>CM063501.1:67381982-67431982 GCA_032207245.1 Pardosa pseudoannulata
AAAAACTGTGAAGGTTACTTGTAGCTTAAAAACAGACCTAATAATTTTGCTGAAAGTTTTTCTTCAAAAATATATTTTACACGTGTATTTTGTAAGTATTTTGTAAGTATTCTGAGTGTATTTTATTTTAACACCTTTAAAATAGACACACTTTACCATAGTAACAAAAAAAAAAAATCTGAGAAATCAAATTATATTGTATTGTAAAATTTATTTTCAGCAACCCCTTAAAAGCTGTCACTTTTTAATCTTCAATTTTATATTCATTATTATTTTTATTTTCAAAAACTGTGGAGGTTACTTGTAGCTTAAAAACAGACCTAATAATTTTGCTGAAAGTTTTTCTTCAAAAATATATTTTACACGTGTATTTTGTAAGTATTTTGTAAGTATTCTGAGTGTATTTTATTTTAACACCTTTAAAATAGACACACTTTACCATAGTAACAAAAAAAAAAAATCTGAGAAATCAAATTATATTGTATTGTAAAATTTATTTTCAGCAACCCCTTAAAAGCTGTCACTTTTTAATCTTCAATTTTATATTCATTATTATTTTTATTTTCAAAAACTGTGGAGGTTACTTGTAGCTTAAAAACAGACCTAATAATTTTGCTGAAAGTTTTTCTTCAAAAATATATTTTACACGTGTATTTTGTAAGTATTTTGTAAGTATTCTGAGTGTATTTTATTTTAACACCTTTAAAATAGACACACTTTACCATAGTAACAACAAAAAAAAAAAAAAAAAATCTGAGAAATCAAATTATATTGTATTGTAAAATTTATTTTCAGCAACCCCTTAAAAGCTGTCACTTTTTAATCTTCAATTTTATATTCATTATTATTTTTATTTTCAAAAACTGTGGAGGTTACTTGTAGCTTAAAAACAGACCTAATAATTTTGCTGAAAGTTTTTCTTCAAAAATATATTTTACACGTGTATTTTGTAAGTATTTTGTAAGTATTCTGAGTGTATTTTATTTTAACACCTTTAAAATAGACACACTTTACCATAGTAACAAAAAAAAAATCTGAGAAATCAAATTATATTGTATTGTAAAATTTATTTTCAGCAACCCCTTAAAAGCTGTCTCTTTTTAATCTTCAATTTTATATTCATTATTATTTTTATTTTCAAAAACTGTGGAGGTTACTTGTAGCCTAAAAACAGACCTAATAATTTTGCTGAAAGTTTTTCTTCAAAAATATATTTTACACGTGTATTTTGTAAGTATTTTGTAAGTATTCTGAGTGTATTTTATTTTAACACCTTTAAAATAGACACACTTTACCATAGTAACAAAAAAAAAATCTGAGAAATCAAATTATATTGTATTGTAAAATTTATTTTCAGCAACCCCTTCAAAAATTGTCATTTTTTAATCTTCAATTTTATATTCATTATTATTTTTATTTTCAAAAACTGTGGAGGTTACTTGTAGCCTAAAAACAGACCTAATAATTTTGCTGAAAGTTTTTCTTCAAAAATATATTTTACACGTGTATTTTGTAAGTATAAAAAAAAGGTATTTTGGAAGGCACATTTGCAAGATATTCATGAAAAATAAACTTATAAAATTTGGATATAAATTATGGATGTTAGCATCCTACAACGGATATCCTTTTTCTATTATCCCTTACCAAAGATGCCAGTTCAAGAACTGCAAGAGAAAACCAAGAATAGTGTGCTTAAAATGTAATGTTGGACCTCGCATTGACTGTTTCCCCAAATTTCACCTATGAATCAGCCTAATGCAATGGAAAAGGAAAAACAAAAATAACAACTACCCATTACCATGTTTCTCTCCAAGGTAAAACCCCCTGGCTCTACCGTCCTCCAGCAGAAGTCTCCGAGTGAGCTTAAAACTTCTAAGAGTCAAGTGAGAGCCTCTCCTCCGCCACCAACACAAGACTCTTCCCCTGTCTCAGAAAGCAATGCTGATTAATGTTTATTACTCTATAAGGTTTTGTAATTAGCCTTATTAATTAACACTGACTCGTTTAAGTAAATACGTATACTGTTGTTATTTTTGTCTTAAATGTGTAAAGTATAAATACTGTTTGCATATTTAAAACACTAGTGTACCCGCATACATGAAAATTCCTTGGGGCAAATCCTACTTCGCGGTTTTTCAGCTTTCTCGGAAGGTTCTAGTCCCAATTAACTGCCAAAAACGAAGGATCACTGTATTTGCCTTGCACAAGACTCCTCAAGCCAGGACTTCGAACCGGAACTGAACCGAAAACCGAAAACCGGAAAAAACCGTTATTTTGGTCGGAACGAAAACCGGAACTGAACCGAAAATATATCGGTTTATTTCGGTTCGATATATCTTTCAGTCAGTTTGTTACTGTTACCAACTTATCAATATTTTCTAATTTGACGTCAACTTTATAATTATCATTACATGTATACTGCTTCTCGATTTCCTATTTTGATATTCACTAGTATTTTTCTGTTTCAGTTTCGCATGAAACTACTTGTAGAAGACATATTTAATTCAGTTGACTAAACTAGAAGTATAGATGATTTTTTAAGAAAAATATCGAGTTATATTTTATTTTTCACATCTCAGCATGCGATCATCCACGGATGTTTGTATAGACTGTTTAGATCAGGGAGGAGTAAATAGACAGGAGAGGCCCTAAGTGACGTAGCATGAAGCATCTATCAAATCTTCTGCGCATCAAATGGGTGTTTGGTAATGGCGGCGATTCAAATGTTTCGTAATAGTAGTATTTCATTAGGCCTGTTGTTTGTATCAATTCACATAGTGTACCAATTAAAAAAAGAATAAAATCTTCTAAATTTTGATAGAATTACATTTTTTGTTTATGATAGAATTATATTTTTAGTACAAATAAGAATATACATAAAATGAAATTATTCATTTGGAACTGAAACGAAAACAGTTATTTTTGACGGAGCGAAAACCGGAACTGAACCGATATTAATTTTTTAGTTGAACCGGAACGAAAACCGGAACAAAAAAAATTACGGTTCGAAGCCCTGCTTCAAGCCAGATATTTTGGTTGTTCTCTCGTCAAACAAACGTAAAACATTGTGTACACTTAGTCTTTCTCTGGAAAATAATGTTTCTTTTGTATGTAAAATAATTTACATTATTATTAGACTTTAATAAAATTTTTGCACCTTTCACCTACGACCATAACAACCAATTTTAATCAAAATAATATATCAAACCCCATCTTTACACGATCATTGCTTAATACAACAACCACTAAATAATAAAATTTACCATTTTATAGTCTGTTTACCACTAGAATATTTTCTCAGAATAAATTGTATTTCTAAAGGATATCAAAAAAAAAAGGGTAAGCTAATGGAATAACTTACATTACACATTTTAAAATAATGAAACTATAGACAAAATTTCTCTAGTAAATAGATATATATTTTAAATTTATTGCTTTATACTGCTTCGCAAACAAATCGTTTATTTTATGTCGAAAACAGCCAAAAGATACAAAACAAAGTATTTATTCTATTTTGTATCTGTACATGAAATACCAAAAAAAATTTTCATGCGCAATTTGCTTTGAAAAGTAATTGGTTTATCGAAGAGTAAATATTTATTTCTATCACGAAAATTAATTTCGCCGAAAGAGTCTCTCTCCAAAATCACTACAATAAAGCGGAGTGCTTCCCTTCGAAATAATTAGAAAATGTGACTCTTGCAGTGTACAGACAAGATTGCACGTGAACCATAAAATTTATCGACTGTTGTAAACACAAGATTGATTTATCAAATTTATCGAGGTAATCTCTTTATACAATTTTGCGCAGCCATGTGAAGAGAAAAATCTGATTTTAATATGATTTCACCTTCACAAGTGATTGTATCTTAGGAGATTATTCTGGTATTGGCACAAAATATTTATCTAGAACATCTGTATTAGAAACTCAATTAGTATAAAGTTCAAAAAACAGATCATATCGTTGGGAGAAGCAAGTGGACCATAAATCATCTAGAACAACTCAATTTCAGCGATTCTTATCTCTAAAAAAGTCATCATTGATCTATTATACTTGTCCTCAACCTCTTGGAACAAAATAATAAATGTTTAAAATGGGAGATATGGTTTCAAAACGTTTTTCAGTCTAGGCATATCTTGTACATTAAGCCTACATATACAGAGGCTATTTGCACACTAGAATATAGCCCATCATATGGCGGAATTAGTAATATTTTTAATATTCCAGAACTGTTAAGTACCCAATGAGGCAGGTAAAAATTGGTTAATTTTTTGGCTGAGAATTATCTGATTCACTCACAATAATTTATTTATCGTCATACTCCTCTAGAGTCTCCCGATCCTGTAATGCAGTTTAGAATCACGTTGAATTCATATAGTCAAACCGTGTGGTTATGTATAATAAAAAAAAACACAAACGAACAAACTTCTTAATTAATTTCCAAATATATATAAATTAAAAGTTAGATATTTATTAGTCCGTGAAATAGATTCCTAGACTTATATGAAAAGAATTTATTGTTAATACCGGTGGTAAAATTTTCATTGCAACAAAAAATAATCGATGATTAAATTTAAAATAATCACATATGTACCTAATCTATTATTTAAGCCAAATATAAAAGAAAATGATTGACGTAATATGCAAGTTCAGCGATAAAACGTATGAAAATAATGCAGACGATATTTAAATAGTTTCAAATATAAAAGGATTAAATGAGATGTTTAAAGGAGTGACGTCACAATGCTAGAAAAATTGTTATTTTTACCTGTTTATTAAGGGATAAATGGATAAATTTAAACGGCTGCTCTTAACCGGGGAAAATAGGGCTTGTAATAATGGCATTAAACTCTCGAAAAGGGGGGAAGGATTGGATTTCGAACGTTTTAAAGACGACAGTATTTTTTGCTGTGATATGAAGCATATTTATACAAATTTATTTTAGAATCGGATCGATAGTTTAGGAGAAAATAAACTTTATTCTCTTTGAATGGATGCCTCTATCCATTCCAGGTCCAACCGCTTCATAAATTGGAGGATAAACGGACAGATAACTTAGGCTATTATTATATAGGGGATTTTTTAGACGATTTTGGTTAGCGATATTAAAAACCTTTTGTTGCAAAATAAATAATTGCAATTGTAATATGTTTTTTAAATTCAAAATTATAGTTTATATTTATAGCATTTGTTTTGCTTTGTTCTTTAATATCTGCTTTTGCACTTTCTAAAATCTCAGTTGAAATAGAAAGGTAATAAAGAAATAAAGAAAATAAAGCATTTCATTTCGCATTGCATCCTCTATAGAATCCTGCAATTCCGCATCCTTGGTGGATAATTTCATTCTGGCAGCCTACTAGTAGTACGTTAATTTTTGTCTCGCTCTAATAAAAAAAATCCGAAAATTTTCCTGAGATCCTCGTGACATATTAAAATGATTTGTATTTAAAACAAGTATTTCATCATTTTCCGAAAAGAAGCTAAACTTGTCTGATAATACTCATTGAGGATGGATTCTTCCATGCGAAATTCCAACTTCCAACAGAACAGTCACTTTTCTTTTGTTGAAATGTACTTACAACCTCTACACCAGTGTTCGGTTACAAGGGGGAAACACATCAAAAATATAATACTTTATACTGAGATTCAGATATTTATTATGTACATTCATTTACAAGTTGATCCTTGGTTATCATATATCATAATCATCAATTATTTATGTCTTATATTTACAGCATGATTACTACAATTCTCTTTATAATGAACTAATTATTCAATTACAAGCTTAAATCATGAATAGAGGCCTAAGTGACTGTAAATATTATTTTATCATTACCTCCATTACAGTCACAGGGGAGCAGGCAGGGGCTTTTCTCACGCGGGGTCGTTCAGGGCGCAGGGGACGAGTTGGTGCTTGTGAATCCTTGTCCCACTTCTCTAGACTCCCGACTTCAACTCCTCTCCTTAACTTCGTTTCCAAACTCCTCACCTCGATTCCAACGCGCCTTTTTTCTTCCTCTCCAATCGCTTGTTTTCGGGAAATTTTACCACATCTGCCTCCCCTTCGGGAGTGCAGGTAACGTAAACAGTTTACTAACATGTTCAGGCAACATTATTTGATGAAACGCGTGCTTGAAGTCTAATTTTGTAAAATATGTAGCTCCTGCAAGTTCATGTAACAATTCTTTGATTATTGGTAATTGATAATCAAATTGCACTGAATGCTTGTTTAATTCTCTTAAATCCAAGCACATTCTGTGTTTTCCTGAGTGTTTCTTATCCGAGGGGGGGGGGGGGGGGGGGTGGGGGGGGGCCCACACCCCCCCCCCCCCCCCCATTATTACAGGAGCGGAAAAATTACTTTTAGGTCTTTTAATCATTCTGGCTTCTAATAACTCGTTTATCTGTTCTCCAAGGATTGCTCTAAGTTCAAAAGGAATCAGGTAGTGTTTCACACGAGTCGGTACATTAGTAGTAATACCAAATTTGGGCATTTCCGTATTAACCGCTCCAATAGTTTTTAAAGATTACGAAAATATGGTTTTGAAATTTGTTAATAAATTTTGAGCACTACTTAATTGTTTTTTGTCTAAGCTTTTCAATTTAAAGTGGTTAAGATTAAATTCTTTGATTCGTAAATCGACATGCATCCAATAATCTGAACTGTTTGTTTAAATTAAATAAAACCATGTAATCATTTTGGAAGAATTTATATGGGGGATAAAATGGGCTATAAAACTGTTTTGAACTAAGAGCTAGAAATCGAATTGAAAAAGGGTTAAATAGAGTCAACTTTTTCAGACATGGATACATCTCTCAATACCGAGGCTGTTCTCATATATTTTAGACGATTTTGGTTAGCGGTATTAAAAATTCTTTTGTTGCAAAATAAATAACTGAATTTGTACTATGTTTTTAAATGTTATAATTTTGGTTAGCGGCTAGAGAAGTTTGTTTTTATTCTAAATGGCTATGTTAACAAAGCAGTGGTTCGAAGGTCATATTTATGCTCTTTCCGAAGAGAAGTATTCATATTCCCTTATCCAAAAACGATGTGAGAGTCACGGTTTTGCGACACCTAAAGCGTCGATAGGTAATATCGTCAAAAAGAAAGGAAAAAACGTTAAGTTGGAACCTCAAGTGGGACAAAAATTTCACAAGTATCCAACGAATAAATGAACATCTTCGACTATTGCTTTGTGATATCTAAAGCGTCGATAGGTAATATCGTCAAAAAGAAAGGAAAAAACGTTAAGTTGGAACCTCAAGTGGGACAAAAATTTCACAAGTATCCAACGAATAAATGAACATCTTCGACTATTGCTTTGTGATATCTAAAGCGTCGATAGGTAATATCGTCAAAAAGAAAGGAAAAAACGTTAAGTTGGAACCTCAAGTGGGACAAAAATTTCACAAGTATCCAACGAATAAATGAACATCTTCGACTATTGCTTTGTGATATCTAAAGCGTCGATGGGTAATATCGTCAAAAAGAAAGGAAAAACGTTAAGTTGGAACCTCAAGTGGGACAAAAATTTCGCAAGTATCCAACGAATAAATGAACATCTTCGACTATTGCTTTGTGATATCTAAAGCGTCGATGGGTAATATCGTCAAAAAGAAAGGAAAAAACGTTAAGTTGGAACCTCAAGTGGGACAAAAATTTCGCAAGTATCCAACGAATAAATGAACATCTTCGACTATTGCTTTGTGATATCTAAAGCGTCGATAGGTAATATCGTCAAAAAGAAAGGAAAAAACGTTAAGTTGGAACCTCAAGTGGGACAAAAATTTCACAAGTATCCAACGAATAAATGAACATCTTCGACTATTGCAGAGGTACGTTGTTTAATGTTAAAAGAAAATCCCCCTAATCAAAGGATAGTTGCAAAATCATTAAAATGCTCAGTGTCCACTATAAATAAAATGATAAACGTTAATTTAAATCTTAAGAAAGCGAAAAAACGCAATGTGCATCGACTTTCACTACAGCATATCGTTGAACGCAGGACATGCTGCAGAATTCTGTATGAGAAACATTTATCCGAAGAAAAATGAAAAAAAAATTGTCACAATAGATGAATCATGGGTGTATTTAAATGATTGCAACAAAAAAGTGCTATTTATTACCATAAAATGGGAGAATCGAAAGAAAGTTTTTCTAAGAGATTCATGGTTGTTCCTGGTTTTCCATATAATGGCAAGTTAAAAGTAAAGAGAGTTAAAATGAATGTCAAGATTAACTCCAAATACTATCAGGAACCTATTTTATCGCCAACTTTTCTGAGTGAAATATCATCGCTTTACCCGAAGTGACATCAATCTGTGGAACTCCATCAAGACAAAGCCAGTCACACATCAAAATACACTGTAAATGTCCTTAAAAAAATGAAACAAAAAAAAAAAAACAGTATCAAGGCCATACCCTTCACTAATATCCCTACTAAATCTTCAGATGTATCCCCCTATGGATTTTTGTGCTTTCGGACTTTTAAAATCCGCATTATCCAAACGTCATCCCACATCTCTTACAGTACTCTGAAAAGCTGTTCCGGAGGAATGGGATAGAATACCTCTTCTGACACTCCAAAAAGCAATATTATCCTGGAAATTACGGATTAGTCACAGGATAGTTCAGAATAAGGGCTATGAAATAGAACATTTCAAACACAAGAATTTTATGCAATTTAGTTTTGTGATTAAAATATACATCGTCTAACTCTTACAGGACTCTAGAAAGCTGTTTAGGTGGAACGGGAGGAATATGACTCTTGTACATTAAGCCTACATATACAGAGGCTATTTGCACACTAGAATATAGCCCATCATATGACGGGATTAGTAATATTTTTAATATTCCAGAACTGTTAAGTACCCAATGAGGCAGGTAAAAATTGGTTTATTTTTTGGCTGAGAATTATCTGATTCACTCACAATAATTTATTTATCGTCATACTCCTCTAGAGTCTCCCGATCCTGTAATGCAGTTTAGAATCACGTTGAATTCATATAGTCAAACCGTGTGGTTATGTATAATAAACAAACACACAAACGAACAAACTTCTTAATTAATTTCCAAATATATATAAATTAAAAGTTAGATATTTATTAGTCCGTGAAATAGATTCCTAGACTTATATGAAAAGAATTTATTGTTAATACCGGTGGTAAAATTTTCATTGCAACAAAAAATAATCGATGATTAAATTTAAAATAATCACATATGTACCTAATCTATTATTTAAGCCAAATATAAAAGAAAATGATTGACGTAATATGCAAGTTCAGCGATAAAACGTACGAAAATAATGCAGACGATATTTAAATATATATAAATTAAAAGTTAGATATTTATTAGTCCGTGAAATAGATTCCTAGACTTATATGAAAAGAATTTATTGTTAATACCGGTGGTAAAATTTTCATTGCAACAAAAAATAATCGATGATTAAATTTAAAATAATCACATATGTACCTAATCTATTATTTAAGCCAAATATAAAAGAAAATGATTGACGTAATATGCAAGTTCAGCGATAAAACGTACGAAAATAATGCAGACGATATTTAAATATATATAAATTAAAAGTTTATTTATTAGTCCGTGAAATAGATTTAGACTTATATGAAAAAATTTATTGTTATACCGGTGGTAAAATTTTCATTGCAACAAAAAATAATCGATGATTAAATTTAAAATAATCACATATGTACCTAATCTATTATTTCAGCCAAATATATAAAGATGATTGACGTAAATGCAAGTTCAGCGATAAAACGTACGAAAATAATGCAGACGATATTTAAATATATATAAATTAAAAGTTAATATTTATTAGAATGAAATAGATTGCTTATATGAAAAGAATTTATTGTTAATACCTGAAATTTTCATTGCAAAGAAAAATAATCGATGATTAAATTTAAAATAATCACAAAGACTAATCTATTATTTAAGCAAATATGAAAATGATTGACGTAATATGCAATTCAGCGATAAAACTTGAAAATAATGCAGACGATATTTAAATAGTTTCAAATAAAAATGATTTGAATGTTTAAAGACGTCACAATTAAAAAATTGTTATTTTACCTGTATTAAGGGATAAATATAAATTTACGGCTGCTCTTAAATAAAATAGAAATATGGATAAACTCTCGAAAATAAATTGATTTTCGAACGTTAAAGACGACAGTATTTTTTTTTCTGTGATATGAAGCATATTTATACAAATTTATTTTAGAATCGGATCGATAGTTTAGGAGAAGATAAACTTTATTCGCTTTGAATGGATGCCTCTATCCATTCCAGGTCCAACCGCTTCATAAATTGGAGGACAGACGGACAGATAACTTAGGCTATTATTATATAGGGGATTTTTTAGACGATTTTGGTTAGCGATATTAAAAACCTTTTGTTGCAAAATAAATAATTGCAATTGTAATATGTTTTTAAAAGTTAAAATTATAGTTTATATTTATAGCATTTGTTTTGCTTTGTTCTTTAATATCTACTTTTCCACTTTCTAAAATCTCAGTTGAAATAGGTAATAAAGAAATAAAGAAATAAAGCATTTCATTTCGCATTGCATCCTCTATAGAATCCTGCCATTCCGCATACTTGGTGATAATTTCATTCTGGCAGCCTACTAGTAGTACGTAATTTTTGTCTCGCTCTAATAATCAGAACATTTTTCCTGAGATCCTCGTGACATATTAAAATATTTGTATTTAAAACAAGTATTTTCATCCTTTTCCGAAAAGAAGCTAAACTTGTCTGATAATACTCATTGAGGATGGATTCTTCCATGCGAAATTCCAACTTCCAACAGAACAGTCACTTTTCTTTTGTTGAAATGTAATTATCTACACCAGTGTTCGGTTACAAGGGGGAAACACATCAAAAAATAATACTTTATACTGAGATTCAGATATTTATTATGTACAATCATTTACAAGTTGATCCTTGGTTATCATATATCATAATCATCAATTATTTATGTCTTATATTTACAGCATGATTACTACAATTCTCTTTTAATGAAATAATTATTCAATTACAAGCTTAAATCATGAATAGAGGCCTAAGTGACTGTAAATATTATTTTATCATTACCTCCATTACAGTCACAGGGGAGCAGGCAGGGGCTTTTCTCACGCAATTCGTTCAGGGCGCACACGAGTTGGTGCTTGTGAATCCTTGTCCCACTTCTCTAGACTCCCGACTTCAACTCCTCTCCTTAACTTCGTTTCCAAACTCCTCACCTCGGTTCCAACGCCCCTTTTTTTCTTCCTCTCCAATCGCTTGTTTTCGGGAAATTTTACCACATCTGCCTCCCCTTCGGGAGTGCAGGTAACGTAAACAGTTTACTAACATGTTCAGGCAACATTATTTGATGAAACGCGTGCTTGAAGTCTAATTTTGTAAAATATGTAGCTCCTGCAAGTTCATGTAACAATTCTTTGATTATTGGTAATTGATAATCAAATTGCACTGAATGCTTGTTTAATTCTCTTAAATCCAAGCACATTCTGTGTTTTCCTGAATGTTTCTTTATCATTACTACAGGAACGGAAAAATTACTTTTAGATCTTTTAATTATTCCGGATTCCAATAACTCGTTTATCTGTTCTTGAAGGGTTGTTCTCAGTTCAAACGGAATCGGGTACTGTTTCACACGAGTCGGTACATTAGTAGTAATATCAAATTCAGGCATTTCCATATTAATCTCCTATATAATAATAGCCTAAGTTATCTGTCCGCAAATTTATGAAGCGGTTGGACCTGGAATGGATAGAGGCAAAATTCAAAGCGAGTAAAGTTTATCTTCTCCTAAACTATCGATCCGATTTTTATAAAAATTGGTATAAATATGCTTCATATCACAGCGAAAAATACTGTCATCTTTAAAATGTTCGAAATTCACCCTTTCCCCTCTTTTCGAGCAGTTAATGCCATTATTTCAAGTCCTATTTTCGCCAGTTAAGAGCAGGCGATTAAATTTATCACATGATAAATAGGTAAAAATAACATTTTTTCCTACCATTATGACGTCATTCCTTTAACCATCTCATGTAATCATTTCTTATTTTAATATCGCCTGCATTATTGTCATACATGTTATCACTGGACTTAGATATTACGTCAATAATTTTCTTTTATATTTGGCTTAAATAATAGATTAGGTACAAATGTGATATAAATTTAATCATAGATTATTTTTTGTTGCAATAAAAATTTTTCACCTTTATTAATAAGAAATTCTATCTACCTCCAGGTTGTAGTGGAAATAATAGTTTCATTCCTTTATTTCCATTAAATACTGTGGCAAAAAAAAATGGTGAAGAACTGAACGATTATCTCGACGTAGCTGAGAAAACTTTGAATTATCTTTCTAAACGAATTCGACGTGATTCTAAACTGCATTCACAGTATCAGGAGAATTTAGAAGAGTACCAAGATAAACAAATTATTGAGCGTGTACCAGATAATTCTCAGTCAAAACACAAACCATTTTTTACCTGCCTCATAGGGTACTGTGTAATTCAGGAAAATTAAAAAAATTACTGATCCCGTCATATGACGGGCTATATGCTAGTCGCTATAATAGTTTTTAAAGATTACGAAAATATGGTTTTGAAATTTGTTAATAAATTTTGAACACTACTTAATTGTTTTTTGTCTAAGTTTTGCAATTTAAAGTGGTTAAGATTAAATTCTTTGATTCGTAAATCGATATGAGTCCGATAATCTAAACTGTTTGTTTAAATTAAATAAAACCATGTAATCATTTTGGAAGAATTTATATGGGGGATAAAATGGGCTATAAAACTGTTTTGAACTAAGAGCTAGAAATCGAATTGAAAAAGGGTTAAATAGAGTCAACTTTTTCAGACATGGATACATCTCTCAATACAGAGGCTGTTCGCCCCTTTTGTAGACGATTTTGGTTAGCGATATTAAAAAATCTTTTGTTGCAAAATAAATAACTGCAATTGTACTATGTTTTTAAAAGTTAAAATTATGGTCTGCGGCTTGAGAGGTTTTGTTTTCATTCAAAATGGCGTTTTTAACGAAGCAGTGGTTCGAAGGTCATATTTATGCTCTTTCCGAAGAGAAGTATTCATATTCCCTTATCCAAAAACGATGTGAGAGTCATGGTTTTGTGATATCTAAAGCGTCGATAGGTAATATCGTCAAAAAGAAAGGAAAAAACGTTAAGTTGGAACCTCAAGTGGGACAAAAATTTCACAAGTATCCAACGAATAAATGAACATCTTCGACTATTGCTTTGTGATATCTAAAGCGTCGATAGGTAATATCGTCAAAAAGAAAGGAAAAAACGTTAAGTTGGAACCTCAAGTGGGACAAAAATTTCACAAGTATCCAACGAATAAATGAACATCTTCGACTATTGCTTTGTGATATCTAAAGCGTCGATAGGTAATATCGTCAAAAAGAAAGGAAAAAACGTTAAGTTGGAACCTCAAGTGGGACAAAAATTTCACAAGTATCCAACGAATAAATGAACATCTTCGACTATTGCTTTGTGATATCTAAAGCGTCGATAGGTAATATCGTCAAAAAGAAAGGAAAAAACGTTAAGTTGGAACCTCAAGTGGGACAAAAATTTCACAAGTATCCAACGAATAAATGAACATCTTCGACTATTGCTTTGTGATATCTAAAGCGTCGATAGGTAATATCGTCAAAAAGAAAGGAAAAAAACGTTAAGTTGGAACCTCAAGTGGGACAAAAATTTCACAAGTATCCAACGAATAAATGAACATCTTCGACTATTGCTTTGTGATATCTAAAGCGTCGATAGGTAATATCGTCAAAAAGAAAGGAAAAAACGTTAAGTTGGAACCTCAAGTGGGACAAAAATTTCACAAGTATCCAACGAATAAATGAACATCTTCGACTATTGTGATATCTAAAGCGTCGATAGTAATCGTTAAAAAGAAAATCCCCCTAATTAAAGGATAGTTGCAAAATCATTACAATGCTCAGTGTCCACTATAAATAAAATGATAAACGTTAATTTAAATCTTAAGAAAGCGAAAAAACGCAATGTGCATCGACTTTCACTACAGCATATCGTTGAACGCAGGACATGCTGCAGAATTGTGTATGAGAAACATTATCCAAAGAAAAATGAAAAAAAAAATTGTCACAACAGATGAATCAGTTGTGTATTTAAATGATTGCAACAAAAAAGTGCTATTTATTACCATAAAATGGGAGAATCGAAAGAAAGTTTTTCTAAGAGATTCATGGTTGTTCCTGGTTTTCCATATAATGGCAAGTTAAAAGTAAAGAGAGTTAAAATGAATGTCAAGATTAACTCCAAATACTATCAGGAACCTATTTTATCGCCAACTTTTCTGAGTGAAATATCATCGCTTTACCCGCAGTGGTCAATCTGTGAACTCCATCAAGACAGCTAGCAGTCACACATTAAAATCCACTGTAAATTTCCTAAAAGAAGAGGAACAAAAAAAAAAAAACAGTATCAAGGCCATACCCTTCACTCATATCCCTACTAAATCTTCAGATGTATCCCCCTATGGATTTTTGTGCTTTCGGACTTTTAAAATCCGCATTATCCAAACGTCATCACAACTCTTACAGTACTCTGAAAGCTGTTCCAAGGAATGGGATAGAATACCTCTTCTGACACTCCAAAAGAGATTTGAAAAAAAAATTTCAATTTACAATCCTCTTCAACCTCCACTCAAAATACAGTTGAAAAAATTAAACAATTTACACTAAATCACAAGTGAAAAAATCACAAGTTTTTATTTAATTTGTGATTAAGTGAATGAACAGTCTATTTTGATGAATGTTTGTGTCCTGTGCTTTGTTAATTCAAATAAAATATTCAAATTTGTAAAACTCAAAATGTTGTTTTTGTTTATGTCAATTTGTTTTACGATCCCCTCGCAGATTTCAAACGCCAGTGCAAGCACAGCACGCAAGCTGCAACACTCAATTTCGCCAAATGTGGTTGAAGCACCAACAAGATCCATGATTAGAAACAGGAGAGTGGGCTAAGAAGAGGAGTTGAAAAAGCAATATTATCCTGGAAATTACGGATTAGTCACAGGATAGTTCAGAATAAGGGCTATGAAATAGAACATTTCAAACACAAGAATTTTATGCAATTTAGTTTTGTGACTACAATATACATCGTCTAACTCTTACAGGACTCTGGAAAGCTGTTTAGGTGGAACGGGAGGAATATGACAGGATTTCCAATGCAGCTTGCAATTACAGACATATATCTTTATGTCAAATTTTGCCCCCGCTGGGTCCTCGTTATTTAGAAGCAGGCACAAAGCAGAAGACCCACCTCCCCTAGATTTGCCTGCTACACCCTAAGCTATCGTTTGAGAACTTGGAGGATATTATGACCACGAACATATTTATGTGCCCTAGTCACTCTTAATAAACACGGAGAATCTTAGGATGGCCCGAGCCAAGAACCCACAACCAGTGTTGCCAACCATACGATAATTATCGTATATGTACGATAATTATAGCAAAACTGTTAGATGCAAAATTACTGAATATTCACAATTGTACTGGAGATATTTTTTTAATGATTACATAATTATGGATAATTAGAAGAAATTTTGCTTTTTACTTGTTCTATTGCAATTTTCACTAAAATATGGTATTTTTAGTAATTAAACCGATTATTAAATAATAATCGGTTTTATTACTGAATATTTCATATTAAAAAAAACCACAGTAAATAAAAATTATAACATTATTAAAAAGAATTATATATATATATAAATATATATATATATAAAAATATATATATATATATATATATATATATATATATATATATATTATATATAAAGTTTTTTTCTTCTGTCAATACATAAAATGCCTGAATAGTTTTATTGAGGGCAAATAAAATAAAGAAAACTAATTAAACTTTTTATTGTACAGAAATATATTAATCCTATAACCTAAATATATTTATAAATAGTTATAAATATTTATATAGAGAAAAACATTTAATGAATCATATTAAAATATTTACATATTTTTTGCCACCACCCCCCTCAAAAAAAGGGGGGGAAAGGGGAGAAATGTATAACGAGAAAATATATCGTAGAAATGCCATCTATATATATATATATATTATAAATATTTATATATTGAGGGCAAATAAAATAAAGAAAACTAATTAAACTTTTTATTGTACAGAAATATATTAATCCTATAACCTAAATATATTTATAAATAGTTATAAATATTTATATAGAGAAAAACATTTAATGAATCATATTAAAATATTTACATATTTTTTGCCACCACCCCCCTCAAAAAAAGGGGGGGAAAGGGGAGAAATGTATAACGAGAAAATATATCGTAGAAATGCCATCTATATATATATATATATATATATATATATATATATATATATATATATATATATATATATATAATATATATATATATATATATATTTATATATATATATAAATATATATATATTATATATTATATATATATATATTCAAATAAATAAAGAAAACTAATTAAACTTTTTATTGTACAGAAATATATTAATCCTATAACCTAAATATATTTATAAATAGTTATAAATATTTATATAGAGAAAAACATTTAATGAATCATATTAAAATATTTACATATTTTTTGCCACCACCCCCCTCAAAAAAAAGGGGGGAAAGGGGAGAAATGTATAACGAGAAAATATATCGTAGAAATGCCATCTGTATATATATTATTAACACTATTTTGAACTATTACAAAAATGTACGATAATTTGCAAGCCAATGCCATAATTTTAGGACCTAGAATCCATAATTTTGACTTTGAAGGTTGGCAACACTGCCCACAACCTTTCAGTTACGAGATTGTTGCTTTTGCAAACTGAGTTACCGCGGTTATCTTAGAGATTTAATTATATTATGTGTTTCATCTGACATAATTCTTAATGTTCCTGAAAATAATATTTGTAGCGAGTACAATTATTCCCCTCTCCTTTTTCACGATAGGTGGCGCTAGAAAGCCATCGAGTGTGTGTTCTAATATAGTGTCAGTGGTAAATGAGAGTGTTTTTTTGCTCTCTTCGTTGTTTATGTTCTGTGATGTGGAACTTTGCAAGAAAATAAAAATGGTTCCTAGAAAAATAGACTAAATTATTTTCTAAACGTCTTTTGATATAAGAGTCTAGTGCTTCTACAGTGGCGCCCAACGTGAAATTTTGAAAGAATGGAAAAGCTTCATCCAGACACATGCTGATCTATTCTCAAAAAAATAGTCTTTGGGAGAGCAAATTAGTATTCAAAAAAATTAAACATTCGACCACAAACTTCAACATCAGCAACAACCTTTATTTTCTTTTTCCCCAACTCCTTTTGCGTTGCCACCGGCGGGAAAACAAAAACAGCCGAGCTCGCGACACATGCCATGTTTCTTCCCGAGCTGGGAAATAGTAAAATTTTGTTAAAGTATCGATTCATCTCAACATGTGTTGCCCTAACACGATGTGAAAATTTTTGCGTGTTTGTCCTACAGTGATTTTTGTCGCTTCCACCAAGAATTGTGTGCTTCAGCTAGTGTGTGCTTTCGTTTCAGTGAAAGTTCCGTTTTCAACGAAAGTGATTCTTCTAAGAATTTTGTGTTGCATTCTTATAAAAAATGAAATCTCCATAAAGCTGTGTTCTTAAAATCATCTTTATGATTAAATGCACTGCTAAAGTAAAAGCAGTGTCTCGTCCTTCTACATATTGATAAAAAATTTATTGTTTTAAAATTAGAGATTTTAGATCAATTGCACTCTCAAGGGAGTGATATATACGATTGTTGTTAACGAAATTGGAACTCAACATCAACAAATTGTTAAAACTCTACTAGCCTTAACCATCTCATTATTTAAAATTTCTTATTGATCTTATATTTATTTTAAGTTTTTAATAACTTTTACTATTGTTGACGAACTCTTTAATTAATTTCTAATTTGTGTTTTTTAATAGATTGGTAGCCAAACGATCACCGAATGCTAGGGCGCTGTCTTCGGTACCGAAGTTCGCATGCTTCAATCCCGCTGTTGACATGGATGATAGTAGCCGTTCGGAATCGGCTTTAAGCAGTACGTCTTGGTTTCATTAACCCTCGTGAATTAAACAGTAGACTGTAGCCCTCCAAACCAAACCAATCAATATAGAGATAGGCAAATAAATTATATATAAGTGACAAGCAATATTTGTTATAATCAACTAGTTAAAAAACAAAAATGTATTCGATTTTTTTTTCTTATTTTCTTCTTTTTTAATTTATAAAAGGGCAAATAAAATGGATATAGGTGACAAGCAATATTTGTTATAATCAACTTAAAAAAAAAAGAAAGAAAAATTTGTTCGATTTTTTATTTATTTTTTTAATGTGTATTTTAACTTATAAAAGTTGGCAGTGGTCCAGAAAAGTAGAAGAATGGATCATGGTTCTCTCGATTTTCTTGCAGTGCTGGCGCCATCTGTTGTCGAAAATAGTATTTACTGTATAATAAAACTAAAGATAATATCTGTTATTTTCAATGAAAATTTTTCAGTACTCATTTTAATGAGGATTTAAATTAGTTAAATTACATAAGCTTACCCTATAAATTTCAAATAAAAATTACTTAGAAAAATTAAATTTGTTGAATTATATAATTTTGTTATCAGATTTCTATCAATGTTGCTTTGGTCAATGAAAATGTTTATTTAACAGTATAAATTTAGCTTATTTATAAAATACATAGTAAACCAACACATTTCACACTCTAACTTTATTTTTTCAAGAAAAGTTTTAAACTTTTCTTGAAAAATTTAAACTCTCCAAGTAACTTTTGAAAATCATCTAACACTATTACATTCATACCCAGATGGTCAATACAGAAAAAAAAAATGATAAATTCTGCATAATTTAATGATTAACCTATCCCAAATTTATAAGCCTAATTTAAAATTATAATAAATATTGTAAATAGAGGTCCCATAATGGTAAATTAAAATTTAATTAAATGTCGAAATTCAAATATACAAAGTTCACAAAAATTGAAAATTATCACTTCAGTGACAATAAAAAATGGGTCTTTATTTTTACATGCAATTTACTTTTATTTAATATTTTATACACTAATTTAAATAATCATTCGATACTGTTCTATACTTTTTGAGAAATATTGAAATTTAAACTTGATTATTCTTTGATAGAAAAATATTCTAAACTTCTAATGATATTCAACACCAATTTACAGGAGTAAATTTTTTTTTCAAATAAAACTCTATTTTTTATTAAAATGCTATATTCAGTCAAACATAATTGCTTGATATTGTATTTTGATTACGAGTAGTTAATTGTAAATGATTATAAAAAAAGAAGGAACACATAAATGAAAATAAATTTATCTTTTTATTGCAATTGATATAATTAAGTCAATATTAATTGGTGTTTTTTTTTTAAGAGTGGGCCAGATTTAACATTTTTAATTGTTTACTTTATGATCACTGTTCTTCACAATTAACTAAATTGTTTTACTTTACATACTATATAATAGATGGCGCCAGCACATTAAATATTTTTTTTTTACAAAACAGTGGACAAATCCATTCCTATAAATAGTTTTTTTTTTTTCAGGGTTGATTTTTTAAGTCTTTTTATTGATCTTTTACATTCGTTATTCAGATGCTTAAAATTACTTTCTTAAAGATAAATATTTCATACATTTTGTCACACGGCCTTATCTAGGTTTAATTTTGAACTTTTTCGAACAGCAGGAAGAGGAGTTTTACCAAATGGGTGTATTCAAACAAATGAAACAGGGAGGTGATACCTCAATCCTAAGAACATTTTTCATAACAGGTATACCAAATATAGGCTATTACATTTTCAAATCATTTTGATCGAACCTTATATTTGCTTTGAATTCCACGCATCTTACACGAAAACTTCATTTTCTAATTATTGATGGACCAAGTAGACATATGATACTTCGAACTCCGGATCTATTGGTTTCCTTATTTTAGCACAACAGCTTTCATCAATTTATGCAATTAATATATACTAGAGAATCATAAAGAGTGAGCAGTAGCTATAGAGGCTATAAGGCCATATAGCTGCACCGCAAATTATTGAAAACTCTTTACAATTGAACAAGTGATTCCTGAAATGTAGATTGTGCAGAACAGGGCCTGATTAAAGCACGGGCTGACTGGACCTAGACTAAAATTTGGTACTTAATTATCAAATTTCAAATGATTTAATTAACAAAATTTGAAAATGTTTTTTGTTAGTTCTTCAAGTAATATTTCACGAAACCTTACTTACAAAATGTTCTTTTAAATGCGAATAAATTATGTTTAATAGACATTATCTTCTGGGTATTAAAAATTAAGCCTTGTAAGGCGATAAACGTTTATTTACATGCTGCAAACTACGTACACTGAAAAAATAGAACAAGCATTACACAAACGATGAATGCTCTGAGAGCGCCATCTTATTACATTATACATTATCATTCTCGCAAGAACTCAAATATTAAACCAAGAACTCAAGCAAGCTAACAGGAAATGAAGCTACATATTTTTGTTTAAATCTAAAAATAATCAAACCAATACAATATGCGTAAAAGAAACTGCGCAAATAAAAACTACAAAATGCTAGCAAGATAAAAAAAAAAGTCTCGAACAAAAATCAGCGTCGAAAAGAAAATGAGTGTAGTAGTGTTTGTTCAGTTTTTTCCATGGTTTGAAAAAAACTGTGCAGGGATTTGCAGGCTTATCCTGTCCCACTATATATTAATTTAATGTTAATTAATTGGCCAGAATTTTGGCAACAAAAGCTAAAGTTACCTGCCTAAAAATCTTATCAGCTGCACTTAAAGTTTTTAATGAATTAAAAAAAAATTCCAGACTAGTGATATATTTATTTTGATAATTTTTATAAATTTATCAAAAATTTTCATTTATTCTCCGCTACTACAAGGTAAATGAATTTGTAATGTAGAAACTAAATTTTATAATCAGGTTTATAATTAGAGACTGAACTTCTTATTAACTAATTTAGATGTTGGGTGGCCAAAGAATGGAACTTTGATTTAATCAATTTCTTAGTAGAGTTCAATGATTCGATTCCAAAAATCAATATACTGCATTTTTTGAATTTTTGTTCTCAGTTTTGCTTTTATAAAGTCAGTAGGAGCTGGAAAATTTCAGTTTATTTCTATTTTGAAGATATAATGTGATAATGTTAAATATATAATGTGATTCATGTTAAAAAAATCTAAGAGATGGCGCCAGTAACAAATGCAATATTGAATTGTCAGTGATTGCAACCATACGAACTATCGTATATTACGAACAACATAGGACTCGTACGATGAAAAATAATTACACTAAAAATATGTGACATAATTCTGAAAAATGTACATAATTTCTGATTTGTACGATAAACCAACAGTAGACTAATAAGAATTAAAAGAACAGGTAATTTACTGTAACTGTATAAAGAGCAACAACAAAAATAGAGAATTCTAATTAATTTTTTTTATCACTTTTAAAAATATTATTGTTTATATTTTTTATTTTAAGCAATTAAAACTTTTTGAGGTGCTTGTTCATCAAATAAAATAAATATCCTGTAACGGAAGTTGAGAAACATCTGTAATTTTAAATAATATGAAGCTGTCAATTATAAAAAAAAGTTATGATTTGTGAAAGAATATGACCTTCTAATTTTTATATTATTTAAACATTAGAATAAAGAATTTTAAAAATTTTTATGACCATTTTTTTTATCTGTTATTATTTAAAATTATTTAAATCACTCTTATCCTTAAATACACAAAACACAAAATTTTTTAAATGCATTACTGAAAATATTTTGTACGATATTCTTTAATGATTACATAATTTATGGATAATTAGAAGAATTTTGCATTTTACTTGTTCTATTGCAGTATAATATGGTATTTAGTAAAAAAACCGATTATTAAATAATAATCTGTTACAAAGTACATAATGGAAAATAATAAATCTGATTTTCTATGTTTCCACAATTCAAAATCTGATATTAAGATTCAATTGATTAAAAATATATCGTCGCGTTTTATTAACACTATTTTGAACTAATTACAAAAATGTACGATAATTATAAGAATGATAATTTTAAGACAGAATCCATAATGCCTGTGAAAAACATGATTATTGCAACTTATACAAACGGTCAACAATGAAACGAGCCGCATTCTGAACTAATTAAAAAAATTAATAACACTTTAAATTTCGAACATAAAATATATGCCCATGATTAAAAATATTAAAGCTGTTCGGGATTCTTCGGTTTTTCGTAGCTCAACCTTTAATAAAGCTTGCTCCGATAAAAATATAATTGTTCAGACATCATGTGGATTAAATAGAATATAATCCACAATAATTAATAAATATTAATTTACTAGCATATAGGTCATAAACGGGATCATAAAATTTTTAATAATGTAAAGTACATGAGGTAAAAAAATGGTTTTGTTACTAAGTTTAATCATGTCAAAAAAAAAAATTTTTAAAAATTATCACATATGTACCTAATCTATTATTTAAGCCAAATTAAAAAAGAAAATTATTTCATGTCTAATAGTGAAACATATAAATAATCAGAAGATATTTAAATATCTAAAAAAAATATTAAATGAGATATTTAAAAATACGAAAAAACAGAAAAAATGTTAATTACTATTTATACATAAATTATAAATAATCGCCGTTCTTAACCAGGTAAACAACTTGATATAATATTAAGCTAAAAAAATTTTTAACATTAAAATCATATTTTTCGCTGTGATTTGAAGCTTTCTTACCAATTTATTTTTGAAAATCAAGATCATGACAAAAAAGATTAACTTTGTTTGATTTTTTTCTACTGACTCATCAGAAAATCTAATATGGAATTGTATCCATTAGACTTTCAAAAATTCTTCATACAGACAACTTTAACAAATTATATAGGATCTCCATGAGTTTTTAAATAAATTTATTTTGGGTAATAAATTTGGAACTTATAATGATTTAAAAAAAAAATTTCAAATATTTTTTTCTCAGTGTATTTAAATATACTTTTACGGTGATTATTGAACATGAATTAACAATTGTATAAAATATAACTTCATTTTTTATGAAAATTTGAAAAAAATACAAAATACAAAACATTTCTTAAATATATATTTATACAATTAAAAAATTAATAATTTAATTATTTATTTTTTATTGTTATCATGCGGCTCGCGAGCAGAATTGCTCCCTTTTAAAGGCAAAATATAATTTAGTGAATTCAACATCATGTGATGATCTCTTAAAAATTTTTTAAACATGATTCCATTCTATAAAGAATACGAAACAAAAGTAAAAAAACTTTACTGGAGATTAACTTGATTCCAGGTCAAACTTAGCGTTTTTTATTTAGCTTACCGCCAAGAAAATAGGGGCGTGGTTTACTCGAATCAGACTAATAGAAAGAATAAGAATTTGATTTGTAAAACGACTATTTTACAGAAAATCGGTTCTATGATGCAGAAATATGTTTTTCAGACAACAGGATAAAAATGCAGTACTTAAATTACAAACAGAGACTGTATTTAAACAGAAGTTTACAGTCGATATTAGAAAGATATATATATAAAAAAATGTTAAGCAATAAAATAAAAGCTTCTGTAATTAAAAACATAAAAAAATCGACACATTTGGAAATAAATGAAGATGTGACTTTGAAATTCATTATCTGCAGAGTCTGCACTTTAACAACAAAAACGTTATAAGCAAAGTTTAAACATAAAATTTAAGAAATATAAGCTTTGAACTTTGAATTTAAAAACTTGAAATAAAAATATCTGCATTTGTAAATTTTTGAAAATAAATGAAAAATACAAAAACGTTCAAATATATATAAAGCTTTAAAAATATTAAAAAATGTTTAAAACTGAATGAGTTTATATGTCGATGCATGGGATTTCTCGCCAAGTTTATCCTTTTATAGCTATATGTAGCACCAATATATAAAATATTTTATATATATAGAATATAAGATATAAATCGATTTATAAAGCGACTTGTTCCAGTCTAAATCGAAACTAAGAGACATCGAAACTTCGTTTGTTTACAAACATAATATGATCGGAGATTAAAAGGCTGGACTTGGAAGAAAGGTTATAAATAGAAACTGTGTCTTTAAAGAAATAACTATCGCTGTGAAAAATAAATTTAGGTCTTAGAAAGATTTAATATTGAAATTATTAAAATTTTTGTTATGAGAATAATATTCAATTTTTTTACAATGAAGTTCGTTTCCACACCACCTGAAAATTGAGGTAGAACTTCCCAGCGCGTTTTTTTTTTACGTGGTGTCCCCTGTAGGCCTAATCCACGGTACACATCATAAAAAAGAACATGTAACACATCATAAAAAGCACTTACATTACAATCATCAAAATATAGAATAAAAATAAATATAAATGGAACATATAATTTAAACAATTCAAAATGTAGCATTAAACAACTATAAAAACTTGTAATACAAAAATGAAAAGAATTTGAAGAAATGCATCGGAAACGGCAAGTGAAAAAAATTACTTACAGATACTACCAATCTGGGTCATTCTCCTCGTCATAAAAATAAGACACAGGAGGATCTTCCAGGATTTCTCCAGGATCAAATCTTGGCTTCTTTGGAGAAGGCGGCATAAGACGTTCAGTTCCCTCGGACTCAGGTGTCGGCAGTTCCACTTCCAAGAGATGCTTTCCTTCTTTGCCGTGCCCAGGGTATACTTCCTTTATGTCTTGAAGAAAGTTTGCAATCTTTTCGCCGTATGATAGGTTCGTCTGGAGCCGATGTCTTCTGTAAAAGTGGACAACCATTTTCTTTCGAATGACATTTCGACGAGAAGTTATTGCTTTTTTTAACAGCTTGTTCTCGTTTCCCAGTAGCTTGTGGTTGTGGGACACATACACCTCACAGACTTCCCTGCAACAGTAATAAAATTCTATGACCGTTTTTAATTCAATATTACGCATACCTCGGGACTGCCTCCATGCACTCAAAGTCCTGACTGCATCCGTTACTCGAAAATTCCATACGAATAAGAAAACTAGTGCTAGTATGTCGCTAACCGATAGTCTGGTTCCTTCAAAGAGAGTATTGGAGAGGGGACTGAGAGAAAACCGACATCCATTGCACTTCCACCGCCAACCAAGTTTCCGTCGTTTCTCCTTTGAAACTGTCATCGTAGCTCCACACTTGCAAGCGATACTGTCCTTCTTTGGAATCAAATCTATATCCTGCGAAAAAGAAATACATTTCTCTTCACTGCCCAATAAATGAATGGCAGTGAGAGGGCAAATCGTTGTTAAAATAGGATGCATAATCAAACAAAAACCAGATAAAAATTAAAAACGGATAAAAAATAAAAGCAGGTAAAAAATAAAAGCAGGTAAAATAAAAAAGCAGGTAAAATATAAAAGCAGAAAATGCAAATAAATGAAGGTAAACAGAACGGTAACTCAAAAGCGGAGTCAAGTCTGCCGTCCGTCGAGTGAGCCTGCCAGCAATTGAATGAAGTAGGAATTTATTAGCGTTATTTGAGGTCGCCAATTTGGCTCCAAATAATCCCGCCAAAATGGACGGCAACCTTCCTAAAACTGTGCCAAAACATATATCACTTAGATTCTAAACATATTTATTTTAATCTTCTAAATTGTTTTCAACTATTTTTTATTAGTAAAGTACCGTTTTCTTTATTTTTTGGCTTATTTTATTTAATTTTTCCAATTTTTTGGGTATCATATCATTCCGCTACTTTGCTTTAGCTTATTTTGTTTTTGTATTGTATTGTCTTGTTTTATGTTTAAAAAATATAAAAAAAAACTGAAAAAATGCTTAATAAAAAATAAAAAATTTTATAAAAACCAAAAATATATCTTTTTGTTAGTGCTGTCACTTTTGCTAATTTCTATTCGTTGTACCAAGTTGCAATTCTTATGGTCCCTATTTTTGTTTAATTTTTTTTACCTTACTATGTAATTTTTTTTTTTTTTTTTTTGGGGGGGGGGCAACATGTTGTAGAATCTGTATAATTCTGTTAACCATCCCTAATGGTCACTGTCAAGGTTACAGTCTAATTATCCTTTAATTAGACAACGCGTTGGTTACTCATAATTTTTTATGAGAACGTTCTCACCTCCTCGCTCTCTTGTGAGCTGGAGCGTATTAAATTTTTGTTTGGATTACTTTTTGCCTAGAGGCCTAAATTTATGTTTTGTTCTTTTCACGTTCGGGGGTTAAAGTGAAGACGTTTCACTTCGCTAGGTACTCCGTTAACCCAATTACCTTGACCTTGACCTTGACATATTTGTTCAGCCCATGCAATCCAGTTGCCCTAATGCCTTGAACATCTTTAGCCATTCACTCTCTCTCCCATTTCATTTATGGATACATTTCCAAAAGCAATAAATATTCTTTTTAGTTCGTAACTGACATCAACTAATTGAATCAATATAAAGGTTTTTAATTTCTCTGAATACAAATCTATAACAAAGCTTATTCACTAGAAACATTGCTCATAATTTTGAAAAAATTCTCTTACATACATTGACAATATTCACAATATTCACTGTAGACAAAAATAACACAAAGTGTCTTTTAAATTGCTTAGAGAAAAGGTGTGCTTGACATTAATTTATAATAAATTTTACTCTGTTTGGAATAACATTTTCGTAGATCCTTAATTATTTTTTAATTTTATAAAAATGACTTAGTCTTCTTACACGGAGCAATTGCAATTTCTTCATTTAAGAAAACATAATTAACGTAATTTGGGAAATCTCCCATATAATAATAGCTTAAGTTATCTGTACAAACAATATTTTAAAACAAACTCTCTCTATTTATATATATATTCCCTTTTTTGTTGCATGTTCCAAATATTTAATTTTTCATAAAACTTAGCTCATAAAATCGTCACATATACCAATTTGCGCAAACCACGTATACCTAACACATCGTAGGGAGCCCAACAATCAAACTCCAATACGATTTTCATGTAACTGATAACATCTTTGATAGCCATGGCCTGAAGTGTTAAAACACCATGGCTATCATATCGGATAGCCAGTGTCTCAACGGAAATATCACTGGATATCACATATGATAGCCATGGCAGTCAAAGTGTTAAATCTTGATTTAAATCAGTTGATTTTTTTTTTTTAAAATCATTGATTTAAATAATTTTTTCTCACTTCTTTTAAAACCTATATTCCAAAGACAGGAGAACTGGGAATCAGTCAGCACAGTAATACCAATAAGTAAATAAGTGTAAATAGATAGCATGTGCTTTCCAAGAATTTAGGGGTTGTTATCAGAAAATATGTAGCAGGGGTAGTACAATGATTGATTATGACTGGTTGAATTCATTTTATGTAATGGGAGATAAAGAGAACTGAAATCCAGTTTGTCTACGAAATAACAATAGCCGTGGCTTCATCTGCCGGAATGGAAAGACAGTTTTCTTCTTTTGGTATTGTTCATTCTAGCCTTCGTAACCAATGAGGAGTGGATAAAGCATCAAAGCAAGTGTTTTTATTGAAACAATTAAATCCATAATTCGGTACTTAAAAAAATATTAAAATAATTGTGATTTGTTTTTTTAAATAAATAGTTTGCATTAAAAGAATATTAAATTTGTTCTTTTAATTGACATCTTATTGAGTTTGCACTATCCAATTACAAAATAATAGAATGTATTTAGATTAAAATTTATATATTTAAGTTTAGGTAATCAGTGTGCAGAATATACTAAATAGATAAGATGTGACTTCTTATAACAAACTATTCTATGTATATTGCAAAAAACATAAAAACAACAATTAAAATTAGTATTCAGAAAAAAATCAAAAAAGTCCGATTTAAATAAAAAAAAATCTGATTTAAATCAAATAAATCTGATTTTTTTGATTTTTTTTAAAAAATCATGATTTTTTTCCAACCCTGTTTCCTTGTTTGGATGGCATTATTTCATGTGATAGATCAACTGTTTTTAATATCCCGAATCCTACATCGGTCAA
The DNA here is from genome assembly GCA_032207245.1 of Pardosa pseudoannulata. Lineage (NCBI taxonomy): Eukaryota > Metazoa > Arthropoda > Arachnida > Araneae > Lycosidae > Pardosa > Pardosa pseudoannulata. Next base: position 67,410,124 of record CM063501.1, read on the forward strand.
CATTACTTCCAAATATTTTGAATGTTTACAATAATACATTGTTATGAGTATCTCTTAAATAAATCACGTATGTTGCACATAAATTAAAGACTATTGCTTTAGGTACTCCTTAAATGAAATCTAATCTTTACAAGGCAATATTTGATTTCCTCTTAATACCTATAAGCTTTACCTGATACCTATAAGCTTTAAAAATGACCCAGGATAGACAGATAACTGTAATTAGAGTAAGTCTTAAGAACACAAATAAAAACATAATAACTTCAACATTCATTAAAATGTCGAAACAAAAATTTCATATGTGCTAGGGCTCTTGTGAGTCACGTGTAAAGGCATCGACCACATAATCCAGGCTTGCAACTGCTGAGGTACTTTCAAAAAGGTGAGAAAAGTGACAAATAATACAGAATCTTAATGTTCTATTTTGACAAAGATTCCAAAAGTGTACGCTGTGGCCAACATGCGAAGAGAAACATAATTATTCTAACTGAATAGAAAACAAAGGGAATAGCTAAAAATCGGTAAATACGCAGATGCTTTGGCGTGATTTGATTTTTATTTAACTTCTGTAAAACTTAAAACCACCGGCACAAAACGTTCTTGTAAATGAGAATAAATTATCTGTAAGACATTATCTATTGGGTATTAAAAAGGAGGCAGTGTAAGGCGATAAGCGTTTATTTACATGCTGCAAACTATGTACACTAAAAAAATAGAATAAGTATTACACACAGGATTAATTCTCTGACAGTGCAATTTATCTTATTACATTATAAATTTATCATTCTCACTAGAACTCAAATATTAAACCAAGAACTCAAGCTAGCTAACAGGAAATGGAGCTACATACTTTTTCTAAAATCTAAAAATAATCAAACCAACCATATGTGAATTTACTTAAAGAAAATTTTTCTGAACATCCTACAAAATTTTCGGAAAAAAGCATACACTACTAATTTAAAATAAAAACAATACTAAGGTTAATTTATGGATGTGAAAACTAGAGCTAAATGATATCTGATTTTTAATATTAGAATTTATTATTTACCAAATATCAATATTTTAATATGCAGGCTTGCAACTGCTGAGGTACTTTCAAAAAAGGTGAGAAAAGTGACAAATAATACAGAATAAGGGACTAAAAAGTGACTAAACATTGAAAAAGAGTGATTTTTTTCCTCTTGATTACAGATGCTATTATTAAGATTTTTCTATTTATTTTAACTCGAAATCAAATGTTTCATGCAAGACATGATTCTAGCGTCAAATACAGAAAAGGTTAAAAATTTTGTTTAACAAAACTCAACATTGCTCTTTATTCAATTAGATTTGAATACATAAAATACATTAATAAAGAAAGTAAAGAAATAAAAAGTAAAGTAAAAAAGAAAGTTTGTAAAGAAATGTAACTAAATCATCAATGGGACAGTTCCGAAGAGCAGCGCCCTACACATTCGGCTAGGAATACACGCGGAATAGGAAGGCGGTAGTATCTGTCCGACTAACCCTCGTGTAACGAAATAGTATATAGTAGCCCTCCGAACAACAAAAAAAATCACTACGTAAAATAATGTAATAAATAAGTAAAAATATAAATAAAATACTTATATATTAATTTTACTTTTAAAACTCTTGAGAGTAACTTTTTAAGGGAGCACTGCATGATTCATATAAATAAAAATGTTCATCTTTGCTGTAGTAGTTTTTTATAAGTAAGATGATTATTAATTTTCCAATCAAAAGTACAGCGTTAAAAGGTATTTTGATGAAGATGTTTGCATTCACTGCATTATTCATCCACCCTTTTTTTTTTACTTTTAATTTATTGCAAATAAACTTTTTTTTCAATTTTAACCCTTGTTTTTCAAGTTTCTCTTGACCGAATGGGTAGGTTTCTGCTGTTTGTTACTTGAGTTCGCCGGTTGAAATGTCACTGCTGTAATGAATGTTCCATTCGACTGCGAATGTTTTGAAGAATTACAGTATTTGTGTGCAGTACATTGCATTGTAATTTGATTTCATAATCCTGTTGGCCAAGGGAAACCCCAGAAAAAGAATCCATCAAACGTACACGACAGTTGCTGAAAAAGAAGCTGCATTAATTTTTTATTTAGTTCAAGAGTTTGAAAGTAGATTTCAAGATTTTCGATAACATGATGACTATTTCAACATATTTTCTACCCTATTTTCTCTAGAAATAAATAAATTACCTTCACATTTTCAAATGGAATGAATTGAACTGCAAAGTGACATTCAACTGAAAGAAAAATATGGGAATGTTTCTTTACTGAACTTTAGGGTATATTAAATTTTTGATTCGACATTTTAGTGAATTCTGACTGATAAACATCGTTAATTTTAGAAAACGTTTTAAAAGCTTTCAACTGAAATTGAAATGAAATTTTGCAGGGCTACGGTAGGTTGGATGGTATGGTTTGGAGGGCTACGGTATACTATTTTGTTACACAAGATCTGAAGTGACTGGAACCTACTGCCTTCCGAACGGCTACATACATCCACGTCAGCACTGAATTTGAACCCACGAGTTGCGGTACCTAAGATCAGCACCCTACCGATTCGGTCATTACTCAGCCGTGGTGTTTTAAAGATGTTTATGTAGTAATACTCAACAGTTTTAATAACTTAATATGAAATATTTAAAAATGTATTTACCGTCTCTTATTTTTCTGGTTAAGTGTTAGAAATAAAAAAAAAAAAATACAAATGCAGAAGCTGAAATCATTCAGATATCTAGCTGGGTGGTATAGTTAGCAAGTCAAGCTGGGTGGTATAGGATTAGTATAGTCAGTCCTTCCAGATTTCACCCAAGTTTCCTTCTTATATTGCAGGAAAGTTTTCTCTTTTAATTTTCAAATTTCATAATATTTTTTGTGTTTTTTGTAAAATATGTGTCCAATTTGTAGGTGGTGTATGGAGGGGGGGGAGATTTGCTCATTAAAATTGCATATCATAAAAGTGCATCTTTACTTTTCTCAAGAAAAAAATAAAAATAAAAATAAATAAATCTTTTTATCACACTTTTATCAGATTTGTTAGAAATCAGGAAGCGGAAATCCTAATCTTGGGTCATCTAATACAAATTATGTTATGAATTCATTGAATAAATATTGAAACTTTTATTTGCTTATAATATAAAAACGCTTTTATATTTTATATGTGTTACAATATTTAATAATTTTTAAAAGTTATCTTTATTTTTCTGTAAATTTCCTAATTTTCTCTCATTTTCATTGGATTTTCACTTTGTCTAAAAATTTTATCAATATTATGGCTTATAGACTTGACTCTTAATGAATTCAGTTAAAGTCGATTCGTCTATATTCCCGGTTTGATATATTGCGTAATGTGTAATATAGGAAAATTCGCCATGTTACTCTACAAAATTCTGCCTGTTAGTATTTTGATTTTTGTCTAAAGTTTTCCACGGTGAATATCCTCTACTTCTAAAATTTTAGTATAAATGGAATCAGATCATTCTAATCACCTTGGTAATCATCTTAAATAACTGATCATCTATCGTACACAATACTTGAGGTAAAATAAAAATAATTAATTCTTTATTTCTTACTATATTTTTGGATAATTTTATTTTTGATTCAGAACGCCAGCAAACATCCATGCCACAGTGGGATTCGAACCAACGAACTCCGGTAAAAAAAGATCAGGGCTGTAATCACTGGGCGGGCCACTGTTTGGTCTTTTCATTATATGATGTTGAGTTATTTCGGGTTGATTCATATATATATATATATATATATATATATATATATATATATATATATATATATATATAATATATATATATATATATATATATATATATATTATATATATATATATATATATATATATGTATATATATATATATATGTATATATATATATATATATATATATATATGTATATATATATATATATATATATATATTATATATATATATATATATATATATATATATGTATATATATGTATATATATATATATATATATATATATATATATATATATATATATATATATATATATATATATATATATATATATATATATATATATATATATATATATATGTATATATATATATATATATATATATATATATATATATATATATATATATATATATATATATATATATATATATATATATATATATATATATATTATATATATATATATATATATATATATGTATATATATATATATATATATATATATATATATTATATATATATATATATATATATATATATGTATATATATATATATATATATATATATATATATATATATATATATATATATGTATATATATATGTATATATATATATATATATATATATATATATATATATATATATATATATATATATATATATATATATATATATATATATATATATGTATATATATATATATATATATATATATATATATATATGTGTAATCAATACTTCTTCCTTGCTGAAAACACAGTTTTTTATATTTTAAAATTATCTGTTTTCTGATATGTCTATTATTTTATATTTGTCTAGATTATTTTAGATATCAATTTAGATTAATTTAGATATCAATTATATTTTAAATACCAATTAATCCATAAATTGAAGAAATATACTTTGAAAATAATAACGTACACACAAGAAAAAATCATTTTGCAATTTGTTCTAAAATTAATTAAAAAAAATTATTCTTAATTTTTTTTAATAATGAATGAAAATTTATTTCGTAAAACTTAAAGCATAAATCTGGTTAGTATTTATTGAAGTGAAACTTTAGCCTTTATACCCCTCCCCACTTCCGGAATAAAAAGAGAGCTATTATTCATAAGATTTTTAAAAGCAAGTAGAATTAATCAAACTCGACTTTTCAACAAACATTTTCAGGAACAACCACAGGAAAATGCGGGAGGTTTCTTGTTTCAATTATGCAGGAATGGAGAAGGGATAGTCTCCCACCCCGAAATTCTTCTAAAAGCGTTTTCTTGGGAAAAGGCCCACGTGTGTTTGTGCGAGAATGTTTTCTTTAAATGAAACCGCTTCGGTGGTCATAAAACTGGAAGGACCGCAATCTGGCTTTACCCCCTGTTGTTATACAGAGTATGTGCTGCAGTGATGATAGGCACTGTCCTTTTGTCTGCAGTCTCAACGTATCACTTACTTCCTGTTATAAATTGCATTGTGTGGGTCATCTGCTCTTCAACAGTCTTTCTAAGAATTATTTGGAGCTCTTTTCTTTTGGTGCTCTGGGCTATTTGAGATCTGATTCAGACTCAGTGACTCAGTGAACTTGTTACACAGAACTTCCTGGGCCTAGCCCTCTAGTTCTGAGCTACATAGGAGGTAATACAAACAACTATGAAAAGGCTACGACATGGACATGAGGATAAAATAAGGGGCAATGGATGCTTGAGTTTTGGCGACAATAAAATAAAGTATAAATAAAACATAAAGTTATTACTAGGTTAAAGTACGTAAGAGTACTGGATGCTCAGACAAGTCTAAGCTAAGTTGATTGCAAAGTTTTAACTAACAAAAAGGAGATACAATATGATAATTATTAATACTAATTTTTTTTTCCCTAGAAGAAAAAAGGGAGAAGGCAAAGCAACAGGATCACGAAGAGACACTCAAAGCAAGTTTGAAAAGTTAACGTCTGAGTCAGATAACTGAACAAAACATAAAAATAGACGATTGCTATCGCTTTGTTAATGTACATTTAGGTTATATGTGTACAAATTCAAAGAGAAAATTTAGCTGGTAAACATAAATAAGGATCTGCGATTTGTAAGTAATTTTTTCACAAGAATGTATAAAGTAGAGAATAAGCAATAATTAACTTATGTATAAAAAGAAGATTGTATATAATGGAACATAAAAAAAGCAAGTTTAATCAAGCATGAATTTTAATCTTTAAATCTAAAACATTCAAAACTACCATGTATAAGCGTGGGAATAAGTCAAATAGTTAGGCTAAAAGTCAAAATGAAAGTGATGAAGGTTATTCGTGTAACAGATCAAGATATCATCTACATAAGATATGTAAGTTCATTTATGGAGGAGGTTCCTATTTCATAATGATGTAAAAATGAGCCTGCATTTTAGTTTTAAAATAACATCTTAATGAAAGTACCTTTATGAATTTAATCAAAATATGTTACTGAGTATTAACTCTATACTTATGATTGGAACATTAATAATCATCTTACTCATGAAAAACTACTACAACAAGTATGAATATTTTCAATTATGTGCATAAATTGACGCTCCCCTAAAAAGTTACTTGCAAGAATTTTAAAAATAAAATTAAGATAGGTGTATTATTTATGTTTTTAAAATTTTAATCTCCTGCTTTTAACCGCGGAAAACTGCGTTTAAAGCAATTACTTGGGATGACGTCACATTGCTAGAAATATTGCTTCTTTCACTTAGTTATGATGCGATAAATTAAAAAGTTAATCGTTTGCATTTAACCGGGGAAAATAATGCTTGGAATAATGACATAAAATGCTCGAAAAAGGGGGAAGGAATGGATTTCGAACGTTAAAAATTTACGAAAACCTTCCCAGGGATATACCTAAGAATTTCCCAAATTTTCACGGCGATTGGATGCATGGTTTTTGAGTCTATCGAGTACAGACAGACACAAATTCATTTTTTTTTATATATATATAGATATATATATATATATATATATATATATATATAATATATATATATATATATATATATATATATATATATATATATATATATATATATATATATATATATATAGATATATATACTAGCTGCTTCGTACCTAGCCTTCGGTCTGGGTTTTAAAATATTTCGATGAAAGATTTAGAACCACTATTAAAGATAATAAGACGTATTAATAGAAATGCTGAATAAATCTCGTATGTTTCAGATTGTTGACGATTATAACAGTTTATTAATAGCTGAAAGTCCAGTAAGTGCACTGCGTTGCCCGTGAGTCGGTGGATAATAATTCCCAATTCCACGACTTTTTTTAATGCAGGAGTCAAATTTCAAAATACTTTGGAAAGTAATATATATGTACTGTTCTGAATGAGATAATTCATTTTCGAGATTGAATGTCTTTTAGTACTAATGTTTTACATACATAAAAATTAAATTTTAAACAACAAAACCTATGACGATAACTTTTTCTTTAAAAAATGGCAATTGTGAAATAAAAACAAATTTGATAGAAGATGGCGAATTTGGAATATTGAATATAAACATCCCGCCAACATATAACAGAAAAAATACTAACTTCTTAAAAATTTCGAGAAAGTAAAATAAAGATTTACATATTTTGATGCAGTAAAAAATTTAGCTATAAAATTTAGCTATATTTAGTTATAACTGAAAAAAAATGGACGACTTTATAAACCGTCTATGGTTTTATATAACTTCCTTCACACATTTTCCACGATATTGCCAGTTGTAACATTGCCTATTTTTAGCATGTTAGAAATGGTCTGCATAGAAAATAATTTTATACTATGTTTACTACCTTTTTATTTTCTATGAAATTGGTAGAAAGACAGTAATATAAAAAGAAGCTTGGATAGACAAAATATCAATGGGATAGTTCCGAAGAGTTCGTACACATTCGTCTAGGAATACTCTACACTAAAATGAATATGAGATCTGCATAAAAACTAAATATTTATTCTTGTCCTACAAGAAACTTATGAGCAGTCTGATTCATTCTATTTCTGTCATTTTATGTTCTTATAGCTTTAAAAATTTCGCAGAATAAAAGAATCACAAACTAGCACTGAAGGAAGTTATACAAAACCATAGACGGTTTATAAAGTTGTCCATTTTTTTCAGTTATAATACCTTCGTTAGATCATACAATGCACTTCTATTTGAAATTTGGGAGAAATTTTACATTTCTCCCAAATTTTAATGGATGAAAAGAAATTTATAACAAGTCTCACATTTGAAATAAACCTCAAAATAACAAAAAAGCGTCAAAATTGCATAACCCACCAATGTGAACTTATATTCCACATAATAATATTAATGAATTAATATAAAATTAATAATAATATTAATACATAATAATTAATCCACATAATATTAATGAATTAGTATAAAATTAATAATATTAATACATAATAATTAATCCACATAATAATATTAATGAATTATATAAAATAACTTGAGTTAATCATAAAATTACAAATAACTCCATAGATTTAACTACTTTTTAAATGTCATAAAATAACGTATATTTAAAAGAACTCTGATGCTTAAATATTTTAGTAAAATTTATTTTCATTTATTTATCTTTTAGAAAATTTTGTTCGAATGTACTAAAAGAGAATTATGGTTATTATAGAAGATTTCGCAATTGCAGTACGAATTAAAAGTAATGAATAAAGTGGTCAACATATTAAAACAGATTGATCGCATAAAATTTTTAAAACAACATTGCTAGTTTTTTGTTAGATTTTTCTTGGAATTTGAGCATATATCAGCTAAAAGTACATTCAAAAGTACAGTCGAGCTTCAATAACTCGACTTCCTATAAGTCGAATAATCCGCTAACTCGAACTTTTAATCAAGTCCCAAATCATTTCTATACTTTTCTTTAAAAAAACTGTCTCGATAACTCGAAGGGAACATCTTCTAAGTCGAAGTTTTTGTGATAGATTTCCCCGATAAAAAACACAATTCTGTCAAAACTTCGAATGCCAGTCCATTCATGACCTTCGAGAACCTTCGTTCTCGAAGGTCACGAGCAAGCACAGGACGCTATTCACATCTTACAACAATACCTGGAGACCACCGAAGGTACAGACAACACCCTATTTAACTTTGTTAAAAAATTAGGTGACTTTGTGAATGCCAACAACCTTAAAAATAATTGCTTTTTTCAAATGAGATTTACATGGTATGTATACTAATTAATATGTATAAGCCAAATTTCTTGAGTTTTAAACCTTTTGAACCCATTCTTCTCTTGTTATTTACATAGGCTATTAAAAAATTGAAATGCGTACAACTATAGTATTATGGCACATATCAAACCATTTAAACCATGTCGACCCATCTTAAGTGCCAGTTGAGAGGAATGGTAGGTAACTTCGATAACTCGAACTTCGGATAAGTCGAATATTTTTTGGGGTCCCCTGGGACTTCGAGTTATCGAAGTTCGACTGTACTTACATTTGAACTTGTAATAAAACAACCCCTAGAGCCAAAACACGTTTGGTCCCAGCAACCCTCTCTTTGAGTGCAGATAACCCGCTTGATTGTATTGTGACTTTCAGTAACTACACAATTTATGGCAGGATTGATAAGAAACAGATACGTTGACAGCAGAAAAAAGGATCTCTTTGCAACACATATGTGCCGCATCTTGAAAGAAATGAAAACAGGGCTACCCCATGTTGTCGTTTCAGAGAGCCTGGGGCCCTGAAAGACTTCTGTGACCGAACAGGTCTCATTCTGGAACATCCGCACACTTGGTCAATTTTCCATTAACAGTCTGTTTATAGCTCTGAACATTTCAACCATTGTTACCTCCCTCTAGATGGGGTGAGTAAGGGACCTTTTGTATTCTCCCCTTTTGCCGACACCCGAGGCGTTCGCTAAGGAAAGATAAAATGACTCATTTTGAAGACGTGAGGAAGTTACGACGTGTTTGTGCTGTAGAGTTATTATGATTGTAGATTTATTATCGTAGAATTATTGATGTTGAATATTACATTTATCCTTTACGCCGCAATAACTTTTCACCAGTTCTTTGGTGGAACTATATGGCGGCAGACACAATTCACTGTATTCATATGGTATGCTCTAAGTCGATTTTAGAACAAAGGTGAATGCAAATTGACGAATAGAAAAGAGTCCTATTAATTGATTAGCTGAAAGGAATTTTATTTATTTTCTATTCCTTGCTGAGTTTGTCAGAAAAATACCCAGAAAAATGGTGAAAGATGGGGAGAGCAAAACGGCAACCCACGGATGGTCAAAGTGGGAAGATTCAAGGTGACTTGGACATGGACAAGTCCCATTCCATAAAATAAGGGGTCAGGAAGCCGGCAATTACTGGCATTCCCTTTTAAATAGATTTTTCTATACCACATGTGTAAACATTCCTTCTGTACTGCTAAGTTTTCAGAATGAATTGAATACAGAAAATACAAACAAACAAACAACAAAAAAAAAAAAAAAACAGACACATTGGGGAAATAAATTAGATATTTCAGTGTATGATGATCACTGAGCATTCAGAACTTTACTAAATATAGTTTTAAAATAAAGCTTTTTATTTCTAAAAAAAGTCTGTAAATAAATCTTATTTTTTAACTTATTTTTTTATAGTAAAATGTAGAAAAGTAAGGTGCCACAATATGTTTTTCGAAGCGTAAGATGAAATATCTTCATCTAGCGTTAAAATAATGTTACAAGTTCTATTCTTTCCATTTGTTCTATTTCTTTGCTTAAATAGTCAAATGAATATTTTTATCCATTCTGACTTCATTTTCAGCTGCTGATTATCCCGCTTCATTCGATTTGGCATATTAAAAATTAACCGTAGAGCTCCTGGTAAAATACAAGCTAATATAGTTTACCAATAAAACTAATGTTACACATAAGTGTATTTTATTCATTCTAAAGGAGAGTTCATTTTCTTATTTTCGCCCAAAATATTATACCAGGTCCGTAGCCAAGGTGGGGGGGGCTATTGTTTGAAACATTTTAAAGTTCAGCTATTTTTGTTCTCTAATACAAACACATGGACGTTATTATTTTTTTCTTAGAATTAAAAACTTTTTTTAGAATTTATTAATCAGAATTTGTTGTTATTTAAGGTTTGCTGTAGATATAAATATTTTCTCTAATTTTACTAAAAATTGTCTGTATTTTGTAATATGAATATAACGTAAAAAAAAGATGATGCTGTTCTTTTACTTGTTAAAAGAAATAATTTATAAAACAAGCATTTTACTAAAACATATTTTATTATCAACATAAATGTTTCGTTTATTGGACTAAAATAAATAATTTTTCATAAAACTTTCCCATATATTGTTATTTTTTAGAAAAGTTGTTTTCAATAGTGTTTAAAAATTAAGATCATGGCGAACTATTTCTATTGTGTGAAACATCTTAAAGTTTAGCTATTTTTGTTCTCTAATATAAACACATGTGCGTTATTATTTTTTCTTAGAATTAAAATTTTTTTTTAGAATTTATTAATTAGAATTTGTTGTTATTTAAGGTTTGGGGTAGATATAAATATTTTCTATAATTTTACTAAAAATTGTCTGTATTTTGTAATATGAATATAACATAAAAAAATAAGATGATGCTGTTCTTTTACTTGTTAAAAGAATTAATTTATAAAACAAGCATTTCACTGAAACATATTTTATTATCAAGAGAAATGTTTCGTTTATTGGACTAAAATAAATAATTTTTCATAAAACTTTCCCATATATTGTTATTTTTTAGAAAAGTTGTTTTCAATAGTGTTTAAAAATTAAGATCATGGCGAACTTTTTCTATTGTTTGAAACATTTTAAAGTTTAGCTATTTTTGTTCTCTAATATAAACACCTACATGTACATTACTATCATTATTATTATTATTTTTTGTGATACTGCGAAGGAGCTAGTAATTTATAAAACAAACATTTTACTGAAACATATTTTATTATCAAGAGAAATGTTTCGTTTATTGGACTAAAATAAATAATTTTTCATAAAAATTTTTCATATATTGTTATTTTTTAGAAAAGTTGTTTTCAATATTGTTTAAAATGAATCATGGCGAACTATTTCTATTGTGTGAAACATCTTAAAGTTCAGCTATTTTTGTTCTCTAATATAAACACCTACATGTACATTACTATCATTATTATTATTATTTTTTGTGATACTGCGAAGGAGCTAGTAATTTATAAAACAAACATTTTACTGAAACATATTTTATTATCAAGATAAATATTTCGTTTATTGGACTAAAATAAATAATTTTTCATAAAATTTTCTCATATAATTTTTTTTTTAGAAAAGTTGTTTTCAATATTGTTTAAAATTAAAGATCATGGCGAACTATTTCTATTGTGTGAAACATCTTAAAGTTCAGCTATTTTTGTTCTCTAATATAAACACTTACATGTACATTATTATTATTATTATTATTTTTTGTGATACTGCGAAGGAGCTAGTAATTTATAAAACAAACATTTTACTGAAACATATTTTATTATCAAGAGAAATGTTTCGTTTATTGGACTAAAATAAATAATTTTTCATAAAATTTTCTCATATAATTTTTTTTTTAGAAAAGTTGTTTTCAATATTGTTTAAAATGAATCATGGCGAACTATTTCTATTGTGTGAAACATCTTAAAGTTCAGCTATTTTTGTTCTCTAATATAAACACTGACATGTCCGTTATTAAATTTTTATTTTTTGTGATACTGCGAAGGAGCTAGTAATTTATAAAACAAACATTTTACTGAAACATATTTTATTATCAAGAGAAATGTTTCGTTTATTGGACTAAAATAAATAATTTTTTATAAATTTTTCTCATATATTATTTTTTATAAAAATAGTTTTCAATATTGTTTAAAATGAATCATGCCGAACTATTTCTATTGTGTGAAACATCTTAAAGTTCAGCTATTTTTGTTCTCTAATATAAACACTTACATGTCCGTTATTAAATTTTTCTTTTTTTTTTTGGGGGGGGGCACTGAGAAGGAGAGAGTAATTTATTTAACTGAGAAGTTGTCTGAGACATATGGTTTGAAAGAAATAGCATCTATACAACCATGAACTGTAAAGCAATGTTCCCTCAAAGGACAATGTAGAGTTAGTTTTTCAGGGGAAAATGATAACTCTGACTTCCACTAGGAATGAATCCGTACTGAAATAAACAATTTTTCACATCGCTTGGATACACTCTATGACATCTCTATGAAGCTCCTCTATATATGTGTGGTTATATTAATAGGATTCCACCTTCCCCGATCTTGGTGTGTGGACAGTCAGTTTACATCGAGAGGGAAGTAAAATATTTAGGTATCTTGTTAGATAGTAGATTAACTTGGAAAAATAACACTAATTATACTATTGCAAAATTTTATAAAGCTAGAAAATTGATCGCCCACCTCCTGTACCACAATCAAATGAGAATGGGGAATAAAGTGTTGCTATATAAGACGGTGTTTAGACCCATTGTCTTCTACGCATCCCCGGTCTGGGGTTTGGCTTCCAACACTCAGATCCAGAGATTGCAAACAATTCAGAATAAAACACTCAGAATGATAATAAAAGTTCATAGGTATTTAAGGAATGATATTATTCATAACACGCTTAATATTGAACCCATTCGGGACTACATAGCAAAGCTCTCTACTAATTTCTTTAATAACCTTAACAATGTAAATAACGAAGAAATGTTTAACCTCCCCGATTACGACCCTGCTGAAAATCGGCGCAGACCGAGAGCCACTACTTTATTATCGGGGATTCGCCCTCAGGTGCAAAATATCTAATTGTCTTATGTTGTTAATATCCACATGCCCATAAAATTAAAAAATAAATAAATAAAATAAAACTTCTGAAACTCTATATCTGCAGTTTTTCTAGCTTAATCGTTTATTTCATTGTATTGATTGTATATCTTATGTTCCTTTTGTAAAGAGTTTATACAGAGGATTAAAAAAAATAAAGAAAATAAATAAATATGGGCTATGTTGATATCTATAATTCATGTGTATATTTGTATAACTATTGTAAATCATGTATCTCAATTTTTGTATGTATTTGCTCTTTCTTCTTTTTCTTTCTTCTTCTTTCTCTCTCTCTCTCTTTTTTTCCGCTTAACACAATACTCATTCAGCCAAAAGTGAGCAATGTTTCCATATGTCTATGTTCAATACTGGGGATAAAGGGCCTTCGGCCCTAGGAGCCCCGAAATCTCCATTCCAGTATCCAGTGTGTGCTTATATTTCCCAGCGGACACAGACACACTAATAACAGAGTAAACTAGTGTGGAACACCGTACTTTTGTCAAATTTTCATTGACAATCACTGTTTTTTATACCCTTTATTAGTTTTTTGAAATGTAATGTTAATTTCATAACTTGAATTTTTAATATTTAAAAGTTGTATTTTTTTCCCTTAAAAAAATAAAGATTTTGTTTTGTGGCTTTTACTAAGTTTAATTTTTTATGTTAGTATTTTTATGTTTCTGAATAAACATAAATATGCTTGTGGATTAGGCCTACTGGGGATACCACGTAAAAAAAAGCGCGCCACTGTTCTACCCCAAAGGTCAGTACCGTAGCCAGAAATTAGTGTAGGTGGAGGAGCTATCAAACGCTCTCCCCCCCCCCTAACTGCTCTGTCTACGAAGCTGACGAGGGTGGTGAGGAAATGAACACCCTTATATAAATTTCCAGCTTTGTGAATATGCAAAATATTTATTACAGATATAATAAATAAGTATTAAAAGGTCTTAAAACTGGATAACTTCTACGGGTCCGAATCCACCTGCTAGCATGGATGTTCGTAATCAAATTTTTTGTGATAAGTACTGGTTAAAGAATATATATAAAATATTTGTTAATGTTCATAACATTCTTTTACATTTTCTAACCAAAAGTGCAGTATTAATAATAAAGAAAATTCTCAAATACATATATGCTTTCAGTGTATTACTGTAGTAATTCAAAATTCCTTTCTTTGATATCCTTAAAAAATTATGAAAATACTTTTAGTTTATTAGTACTTTTTGTGGTTACAAGCTAGAAAACTTTTTTGACAAATAATCTTTTGCATACTAAAAAGGTTTATAAAGTCAGCTGCCCTTTTCTGATAGCTAACAGTCATGCAGATTGTAATTAAACGAAGCGTGGAGGGTGGAGGTTTGTAGATATTTCAGTTACTTATGGAAATTTAATTTAAAAAAGTCTGAAAATATAGTAAAAAAGTAATAAAAAAGTCTGAAATTTTCTTCTTTCCCAGGCAACATCGGGTATAATCAGCCAGTATAAACACACACATATCTATCTATCTATCTCTTTCTCTCTCTCTCTCTATATATATATATATATATATATATATATACATATATATATATATATATATATATATATATACATATATATATATATACATATATATATATATATATACATATATACATATATATATACACATATATATATACACATATATATACATATATATATACATATATACATATATATATACACATATATATATATACATACATATATATATATACATACATATATATATATATACACATATATATACATATATATATATATATATATATATATATATATATATATATATATATATATTATATATATATATATATATATATATATATATACATACATATATATATACATACATATATATATACATATACATATATATATATACATATACATATATATATATACATATATACATATATATATATATATACATATATATATACATATATACATATATATATATATATATATATATATATATATATATACATACATATATATATATATATATACATATATATATACATATATATATATATATATATATATATATATATATATATATATATATATATATATATATATATATATATATATATATATATATATATCAGAGTCAATTTTAAACCCTCACTCGCCGAACGATGGCCGAATGGTTAGGGTGCTAGCCTTCGGAACCGGAGTTCATAGGTTCGAATCACACTATGGCATGGATGTTTGTAGCCGTTAGGAATCGGCTTTAAGCAGTAGGTCCCGGTCTCATTACCCCCCGTGTTGCAAAAAGTGGACCGTAGCGCTCCAAATATCAATATCAAACCCTCCGAAAGTTCTGTTTATGATATTGTATTTTATTCACAATTTATTTTTAGTTTGATCACTCAAAAAAAATTTAGATGTACATTTTTCAAAATTAGATTTTGTCAAATAGGTTAATCTTATATTAATTTTTAGGCATTTTTAAAAACTTAATTCTGAAATATTGCAGATATTTCAGTTACTTATGGAAGTTTAATTTTCCTTGCATTGAATGTAATAAAAAAGTCTGAAACTTTCTTCTTTTAAAGGCAATGTCGGGTGTAAGCTAGTATATACACACATATATATCAGAGTCAATTATAAACCCTCAGAAAGTACTGTTTATAATATTGTATTTTATTCATAATTAATTTTTAGGCATTTTTAAAAACTTATTTCTGAAATATTGTAGGGCATTTATTTAACATGCCTTGTCTGGTTCATAATTATTAACCCCTTCCGGTATGATTTAATAATGAAAAACTGTGCATGAAATAACCATTTAATTTTTATTTAAAAAACTTGTTTCATTTTACAATTCTTACATATTTTTAATTAAAATCCACTTTTTACATAGTGTTAAATAATATCAGAAACAGTAAAATTAAGAAAATATCAAAGCAAAACATTAAGGTATACAGATAATAGTCTTCAAGCTAGTGGTACTTTTCAAAACAAAGTGCAAAGGAATTCTTAATTGTTTACACCGCCAAGTAGTCTCACTTTTAATTTGATTCTTGTAACACACACGGCATTTCTTAGTAGGTTTTCTTTTATTCTGACTCATTAATTTGGCAATGACTTGTACCAAGAAATTCTAAGTAAACAATATGCAATAGTGACTTGTGATTTTCACAAGTAATAAAAGTGTTGCCAAATTCAGTACACTAGAAATTTTAAACTAAATTAATTATCATATTTAACAGTAACTTTAATCGCATGACGAGTGTAGCTCGTCATTGTGCGGTATGGAATGAAAAACTAATGACGAGCTAGACTCGTCATTTTACCGGAAGGGGTTAAAATATGTCCCTTAGGAAACAGGGTTTATGTCGTAATGCCGTGTATTTCAAGTAGGTCATTATAAAAAGTTACTTCGCTCCTTAGAATGACCTTAATATTTGTTCTGGAAAAAATGTGGAAACCCTGATTTAGCACCACCCGAGCAGCAGGTGTAACAGGTATGCTACAGACACGAGTAACATTACCTCCTCTGAGTCTTCGTAATTTAACTCCAAACTCACCTTATAGCTCTTTAGAGCGCTTTCCCACTTACCGTCACGACAGCGATAAATCTTAGACAACTGTAGTTCTCAGACTCTAATCTTCTGAGAAGTTTATTATGAGTTTTATTTAAAATATTTAAGTTAACGGGGAACGCAAAAGAGCAGGCCGGTGCTTCCTAAGTTGCAGCTGGCAGTATTACTGTTTTGTACAGTAATAGTTTGTTTCTAAGAGATAAATGAGGGCCTAAAAGTAATGAACGAAATTTAACTTTTCTAGCGATAATTTTATTTCTGATATTAATAATATGGGGTTTCCAAGTTAGTCTCTGATCAATAGTAACTCTTAAGTATTTAACAGAGTTCTCCTATTCAATTACCTCGTCATATAACTGAAGCCGTGGTGGAAGTTTGAAGGAACGACTAAAAAAAATTGCCTGGCATTTGCTAGGATTTATGTTAATCTTCCAGTGTTTTAACCAAGTTTCCAGAGCAGAGATATGGTGTCAAGGTTCAGACTCTTTCCGCAGAAAAAAAAATTAAGTACTTTTTAAGCACCTTAATTTTCATTGTATTGTAACTGACCTACAGCTAAAGCTTAAAAGTTGAAGCTTTTCATGAGCTTTATGATTTGTAAAATGACATTAAATAATATATCGATCAATTTAATAATTTTATTAAACACAATTGTTAATATCTCATGCTTTATGTTAAGACATCTTTCTTGCCTAACATAAATTTTAGAACAGCAGTAGTCCTTATTGATCTAATGCCCCCCCCCTCCCTAAAAAAATCTGAAATATTTGTAAAGTTAAGAAAGTACTATCTGTGGTGGAAGATCAACAAGTTTCACTTCATAGCAACAGTATTTTTACAGCAACATAGATGTAAAATAAGATAATAAAAAGTACTTCTGTATTATCAACAGGTAAATATATTCACACACACACACACAGACAAAAAAGAAGATGCAGTATCTGGACTAAAAAAGTTTTAATTATGGCATACTCAAAACAAGATTCAGGAAATTATCAATGCTATTTTAAAAATGTAACTGAAGAACTATTTCCATTCATAATAAAAGATGAGAACCAAAAAATATAGGAAGGGGGAAAATAAAAGACTACGTTTAATCTTGAAACTTATTTTTCTTTTCTTCTATACATTTTTTTAATTGGTCTAACTCTTCTTTCTTATCTTTAGCTTTGTTGAATCGATTGACGATTAATTGCCAAGGGAAATAAAAATTCAGCAACCGATATTTGGGGGAAAATAAGCACTTTTTGAGCACTCAGAAAAAATTATAAATTTTAAGTCTACGAAAAGAAAATTAAGCACTTTTTAAGGACTTATTAGGGACCTTAAAAATGGATCTACAAAATAAGCACTTTTTAAGGATTTTAAGCACCCGACCGAACCATGGGTATTGTATGTACGAAGCCCCACTATTAATGTGGTGAGCAGAAGCGTAGTTGCCGTATCGTCAGCGTAAAGTGCAAGATTAGTTAGATCAGATCTAGGAACGTCATTAATGTATATTTTGAAAAGTGTTGGTCCAAAAACAAAGCCCTGTT
Source organism: Pardosa pseudoannulata (assembly GCA_032207245.1). Taxonomy (NCBI): domain Eukaryota; kingdom Metazoa; phylum Arthropoda; class Arachnida; order Araneae; family Lycosidae; genus Pardosa; species Pardosa pseudoannulata. The sequence goes on from CM063501.1 coordinate 67,428,817, forward strand.
GGACTCCGGCGGTGATGTTTTTAGAGTTAGAAAAGGTGTTGTTGATACGGACTTTAAAGTATCTATTGCAAAGGTAGTGTCTTAATAAGTGTTTAAGTGCATCAGGCACACGAAGCTGAATCAATTTGTACATAATTATATCTCTTCAGAGCGCTTTCCCACATACCGACACGACAACGATAAGTCTTAGACGACTGTCATTCTTTCCCACCAACCGATTCAATGACGATTTTGTCGTTTTCGAACGGCCGATATTGTTTATCTTGCAGTTTTGTCGTTTCCTTTTGAATCGGTCCGACATTTTGAGAGCTATTGCTACTCACGTTTTTTGCTTTGGATTAATAAAATATTTATTTTTGTAATACAGCTGTTATGTTATAAATTCATTAATATAATGTTTAAATGCTTAGATTTCTTACGCATTAAATTGACACATTCTGCTCAGATTTTAATGTTATGTTATTCTCACTTGCTTGATGATAAAATGCAATTTTATCGTAGATTTGTTATTATTACTGTTTGAATTTTACATTTTTCTTATTAAGTTTTCAATTGCTATAATTAATAAGTTTATTTATCACATACTGTTGCTTTTGAAAGCAAATTACTGAGTATATCAAATTGGGATTTAAGATTGTCTAATAAATTTAAAGAGGTAAAGTTAGTAAAGAAATGAACTGGTAAATCCCCTATATAATAATAGCCTAAGTTGTCTGTCCACGAATTTCTGAAGCGGTTGTACCTGGAATGGATACAGACATCCATATTGGATTTTTCATGAGGTAGGGTTAGCAAAATTGAAAGCGTGTTCAAAATCCACCCCATCGAGACCACCTTTTCGAACGTTTATTGCTACTATTTCAAGCCTTATCCTTGCTCTTATTCTATATAAAGTTCATTCTTGATAGGATGGCAAAGGCGGAGAATAATATTTTAATTTCTGATCCTTGCTCTTATTCTATATAAAGTTCATTCTTGATAGGATGGCAAAGGCGGAGAATAATATTTTAATTTCTGATCCTTGCTCTTATTCTATATAAAGTTCATTCTTGATAGGATGGCAAAGGTGGAGAGTAATATTTAAATTTGTGGACTGTTTCTACTTGAACCTTCAGATACTCTAATTAATTTCCACACGACGCGCAGGCGTTGTACGTTTGGTAGAATGTCCGTCCACTTGATCGTCGTACTTCTCGGTTTAACGGTTCTATACCCCGTCGCAACCAGTTTTTTTTTAACGTCTAATAAATTTAACATTTTCTACTTTTTCTTTTAAATTCTTATTCCGAAAGTTGTTTTATTATTTTTAAAATAAATTTTTACTATTTTTTCAACTTTATAATTTTTATAATTTTTATTTTATTAAAATCACCTATTGCTTTACGGATGTCCCTGGCCACATAAACATTTCCTGTTGAGTATCCTTAAACTTTCTTCTCTTAATGTAATAATAGCCTAAGTTATCTGACCGTCTGTATTATGAAGCTGTTGGACCTGGAAGGGATAGAGCATCCATATTGGATTTTTGATTAATTAGGGTTTTCAAAATTCAAAGCGAGTACAATTTATCTTTTCCTAAACTATAGATCCGATTCTGAAGTAAATTGGTATGAATAAGTTTCATATCACAGCGAAAAATACTGTCCTCTTTAAAACGTTCGAAATCCGAACCCGTCCCCTTTTCGAGTGTTTAATGCCATTATATCAAGCCCCATTTTAAGAGCAAGTGATTAAATTTATCAATTTATCACATAATAAATAGGTAAAAATAACAATTTTTTTCTAGCATTATGACTTCATTCCTTTAACCATCTCATTTAATCATTTCTTATTTTAAATTATTTAAATGTTTTCTGCATTATTTCCATACGTTTTATCACTAAACTTAGATATTACATAAATAATTTTCTTTTTTATTTGACTTAAATAATAGATTAAGTACATATGTGATAATTTTAATCGATTATTTTTGTTGAAAGGTAATTCTCAGCCAAAAAAACAAACCATTTTTTTACCTGCCTCATAGGGTTCTTTACAATTCTGGAAAATTAAAAATTTTACTGATCCCGTCATATGACGGGCTATATGCTAGTGTGTTAATAGTTAAAATAAATAAATTTAAAAAAGGAAATGAAAAGGACAAAAATAATTACATGAAATTAGAAGAGCAATTAAAATTGAAAACATTTTTATTCGTATTTTTTAGTATAGTCTTGTTTTAAACAAAAATCATTTTAATTATTAGAAGAGATGCCATAATTTTAGCAGATTTAAGAGAGTTACAGAAAAAAAAATTAAAATCTTGGAAATGGAATTGTAAAAAGAAACACCGTTAATCGAATCAGAAGCGGAAAAGTACTAGAACGACGCTCTAACACTAGGCCAAAACAACCCAAAAGTTTAATTTTTTTGATAAAAAAAGAGGCGAAGCCAAATCTTTACTAGCATATCACCGGTGGAAAGGATATAAGAAATTGGTGCCTAGCATTAGCATCCACTGTTTTTAAAGTGTGTGCAAGGAAACAGCGTTAAAATTTACTTTTCTAACAATAATTGTTGTTCTAAGCCTATAAAAGTTAGTTACTACTTCAGTCATTATAAAACTTGTGCGAGCTTACCGCCATCTTTAAATGAAACGATATCGATAAAGTGGTTTGGTTTGGTTTGGAGCGCTACGATCTACTGTTTTGCACACGAGGGCTAATGAGACCGGGACCTACTGCTTAAAGCCGATTCCGAAAGGCTACGAGCATCCATTCCATAGTGGGATTCGAACCCACGAACTCCGGTACCGATGATCAGCGCCCTAACCAATCGGCCAGCGTTCGGCTATCGATAGAGTGGAAAAACAGCTTTCTAGACGACACGATACCGTTTTGTCGTTGCATTATTTATCGGCCGATACACGGCCTTTGTCGTGTTGGTAAGTGAGAAAGCACTCTTACATCATCCAGGGCAGTAGCCAGAAATTATTAATTATTTTCGGAGGAGAACCAAAGGAGAAAGACATTGATATTTGTGAAGGATACCTCAATAAAACTACATGTTTTGTTATGCATATATATCTCTAATGAATATCATAACACAAATGCAATTTTACAACAACAACAAAAGGATAGATTGAACAATTTTAAAGCGTTGAAAACGTGTCATGAAGTATCTACAT
>CM063501.1:67436982-67461982 GCA_032207245.1 Pardosa pseudoannulata
CTTAAAAAAAAACAGTTATTCTTATGGTACTAATGGGTTTTATTCAGCACCTTTACGTCATTTTTTATTCATATTTCTTTTTAACCACGAAATAAAAAACTTTAAGCTTAATTTATATCTGAACTTATAGAAAGAAGTATATAACCATGGACATATCTTATATTTTCTGAGTCTAAACCACGTATATAAAAATACTGACCAAGCTTGGCGCCTCTTTACCTTAGCGCCAAAAAACTAATGGCTTGGTTTAATCGAATCAGACGAATCGAAAGATTAAGGATTCGATTTATAAAACGACTAATTCTAGCAGAAATCGATACTAAAAGATATTGAGACTTCGTTTACAAAAATAAAATCATGATCTTAGAATGTTTGGACATGGAAGATTATTAAAAGAAACTGTCTTTAAACAAAGAATTATCGCTTCAAAATAAATGTAGCACTTTTAAAGATTTTAATTTCATAATATCGTGAAAAATTATTATTTTTCTGTTTGCCCAGAATGTATTATAAATACACTTCCAATTTTTTAACTTTGAAGTTCGTTTCCACACCACCTTAAAAATGAGGTAGAACTTCCCAGCGCGTTTTTTTTTACGTGGTATCCCCTGTAGGCCTAATCCACGTTACGCATAAAAAAAAGTACATGCAACACATCATAAAGACATTTAAATTAGAATCATCATAAGACATGTAACACATCTAAAAAAATAACATTTAAAGTAGAATCATCAAGCTTTAAAAAATTCAAAATGTAACAATTATCTTGCAATCTGGGTCTTTCTCCTCGTCGGCCAAATATTGCACAAGAGGATTTCCCAGATCGACAACCTCTTGAACGAAATCCAGTCTTTTTTAGAGAAGGAGGCGACACAAGATGCCCAATTCCTTCTGAAGGAGGTGTGGGTAGTTCAATTTCTAACAGATACTTGCCTTCTTTGCCGGGCCCAGTGTATACTTCCTTTAAATCGGACAAAAAGTTCTCAATCTTCTCCTCATGCGAAAGGTGCGTCTGGAGTCGACGTTTCCTATAAATATTAATAGACATGATCTGTCGAATGACATTGTCATTTCGACCAGAAGTTACTGCCTTCTTGGGTTGATTATTCTCGTTTTCCAACGAGTTAATGATTTAACCTGTCAGCTTTATGCACAAATTTACCTTTTGACTGATTTTTTTTCCTTCCTGTGAGCGCAGTTAGGGAATAAAAAACAGATAGCAGTATACTGCCTTGCCGAATCCATGCAAATGGCAGAAGTAGCAGGAGAGCAATACTTGCTAGCTGCCAAAGATCCCGCTTGCTCTTCCCACTCACCAGAATAAATAACCCCTCCTTATCCTCGTGACAGTAAATTCCGAAGATAGTTTTCATCATCGTTATTGTTTGCCATGCAAAAGTCTTGTTTGCCTCCGTTACAGGAACATTCCACACAAGGAAAAACAACTATTGCTAATACTTAATCAACCGCCTCGATCCTTCAAAGAAAGTATTGGAGAGGGGACCGACAGAAACACGACATCAATTGCATTTTCATCGCCCTCTAAACTTCGCAGCTTTTCCTTGGTTACTGACATTGTAGATCCACTCTTGTAAGAAACAAATCCTTGCTTCGGAATAAAATCCATATCCTGCAAAAAGGAAATCCATTTTTCTTCACTGCCCAATAAATCATTAGAAGTGAGAGGGCCGATCATAGTCAATAGAGGATGCATAATGAAGCAAATCAAATCAAATCAGGCAATCAAATAAAAGCAGGTTAAAACTACAAATAAGTGAAGTTGAAAATGAAAAAACTGCAAGTAAACACTCAAAACAGAGGATGTAATCTCAAAAACGAGTCGAGTCGATCGTCTGCTCAGTGAGACTGCCAGCGATTGAATGAAGTAAGAAATTTTTTGTGCAATTTTAGGTCGCCAATTTGCCTCGAAAGAATCCCGCCAAATTGTATAGCAACCTTCCTAAAACTGCGCCAAAACATGCAGAACTAGTTTTAAGCTTAACCTAAGTCCATAACCATTCGCTCCCTCTCCCCTTTCAATTATGGGTATACTTCCGAAAGCAATAAATATTCTTTTACATTGTAACTGACATCAACCAAACTAAGCAATATAAATGATTTTTACGTTTTTCTGAATACAAATCCCCTATATAATAATAGCCTAAGTTGTCTGTCCGTGAATTTCTGAAGCTGTTGTACCTGGAATTGACACAGGCATCCTTATTGGATTTTTCATGAGTTAGGGTTAGCAAAAAGTGTGATAAAAGTGTTACCAAATTCAGTACACTAGAAATTTTAAACTAAATTAATTATCATATTTAACAGTAACTTTAATCGCATGTCGAGTGTAGCTCGTCATTGTGCGGTATGGAATGAAAAACTAATGACGAGCTGGACTCTCATTTTACCGGAAGGGGTATGAAGATAAACAAATTATTGAGTGTGTACCAGATAATTCTCAGCCAAAAAAACAAATCATTTTTTACCTGCCTCATAGGGTACTTTACAATTCTGGAAAATTAAAAATTGTACTGATCCCGTCATATGACAGGTTATGTGCTAATCTATAACGAGGTTTATTCAGTAGAAATATATTGCTCATACTTTAAAAAATATTCTTATTTCTATTACATACTGTGACAATATTCACTATAGACTAATATAACACAAGGAATGTTTTTAATTGCTCAGAGAAAAAGTGTGTTTGAGATTAATTTATGAGTTAAAAGGAGCTAATTTAAAAGGAACTTAATACCTTTAGAACTGAAAATTATCTATTATAACACTATAATTTTAACACTATAATAATGAGTTAGGGTTAGCAACTTTCGAAATCCCACCTTCCCACCTCTTCTATCATTTAATGCCATTATCCTATTTTCCACGGTTAAGTTTGGTTAAGAGCAGGATATTTAATTTATCAATTTATCATATAATAAATAGGTAAAAATAACATTTATTTTACTAGCATTATGACGTCATTCCTTTAACCATCTCATTTAATCATTTCTTATTTTAAATTATTTAAATAACGTCTGCGTTATTTTCATACGTTTTATCACTGAAAATAATTACGTAAATAATTTTCTTTTATATTTGTCTTAAATAATAGATGAGGTACATATGGGATAATTTTAATTTTAATCATCGATTATTTTTTGTTGCAATGAAAATTTTATCACGTGTATTAACAAAAAATTCTATCTACCTCCAGGGTGTAGTGGAAATGATAGTTTCGTTCCTTTACTTCCATTAATCACTGTGTCAAAAAAAATTGGGAAGAACTTAACGAAAATTTAGACGTGACTAAGAAAACTTTGAATTATCTTACTAAATGAATTCAACGTGATTCTAAACTGCATTCAGAGTATCAGAAGACGAGTATGAAGATAAACAAATTATGGTGCATGTACCAGATAATTCTCAGCCAAAAAAGAAACCATTTTTTTAACCTGCCTCATAGGATACTTTACAATTCTGGAAAATTAAAAATTTTACTTATCCCGTCATATGACGGGTTATTCGCTAGTCCTAATAATAAAAAAATTAACATACACAAGACAAAATGCATACTCTAAAATTCGTCATTCAAAAACAGGGGACAGAAATGTAATAGATTCCAATTTTAACTTTTTTAATCCCCAAGGGGTATGACCTGGTATTCGACTCGGCCTGTGATTGGCTGGTAAGTACATTGACTGCAATTTCTAAAATTGGCGAAATATTCTGGCGATGATTTTCGTGAATTTGTATATTATTTCAACAATCCGAAAGAGACAGGATCTTACATAGAATTTTTTTTCAAAAGGAGGGGAGTATATATTTAATTAAAGGCTTACTGATATTTAATTAAAGTTAAGTTACAAATGAAAGATCATTCATTAAATTATCTTAACGCAAGATTTTTCAGTTGATATATATATATATATATATATATATATATATATATGTATATATATATATATATATATATATATATATATTAGATATAAGAATGTATACAAAATATGCTAGCTACCAATTAAGGAGTATTTACATTAACACTAGATTGCCCGAGATTTCTTGTATACCTATATTGCCCAAAAACAGTCAAAATGACCGCATTGTGAAAAAATAACAAATATGTAAAGAAATTTGTTTAAAATTAATTTTTAATATTATATAATAAAGGAGGGCGGAAGTAACTACAATTATTCATAAACCGATTTATATGTTATAGAAAAAATCACCAAACTCTTAAGAAATTGTGTCATTATATTTCATAATTGTTTTTCTAATTGAAATTAAAAAACAGTCAAAATGACTGCCTTGGGCAATCTAGTGTTAAATTAAGGGGTAGATATAATTGGTAACTACCTAAATATTCTAAAAATTCCAGAATTACAAAAAAAAAATAAAAATAAAAATAAAAAAAAAAAACCAATTTCATAAATTTTGAAAAAGCATGCATATATATATTATATCTATATAATACATACATATATATGTATATCTATATAATTCATACATAGTACATTAATATATTAGATAAAGATTTACATGTAGAAAAATTTGGATACAATTTTTAAAACAATAAAATAATAAAATGTACCAGGTTTGGTGGGAAATGTTAATTTTTGACAAATTCTAAATTTTTTCAAATTATGAGCACTTTCTAAATGTTCTCGTAATTCCGGTAAATTTCTAAATTTCAAATTACAGTTGTCCTCATTACACTCTATATTACTTTCAGGTCTTTCATTTTAACCATTTCTTTCATTTTCATTTTTATGCATGCGATTAACAGACTTTGTTAAATATTTTTTTCTGATAAAACATAGAGCTGCATTATTTACAATTAAAACTTTCAATCTGCATTCTTTGTACGTTCCAAATTCTTCTAAATAAAGGAATAAATAATGGATAAATAAAGAGAAATAAATAGATAAGAAGCCAATCTAAATCAATGGATAAGAAGCCAATCGTGGAAAGGATCGCCGAGATATTTTGCCAATTTTAGAAATTGCTGCCAATACCAGGTTCCAGGCGCCTGTGGGGTATGTGAACGTCCTTGTGACAAGTTTGCCCTGAAGCGAAACACATGTTCTGGGTTGTAGGAAGGAGTTCCTTCAAGTAACAGTGAAGTAGTCAAATGGCTACGTTTGACATTATGACCTTTGGACATAATGATTTTTCTTCTCCCTTCCACAATATAATTACCACTTGGCTTATGGGACCACACACGTGGTCTTCAAAAATTCTGGAAGGGATACATATTAAACAAATCGCATTATATATATTTCATTTCATTGAAAAGTGTTTGTACGAAATTAAAAAAAAAATTAAATTAAGACGAAAACACAAACAAAAACTCATTATATTCTATTTTAAAGTGAAAAATTGTATTGCACTACATAAAAATATTTGCACTGAGTAAAATTGCTTCCTTCTCCCCACAGAACTGCAAAATTCATAAAGATTTTTATTTAAAAATAACTTTTTGAAAGCGTTTGAATCCTTTTTAAATCCTTAAAAAGCAAAAGTAGGATATAAAAGGTGGAGTTTCCTATTTTATCTTTCATATATGAGAAGTTTTATTTTTTATCATCTATTGATCTCTTTACTCACAGAGATACAAACGCATATATACGTGTATGTATGTATGTATGTATGTATATAATATATATATATATATATATATATATATATATATATATATATATATGTGTGTGTGTGTGTGTGTGTATGTGTATATATATGTATATATGTATATATATATATCTATATATATATACATATATATGTGTATATTATTATATATATATATATATATATCTATATATATATAATATTAATATATTACCCCATATTATATATATATATATATATATATATATATATATTTTATACTTTTAACGATTTTATGTTGCTTTAGTTAAAAATTTTGGAAAATTAAGGGATGTCTGAAATTAAGCCCAGAGCAATTTTTACGATAAAATGAATATGAGAGTTGCATAAAGACATTTACTCTTGTTCTTAGAAGAAACTTATGAGAGGTCCAATTTATTCTATATCTGTCACTTTATATTTTTATACCTTTTAAGATTTCACTGAATAAAAGAAAATATACTTAAACAAATAAATGTATATTGAAATCTAACATACTATATATTATTATTTTATTATTAGTTTATTTAGAATTCATGTTCCCAATTTATAAAATAGGTATATATGTAGCACATTATAATCCCTAAAATCCAAAATTTTGTAAAAGCAAAATTTATATACTTAATAAAGTAGCTTGTGGGGGAAAACTGGGAACATTAAAGTATAATCATATTATTCTGATCTCATGCATCATTTATTAAAGTATATGCAATGAATATACTTTAATAAATGATTTGTAATTTTGAAATTTTATTAAATGATTTGTAATTTTGAAATTAAGCATTAAAAACAAAACGTAATAAATTTTATAATAAAACAATACAGTAATGGGGTTTGGAATATTAATGAGTTATATAAAATAACTTGAGTTCATTACAAAATTTAAAAAACTCCATAGATTTAAATACTTTTTAAATATTATAAAATATTTTAAATGTTATAAAATATTGAAATTTTATAAAAAGTATATTTAAAATAATCCTGATGCTTAAATTTCAGTAAAATTTATTTTTATTTTATTTATTTATTTATTTTTATTTTTTTTTTTTTTTAGAAAACTTTGAATGTACGAAAAGAGAATTATGGTCATTAGAGAAGATTTCGTAATTTCATTGCCAATAAAAAATAATGAACAAAGTGGTCAAAATATTAAAACAGGTGGCTGGAATAAAAATTTTAAAACCAGACTGCTGACTTTGCAGTTAGAATTTTCTTTTTGAATTTACAGAGTTGAAGTTTGTTCGGGGCGCCTTAGCTGTACAGCCATATCCCCCATCGTGAGAATGAAATGTTTCTAACAGGGTGAGAATCAAGAAATGGACTTTACATTTAAGATAAAAATACAATTTAAGATTTTAAAATACATGACAGGTTAAAACAATATGGGCCTCGATAGCAAATAAAAGTCATGAAAAGGATAAAAGTATTTAGAAGAGTAGGAAGTTTAAAAAGGATAGAGAGATATTTTTGCAGATGCAAGCATCAAATTATTAAAATTTTAATAATTTTTTTTGGAGTTTTTAATAATTTTATATAATTTTTTTTAATTAAATAAATAAAAAGAGAGTGAGAGAAATTAGGGATAGGGGAAAGGAAGGATGAAATGATAGTTAGGAAAAGCTAACTTGTAATGAGGAGAAGCAAGAGTCATTGTGGCGCCATCTAAAGTCGGCACGAGAAATTAAATAAAGTTAGAATTTGGAAAAACTTAGAAAAATGTAAGTGAATTTGGAATAAACGATGATTTTAGGGAAGCATGGCGGCTCGAGGCCGCTTGCGATTAGAGTTTTCCCTGAAATCATAGTCAGGAAGCTCGGCAATAATTTTATTATTAATATTGTTAATGTTATTATAAAATTTAATAGAAATGTTACGGCAAATTTCTTTAAAAGTTAACATGTTAAGATCTCGTCGGATGATGTCATTACGTAAGTAGCGCGGAGCTCTTGTTAGTCCTCTAAGAAGTTTATTATGAATTGCATTTAATATATCTAAGTCAGCGGGGAACGCAAAAGACCAGACCGGTGCTGCGTAAGTTGCAGCAGGCAGTTTTACTGTTTTGCACAGTAATACTTTATTTCTAAGAGATAAATGAGGGCCGAAAAGTAGTGAATGAAGCTCAACTTTCCTAGCAATAATTTTATTTTTGATGTTGACAATATGGGGTTTCCAGGTTAGTCTCCTATCAATGGTAGCTCCTAAGTATTTTACAAAGTTCTCCCATTCAATTACCTCGTCGTATAACTGAAGCCGTGGAGGAAGTTTAAAGGAACGACTAAAATAAATAGCCTGGCATTTGCTAGGATTTATTTTAATCTTCCAGTGTTTGAACCAAGTTTCCAGGGCATAAATATGATGTTGTATGTAGGAGGCCACACTATTAATGTGGTGTGCAGAAGCATAGATTGCCGTATCGTTAGCGTAAAGTGCAAGATTAGTAAGATCTGATCTAGGAACGTCATTAATATAAATATTGAAAAGTGTTGGTCCCAAAATCGAGCCCTGTTGGACTCCTCTTTGAATTTGTGGATATATCACCTAAAAGTACATTCACAAAGAGGAATTGTCTATTTTTTCTTCTTTGTTATCTGAACCTGCCCTCAAATAGCCCAGAGCGCCAGAACGACTATTCGGTCCAGCCGTGATGAAGGTCACGGTCCAGCCCTCTATTGGAGTTCAGATGACCCGCACTCTTTCACTCCCTACACAATTTAGAGCAGGAAGTAACAAGTACGTTGACAGAGGACAAAAGGACAGTGCGTACCCTCATTGCAATACATCTTGAAAGAAATTACAACAGGGGGTAGAGAAACCCTGCGGCCCTCCCTGCCGTATCATTCAGACCAGGGGTAATTCTGAAAATTTTCGAAAAATTTGTGCAAGTCTGTTCCGAAAATTACATAAAAAAAAACCCAGATTTTTCTCGAAAATTTAAAAGGACTTTTTAGAAAAATCTTTTTTGAAAATTAAAAATAAATAAATAAATAAATAAAAAATAAAGCTTTTTAAAAATATCTTCCACTTTAAATAAAATATATATAAATGAATTTTGAAAATAATCAGAAAGTTTTATATCCTTTTACGGTCTTTTTCTACTGAAGAACAGTAATAATGTTATGCGATTATCTTTTTCAAAGCAAAATGTTAAAATTTAAATTTATATAATACAATTAAGAAATTTTATTTTCTAGACAACCAACACACACATTGATGTACATGTATTATTTATAAAGAACAAACTTACATTTGCAACTCTATAATCATAGACAACACAGGTATCTAGTCTGTGCTCTATAATAAGGTGATATATATTAGAACATATTAAGGTATTGATATTTGGTAAATGATATATCACAATATTAAAATTCAGATATCATCCAATTCTAGTTTTGACATTCAAAAATTAACCTTAATATAATTTATTTTAAATTAGTAGCATATACTTTATCAGAATTTTTTTTTTTACTTAGAATCACCCATGATTCAGGCACACCCGCACACGTGGGTAGTTTCCCAAGAAAACATTTTTAGAAATTCAGGGAGGGGGCACTGTCCCTTATCCATTACCCACAGCCTTGAAACAAGAAACATCCCAGTTTCTTTGGTATTTTTTTCCGTGCATGTGGTTATTCGGACTACAGTAGTAGCAAGAATAGATATACTAGAATAAGTCTTTAGCACAGTAATAAAAACAATAACTTCAAAATTCATTAAAATGTTTAATCAAAAATATAATATATGAAAAAACCTCTATAAAATGAATGGGCAAGTTTTGATTGATTTTTAGAGAAGGGGCTACAAGTTTGCCCCTTCTCTAAAAATCAATCTTACAAAATCTCAAAATTAATCTTAATCTTATAAATAAAATCCCCCCTTTTTTGTGGGGGGAGGGGGTTCCAATGGCTTAATTTTACTTCATAGTAACTAGATTTATCCTTTTTAGTTTTACACAATAAATTTGTTCCTTCATTCTGTAAAAAAATTTGAGAATTTAGATTTTAATTTTAGAATAAATGTTAAAATGATGTATTTATTTAGGAAAAAATGTCTTTTTGTGTGTACAATAGTATAAATGTATATTTCATGAGTTCGTGAATTAATTTCTTATGATGTAAACAGCTTACTTGAAGATATTAAGTTTAATTCTCTACATTTATATTAAACATAAAAGGGAAAATAGCTTGAGGATACATAAAAGTAAATAGAAAAGTACATGTTTGATTTATCTTGCTATATACAAATGTTAAAAAAAAAGTTAAATATTTTACTCATTTTATTCTATTTCATACCGTTAAAATTTTCTACAAGGGAAACCTACCAGGATATAAAAGTCACCCACCCTCCATGAAACTCTGTAAAATACCATCTAAAAAGCAACAAGATAACTTTAAAATTTTTATGATTAAAGTGACGTGATAGTATTTATAATACTAGCCCATCATATGACGGGATCAGTAAAATTTTTAATTTTCCAAAATTGTAAAGTACTTTATGAGGCAGGTAAAAAAAATGGTTTGTTTTTTGGCTGAGAATTATCTTGCAACAAAAAATAATCGATGACCCAATTTAAAATGATCACACATGTACCTAATCTATTATTGAACCCAAAGAGAAAAGAAAATTATAAGGTGATTTCGTAGGACAAATTCTCAAATTATGACAATTCTGTCTTTTTTTCAAACGGAAGGGCAGTTTATTGTTTGTCTATTGACTGTTTTAAGCATGAAGATGAATGGGAAGGGCATTATAGTAGGTCGTGACGTTGCGACAAATTGCCTTATTTAAGTAATATCTAAGTTCAATGATAAAACGTATGAAAGTAAGGCATAATTTAAATAATTTAAAACAAGAAATGATTCAATGAGATGGTTAAAGTAATGACTTCTTAATGCTAGAAAAATGTTATTTTTTACCTATTTATTATGGAATAATTTAATTTAATCACCTGCTCTTAACCGGTTAAAATAGAAGTTGAAATAATGGCATTAAAAGCTCGAAAAGAGGGGAAGGTTTGGATTTCGAACGTTTTAAAGAAGGCAGTATTTTTTTGCTGTGATAGGATGCCTATTTATACCAATTTATTTTAGAATCGGATCTATAGTTTAGGAGAAGATAAACATTACTCTCTTTGAATTTTGCTAACTATGGATGCCTCTATCCATTCCAGGTCCAACGGCTTCATAAAATCGAGGACAGACGTACAAATAACTTAGGCTATTATTATATAGGGGATAATTGATGTTTAAATTATATAACCCTGCTTAGAAACAATTGTCTTTTTAGCATTATTGAAACTTACTTTTATAATGCATAGCATGACTCCTTGTGATGGATTCAATAACGAAAGATATGATATATTGACAGATGGTGAAGAAAATTTTTTAAAAAGATTAAATTCTGGATAAAATAAAGTATGACAATAACTACTAACAACATTAGAGGACGAAAATCTAATGGCACTTGAAAAAAAAAAAAAATGCTTAAAAGGGGTGTAGACAACCTCCAAAGGAAAGCTGACACTTGATATACAATCATCTAAATCTATTAAAGCGTCGATGATCGATTAATAATACTAAATAAAGAAAAACTTAAAACCGAATTAAGATATCTCTGTAACCGAACTTGGATATCTGTGTATCAGAACTGAAGTCCGTGTGTTAGAATCCCACTGCTTACAGGGAGGTTCTGAATGGCTTCAAGCAGTTGTGCAAGTTTCAATACCTATGGTGTTTCAATATTATGAATTGTACTTCATCTCAATATAATACGTATTGGGTAAAATTGCCTTTATAATGGATTTATTATTTCAAATACATCCCCTATATAATAATAGCCTACGTCTGTCCTCCAATTTATGAAGCGGTTGGACCTGGAATGGATAGAGGCATCCATTCAAAGCGAATAAAGTTTATCTTCTCTTAAACTATCGATACGATTCTAAAATAAATTTGTATAAATATGCTTCATATCACAGCAAAAAATACTGTCGTCTTTAAAACGTTCGAAATCCAACCCTTCCATCTTTTTCGAGAGTTTAATGCCATTATTTCAAGCCCTATTTTCCCCGGTTAAGAGCAGGCGATTAAATTTTTCCATGTATCAATTAATAAATAGATAAAAATAACAATTTTTTCTAGCATTGTGACGTCATTCCTTTAAACATCTCATTAAATCATTTCAAAGTTTAAACTATTTAAATATCTTCTACACTATTTTAATATCTTTTATCACTGAACTTAGGTATGACGTAAATTATTTTCTTTTATATTTGGCTTAAATAATAGATTAGGTTCATACGTGATAATTTTAAATTGAATCAGCGATTATTTTTTGTTGCAATGAAAATTTTATCATCGGTATTAACAATAAATTCTTTCCATATAAGTCTAGGAGTCTATTTCACGGACTAATAAATATCTAACTTTTAATTTATATATATTTGGAAATTAAGAAGTTTGTTCGTTTGTATGTTTGTTTTTCATACATAACCACACGGTTTGAATAAATGAATTCAATGTGATGCTAAACTGCATTACAGGATTGGGAGACTCTAGAGGTGTATGACGATAAATATATTATTGAGAGTGAACCAGATAGTTCTCAGCCAAAAAACAAACCATTTTTTACCTGCCTCATTGGGTACTTAGCAGTTCTGGAATATTAAAAATTTTACTAATCCCGTCATATGATGGGCTATATGCTAGTTTTTTAATAGTTTCCATTCATAGTTCCTTATTCCTCTTTTATTTCAATATAATTAATTCCCATTTAAAAGATATTAGTTCCTTTTACTTTAATCTAATTAATTCCCATTTATATGAAGCTCCTTTTACTTTCCGATTTTTAATGTGGAAAAAAATACATTTTAGCGTACAAAAACACCATTTCAGCGTTACAGTGTACTATAATTGCAAATAAACTTCTTGTTAAGAAACCAAGTTGCAGCCAAACTGGAGTTGACGTACCAGAAAAAAAAAAAAATTCATCACCTGATTAAAATTGGTTTGGCGAAATATCAGCCAAAATATACTCCTTACTGAGAAAGTGTAACAGATATCTGGACCGATCTTAGACGAGATAAAAAGGTTGCTAGCATGTCTACCTTGTTTCAATAAGTATCACCCGATACACCAAGACTGCCAAACCAAAGATCTCCCCACCAATACAAATTTTTCACAATGACATTATAAAAAGAAAAAAAAAATTTTCACGTCTTGATTCCTTCGTAAAAATTACATATTCAAACATGAGAAAACTATTAAAAAATGAATGCATTATGAGAAATTATTGAATTTTAAAAACATTCACACTTAGACAATAAACTGATGCATAATTTTAGAACTTTAATATAGTTACAGACACACAATTTTTAAATACATATTTCTAAAAAGCTATAAAATAAGCAATACAGTGTGGATTGTTTTACTTGTTGGATTTCTTAATTTATTTTAACGTTAAGAATTTTATATATTAATTTACCTTGAGGTAGAACTTAAAAAAATATTTTTATTATAGTGCATTTAAAATAAAATTTGAATTGATTTCTCTTTTGAAAATTATTTTATATAAGTTGAAAATTAAAGAATAAATCCAAAGACAAAAATAGATATCTGACGAATAGAATTCTAAAAAAGTATATTTTTGTATTTTTTATTTATAGTCTATAGGTGATAGGGAAAGAAAAATTTCGATTTCTTTTCCTCTGGAAAATTGTTTATATAATTAATCTCGAGATAAATTTAATAGATAGCGCCTGCAGTTATGTCATTTCAAATAGAATTAGTACCTTGGATGTCTTTTATTATCTATAGTTAAAGACGAGTGGATCAGGACAGCCAATTTTGGCGCTACTGTTCCAGGGCAAAATTGTTTGCTTTACTGGCGCCATCTATTTACTAATATATTAACTAAAACTACCCAAATAATTTTGTAGAATCTTGGGTGGTTTTTGTATTATTTTATTTACATTTTTTGGCAATATTTTAAGTTAATTTTCTATTTTCTCTTTTTTATTTTTTGTTACTTGAATTTAAATTTTTTATTTTCCTTTTTGTTAGCTTTTGTCGTTTTAAGTTTGTAAAATTAATTTTGGCTAAGAAATGAGCTTGAGAAGGCTAATATTTCTAATATTTTATTATATTTTAATAAAATTATTGTATTTTAATATTTTATTTTATTTCTAATATTAATATCTATTATTTTATTTACATTTTTTCAATTTTTAACATTAATTTTTATTTTTAAAATGTCAATTTATTATCTTTTTTTATTAATTTAAGTTTTTAAAATCAAATTTTGCCATTATAATCTTTATACCTCAAGTTGTCTATAATGGGCAGTAAAACCCTGATTTTTAAAGATAAAAACATTGTTCTGAAAAAATGTTATTCAATATAATAATTTAGAAATTTACATTTTTCTATCAAAGAATATTCATAGGTTTAAATTTTACTATTCCTCTCAAAAGTATACAGCA
Organism: Pardosa pseudoannulata; assembly: GCA_032207245.1. Taxonomy (NCBI): domain Eukaryota; kingdom Metazoa; phylum Arthropoda; class Arachnida; order Araneae; family Lycosidae; genus Pardosa; species Pardosa pseudoannulata. The sequence goes on from CM063501.1 coordinate 67,451,105, forward strand.
ATACTGAATAATTATTTCACTTAATAAAAAGTAAAAAAAGAATTCTTCTTGAATATTCTTTGATAGAAAATTATAAACTTTTAGTTTACTATATTGAATGATATTTCAATGAGTAATTTTTTCATGCTTAAATCAGGCTATTTACTGTTTATTACAATGAGCTGAGAACAAAAATTATTGTCTAAATAATGCAATGTGATTGCATATTTTTACCAGTTGTTGTTAATGATTTAAAAAGTAAAAAATACAAATAAAAACAAACCTTATTTATTAGAACTGCAATATGTGGGATCAAAATCTGTATTGATTGATGTAATTTTTGTTGTACTTCACCTTTCATTGTTTAAGACGGTGTATTAAGAATTCTCCACACGAGCTCAGGATTACTTAAATAGGTTTAGTTAATATATTAGTGAATAGATGGCGCCAAATAATTCCCCCCCCCCACTGAAACTAGCACCAAAATTGGCTGTCCCGATCCACTTGTGTTAAACGCTAGTGAATATAGATACTCCCATTTTAACCTCTTCGGTTCAGATTCATTAAAAAAAAAAAAATAAATAAAAATAAAAAATAAAAGGAACAGTTTTAATTTTCTGATGCACGGGATAGTAAAAGTCAGAAGATTAATTAAGTAGGTGAAATAAGTTCAAGACTCAATTGTCAAATCTTCCCTTGAAATACAGATGTTGAAGACTTTTTTTCTACATGGGATACATTGAATTTGTCAGATGTAGTGTATAAATATACGGGTCGTGAGTAAAATTAATAGATTTTCTTGAAGAATTGTTTTATTTTAGTGATAGACACACATAGTGCAGGATTACTTATTAGGCAGAGTAGGTAATTTCCTATGGATCCCATGTTATTTTGGGGCCCCGCTACATTAAATTAAACTGTATGCAATTAACTTATTCTCAAATAAAATGGTTCGTTTTAAACGCTTTATATTACAAATAGAAGATTTTAAAAATGAAGAACCGGTGCCAGCATTTCGATCAAAAAAACTTATTTTCGAAAACTTGGTGCAATTGCTGGTATGCAGTTCTTTCAGAAGTTTCACAACATTTGTAAATTCTGCATGCAAATTTCGGGACACAATATCATCAACTAGATATGATAAATTTCAGAAATGGATATGGTACAACCCGAGTTAAAAAAAAAGAATACGACCATAAAATCTCTCACCATTATTGTTTTCTACTCTCTCTAACCCTACTCTAGTTTGGTTTTTCAAAATTTAAGAATAATGAGAAGTGTTGTCAAATATAAAAAGCAAAAGTTTTGCAAGCATTTACAAAATAACATCTACAATTAGTGAAACTTTTTAAAATTAACTATCTACATTTAAATTAATTTTGTTTACATTATGACTTAATTACTTCTATATTAAATACACCGTTACACAATCAACGTTTTCCACTGATATGACAGCATTAAAAATGTATAAGTGTCTCATGATATCATATGTTGCTGGTGCTTTTCAAAGTTCTAAAAAACTACCATCCGTCCTTAATGACATAAAAAAACTGAACCTACTTGTTATTATGGCCATTGAATACGAAGCCTTGCAGAACATAAAATTTCAAGATGTTCTACGAGAATTCAGGGCCAAAAAATTGAGAAAACCAAATACCTTGTTATTTAAATTTTTTTTACTGCATAGAATATTTAATAATTATTGTTTATTTATATTTATATTAATTTTTTAATAATTTATTATTTTTGTGCAATAACATTGCATTCCTAAAATTTTATGTAATAAAGTCACATAAATTCATGAAGTTATTATTTGACAGGCTCCGAGATTTCAATTGCCTAAGGGCCTTTCTGTATAATCACTGTACATAGTTTTAAAAATATTTAATTTACCAATCAAAAGCATAGCTGTAAAAGTTGATATATTGTTATTGTATATATATTAAGTCACCTAAATTTATAAAGTTGTCATTTGACAAGCTCCGAAATTTCAGTTGCCTAGGGGCCTTTTTAGTATAATCACTGTACATAGTTTGAAAAATATTTAATTTACCAATCAAAAACATAGCAGTTAAAGTTGATATATTGTTATTGTTATTGTTATATATATTAAGTCACCTAAATTCATAAAGTTATTTGACAGGCTCCGAAATTTCAATTACCTAGGGGCCTTTTTAGTATAATCACTGTACATAGTTTGAAAAATATTTAATTTACCAATCAAAAACATAGCAGTTAAAGTTGATATATTGTTATTGTTATTGTTATATATATTAAGTCACCTAAATTTATAAAGTTGTCATTTGACAAGCTCCGAAATTTCAGTTGCCTAGGGGCCTTTTTAGTATAATCACTGTACATAGTTTGAAAAATATTTAATTTACCAATCAAAAACATAGCAGTTAAAGTTGATATATTGTTATTAAAGTTGATGTATAAACTACCAACTGTAACTTTGGCAAAATCTGTGCATGAAGCGTGATAACTCTTAAATCAAACCAAGTAATACAAAAGCACATTATAGGTAAATTTCTTCCGTTTCTATCCCCCTTCCTTCTGGTGAGAAAGATTCATACTATGGATATACAGTGGCCAGGGTTGGAAAAAAGATCATGATTTAAAAAAAAAAAAATCAGATTTGATTTAAATCAGATTTTTTTTTTTTTTTTATTTAAATCGGATTTTTTCTGAACACTAATTTTAATTGTTTTTATGTTTTTTTGCAATATACATAGAATAGTTTGTTATAAGATGTAACATCTTATCTATCTAGTATATTCTGCACACTGATTACCTAAGCTTAAATATATAAATTTTAATCTAAATACATTCTATTATTTTGTAACTAGATAGTGCAAACTAAATAAGATGTAAATTAAAAGAACCAATTAAATATTCTTTTAATGCAAACTATTTATTTAAAAAAACAAACAAACCACAATTATTTCAATATTTTTTTAAGCACCAAATTATTGATTTAATTGTTTCAATAAAAACACTAGCTTTGATGCTTTATTTACTCCTAATTGGTTACGAAGGCTAGAATGAACAATATCAAAAGAAGAAAACTGTCTTTCCATTCCAGCAGATGAAGCCACGGCTGTTGTTATTTGGTGACAAACTGGATATGAAGTTTTGTAATACTCTCTTTACCTCCCATTACATAAAATGATTTCCACCAGTCATAACCAGTCATTGTACTACCCCTACTACATACTTTCTGATAACAACACCCCTAAATTCTTGGAAAGCACATGCTATCTATTTATACTTATTTACTTATTGGTATTACTGTGCTGACTGATTCCCAATTCTCCTGTCTTTGGAATATAGGTTTTAAAAGAAGTGAAAATAAGAGATTTGAAAAAAAAAAAATTTCAATTTTACAACTCCTCTTCAACCTCCACTCAAAATAGAGAATCAAAATTAAATTAATTTTACAATTTACACTAAATCACAAATTTGTGATGAAAATCACACTCAGTTTATTTAATTTGTGATTAAGTGAATGTTTCAGTCTATTTAGTATGAATGTTATGTGTTTCCTTTGTGTTTTCTTTGTTAATTCAATTAGATTTTAAATATTCAATTTTTGTAAAATTTTTCCTCAAAATGTTGTTTTTGTTTATGTATCAATTTGTTGAGTTACGATCCCCTCGCCAGATTTCAAACGCCACGCTGCAAGCACGCCACGCACGCAAGCTGCAAGCACGCCAATTTCGCCAAATGTGGTTGAAGCACCAACAAGATCCATGATTAAAAACAGGAGAGTGGGCTAAGAAGAGGAGTTGAAAAATGATATAAATCAATGATTTTTTCAAAAAAAAAAAAAAAAAAAAAAAAAATCAACTGATTTAAATCATGCCAACCCTGACAGTGGCTTCCGCTTAATATGATCGCGGTTAATGTTATCAATCGCTTATTGTTATCGAAATCACTAGGTCCCGATTCTCTCTATTCATTTGTATGTTAAAATTATCGCTTTATGCGATCGTTACATCGGTTAATGGGATCAGTTTTCGAACCTCATTTTAACTGGCAAAGGAACATTCATAATGTATTCAGAAGGAACCCATTCTTTTCTTCCCTTCGCTGTTGTTTGAATTGCGGAGAATTCTCCTCTTCAACCTAAGGAAATTAGAAACAAACAAAGGAGTGGGAAATGACACATTCCTGAAATTTTTCAGAAATACGCACACCCTGCTGATGGTCAATGATTATCAGATAAGCAGAGGGCAACAAACACATTATTACCGGAACTGAGTGTATTCACATTTTACGCTTTGCTCGTTTACATGCAGCTTGTCGATATGGAAGCCAGAAAGCGAAATGATTTAACATTAAAACAAAAGATCGAAATTTTAACGCAACCCAAATAATATTTAGTCTTTGTGATTAAAATGATAACCACTATAAATTTTATCATAGGTAAATACCTAAATTTTAACGAGAACTACACATTATATGGTGAAGAATCTAGAAAATACATGGATGAAATATTTTTAATGATTGGATAAAGCAATGCCTTTTTAGCGTTAGGATGCATCAAGCTCTTTACAACCCATTTCTTGTTAACCCATTCAAAAAAGCTATTATTTTCTATGTATGTGAGATTAAATCTGTGACCGTATACCTTTTCTATACTTATTGGTTTATATACTCGTACGTTGAACCCAGTATTGTATAAATTTATATTATTTAATTTTTACGATATTTAATATGACTAAACTAATTACACGTTAACAAAAATTACAAAATTAGTGTTACAGAATCTTTTTTGTCGAGTTAAAGAGTAAAATATTAAAAAAAAAAATACTTGGAGCTAAAACTAAGTTACGTGGGGAAAGATTATTATATTCTGGCCCTGAGAAAAGCATTTGAATGATCCATAGCATGTTTTTCTTCTTATCGTAATACCAAATTGTGTTAATACAATATGGCGGGTTTTGAGCCCCCTGTAGAGTCTCTTTTATACAAGTGTTACTTACCGAAGCAGACCGGAAAATGAGCTTCCATTCTTCCTCAGGGAGAGTGCAAGTTCAAGAAAGCTTTTATTCTACTTTCTAGAAATGTTTCCGTAGCTCATCAAACCCAGCTGTCTGTTTCGGATCGAAAAAGAAAAACTATTTTCCTCGGTTAATCACCAAGATATGTAACTGGATAATAGAATGAATATAATATTTTCCACAAAAGATAATTTTATTTAAAAATAAGAACATCAGTTAGATTTTAGGGATAGAATTTTTTTTAAAAATTGTCATTACTCTAGTTAATGTGTAAATACACTTATACTTTATTTACCTTATGCTTTATACTTGTTACCCTTTCGTTTATAGGCAATAGGATAGGCTATATTGCAAAACGGTTTGTAGATTATTAAAACTCATAAAGTAAATATGTTTTACTTAATGCAAATAGTGTATCCTCATAATAAATTTAGGACGAGTAATAGTTTTATATATCTATCTCTATCTCTCTTTATCTATATCTATCTATCTATATCTATATCTATATATTTATCTATATCTATATCTATATCTATATCTATATCTATATCTATCTATATCTATCTATCTATCTATCTATCTATCTATATCTATCTATATATATCTATATCTATTTATATCTATCTATATCTAACTATATATATATATATATATATATATATATATAACTATCTATATCTATCTAACTATATCTATATATATATACATATATATATCTATATCTATCTATATTTATCTACATCTATCTAAATCTATCTATCTATAGATATTTATCTATATCTATATATATCTATATCTAACTATATCTATATATATCTATATATATCTATCTCTATATCTATCTATATCTATATCTCTATTTATATCTAACTATATCTATATATATATGTATATCTATCTATATCTACCTATATCTACCTATATCCATATCTTTATATATCTATCTCTATATCAATCTATCTATCTCTATCTATATATATAAATAATGGCATACACACACACATATATATATATACATATATATACACAAGCACAAACATATAAGTGTATATTAATATATTACTCTACTGAATGAAATAATGTCATTTTATTATACTGATAAACACGATTTTTCGTACATAAAAAAATAAATCAGATTCTAAAGTACATATCGCAAGTCAGACATTTGAAAGAGCAACAGATTCTATTTACAATTTCTGTCTGCAATGAACAATATGCAAATTTCTCGTGTGATAAGAAAAAATTATTAAGTCCAATTTTAACTAATTAGCAGAATCCACAGCATCATATTATGCGTGTGGTAAGGAGATACGTAAACAGTTCAAAAACTCAGTTCCTTTCACTGACTAAGCATTTATTCATTCAGCTCGAACGATAAAAATATATCTAAACAAGATATTAAAAAAACTCAAGCATTTTACTATGCATATTACGTCATATTTCCTTATGACCAACTTACCAAGACAACATTTTTAGCAGCACCAAACAATCAGAGTAACAGAGCCCAAGTGGTAACAGTGAAAGTTCATTTATACAAACACTGACATTTAACTAAACCAAATATGCATATGAAGAAATGCTGTGACTACCGAAATAAAAATTTGTATCGATATTTTTTATCGATAAATCTTTCCAAATATTTTTAACGATATAAGAACCTTATCACACGTCAACCTGGCCAAAATTAAACAGCTGAAAAGGCTGATGTACAGGTTGACGTGCAAAAAGCTCTCCATGCAACTTTTAATGGCGGATTTCATTATCTAATCAAATTTTTTCAATCTTTCTCAGTTTTTGCACAATTACACTTTTTTAAACTTTGATTACAGACGTATGTTATTCTCTATAATCTATATTCTCTATTATTGTGCCAAAATTTAATGGATTAGTTGTATTGAATTTTATTTAGTCTAATAATATATATTGAAGGATTAAATGATTTGCATTAAATACTAATATTATCAAGTAATATGTGAAATATACGTAATAATCAAATATGTCAATCCTCTCATTCATAACTTCTGTAATATATGTGGAAAAATGCGATTTAATAATCAAAGGCAAAACTTTATTCCACCAAATAAAAAAAACTACGAACTATACAAGGTGTCCCAAAACGACCGCATAAACTCTGCACAGCTAGATTCCTCGCTGGGAGTATTTAGAAGCTGCTCAAGGAAGTGTAAATGTACAATCCATAGTTTACGAGAAAAATACGAAAAAGAAAGTATTACGTCGAAAAAGAAAGTATTACGTCACTGCCGGTGCAAGAAAAACGCTTTATTGAACATAACAACAGCACTATATGTACGAGTATACTCCTTAACAGTTCGTAAGGCATTTCCATTACATCGGCCGTACATGAGGTACATGTCGAAGTAGTCACGAACGGAATACATGGTCACCATACTACTGGTAGACTACCAAGACTACCAGTAGCTGCAAGAGGCAACCTTTTAAATACCAGTTCAACGGCGGCTTAACGTCATGGCACGCGCGCATGCATGACGAATATCGCGTCATGCGTGAGCGCAAATACTTTTGTTGATATGTATAATAAAGTGGTTTTTTTTTTCTTCCACCGGCAAAAAAAAAAAAAAAAAAAAAAAAAAAAAAAAAAAAAAAAAAAGTAATAATAATAGTAATAATAATAATAAAAGAGATCCTGTTTACAAGCCTGGAGTGGATTGTAAGTCATGCCACTCGAATTTGCAAATAAGTTCATATCCAAAGGTGTCTGAAAAGGAACAGAGAAACAATACAATTTCCACACCCTGCTCATGTGAATATTTGCAAGTACAGAGAAGTAACGAAGAGTAATTAAAAGAAATAAATATTCATTTATTCTAATGGGTCGAAAAAGAATTTGGATGAGTTTAATCGTCTGGTTAAGTTCTGCCTGGTTAGATACAGCATTTCATGAACAAATGAAAAGACATTTTTGTTACTAGAGAAAAATACCAGAGACTAGAAGACACGTGCTGTTGGCTTATGATGGATATTTTATAGAATTATGATAAGTCTGCTTTAAAATTTTTGAAGAAACTTAGATGCTCTTCTGTGACATCATCAGGGATCAGATGTATTTTTAATTTGTCAGAGACTTTCGGATGATACCGATAACACCCTTCTTGTAACTTTTACTCGCCCAAAGGAACTACTAATTTTAAAACTGAGTATTACACACACGCACATTTATGTGTGTGTGTTGTGTAGCTCTTCTAAGTGTTTTTTTTTTGGCAGTAATCTTAAACTAATTAATTTCGTAGTATAAAAAATTGTTTAATTGGTTACGTTGTGTTAAAAAAAGTAGTTGAAAGCTGAAGTTCATTCAGATCCCATGAAAAGTCTATTAATACTTTGCGGGTACATTTCAGCGGAAATGTACTGGGAGCTGGCGTTTTGTGCTTAAATATAGCTATTCAAGTCAATCTGATTAGATGGAAAATTATTTAATTTTTTAACCAACTTTTCGTATTTTATATTGAAATACATAAACAAATACATAAATAGAAATATATAAATAATAACCATAAGATTTTTGTAAACAAAAAATATATTTTTTAGTAGAAAAATTTATAATATTATCGTAAATATAAAAATACCAAACGGAAATAATAGCATATAGTTTCAATTTTTTCGAATTATGTTACATATATATATTTTTACATTATAAAAAAATGAAAAGAGCAATCATAAAACTAATAATGTAAAAATTTTTATTTGTCTAATTTTTTCCAGAATCTATGTCCTAGACAAGAACATTCAGCCCCGTTTTCTTATATATACTGTTAGACATGGTTTGTTTGTGGGTACAAACCCATAAACAAGCCATGTTGTTACATTAACCCGTACTAGTACGTGACCTGCGCTCAAGTATCAATCGTCAGAAAACGTACTAGTACGTGTCCCGCATGCAATGTGTTAACGTTATTATAAAAAATAATAAATTATTTATTTACAAAAATTTTACAATTTATATACACGTCAGTTTTTGAAAAAAATTGAGTAATAATCTGACGTTCATTTAACTGATTCAACTTATTCTACAGTTAGATTCGGGAGCAATTCAAACATACATTTACATTTATACTAAAAAATTAGTTAGCAGACGAAATAACTCAAAAAAGCATAAACACGCCAAATTTGCAGTACTAACCGTCTATAACTAACCGTCTTGCTGCTCATCTCTTTAAGTTGTTGCTTCACTTCTCCAAATCTCTTCTTTTTTTATCGCCTTTTCAAATCCTATTCCTTGATACAATTTTTTTCCACACTTGACCAATGGGACCTCTTGAATGATTTTTTTTCGTTGACTGCAACCCCTTGACTTTTTTATTTCTAATTTATTACATTTTCTAAGAGTTTGGTCAAAAACAAAGTAAATCAATTTTGAAAGCCCACTGTCCCCTCAAGCATTCTAGAAAGAATTTGAGTCAGTTCTTATCTCCTTTTTTGTATGACCATAAAAAATGAATATTAGGAAAATCTATAAGCTAAACTGTTTATTTCAGGCGTGAACTTGTAATGAGGCCGGAACTGAATGTTGCCAAAAAATTTTAAAAAATGAGTACAAAAGCAAGAGCCATTTTTTAGTTATTCAAAAGCAGAGAACAGCGAATATTTAAAGAGCGAACACAAAAGGTAAACTCCCTTTCTTTGTAAATTCTTTTCTATAGAGAGCAAATACGTCGCTCGGATGTTGTCAATTTTCATATAATAGAATAAATATTCAAAATTATAGTAAAACGATATTCATTGTATAGAAAAATAATATCAGCTGAGAATTTGTGGCAGGATAAATAACGCATTCACCACTGAAACCATTCTGATTTTGTAAAACAGACAAAGTATTGGTTCGTTCAAAATAGTCATGAGTGAGATCTGATTTCTTGAAGCAAAGAAGTTATTTTGTATTAAAACATTTAATTAGAATAAAAAGCTTTAAAATGTGACAGAATTTTTAACATTTTGTTAATAAGCAGATATCTTATATTCTTATCTGAAAATTACCCTCTATGACATTAAAAACATTTTAGTGAGTTATACATTTTTTAAACAAAGTATTTGTGTCAGTCCTTTATTTCCTTTTGTGTATGCATGTCTGTATAAAAGGAAGAATGGGAAAACATATAAATTGAACTATTTATTCTAGAAGCGTGAACAGGAATGTTTATAACCTAACTGTACCGATGTACTTTTCCATGATGGTCAGCACTTGCATACACAGCTGTGGACTAAATTTCCAAGAATTTAGGTGCAGCTGCTGACTTCCAGTTTTAGTGCGGACCCCGGAGTTATAGATCACTTCTGCGTTCGCCTGCGATTGGCGCATGCGGCGAGAGGGGTGCGGGCCAGATACTTCGAAGGGTTTAGTGTGGGGTGGGTTAGCCCCATACTTGCGATCTGCCCACCGCTGCCGGGATCAGCCTGGAGGGCGTCAAGGCTATATGGGCCCGGTTTGCACTTGATTATAGCTCACGGAGTGGTACAAGTGTAACGGTTAAGCCCAGGCAGGTATGTAGCCTTGAGATATGGGTCAGGCGCTAAGCTATAATGTCAACTTTCACCAAAGGCGCCATTTTAATGATCCCACCTGCTCATCCGAAGGGGGTACAGATGGGGGAAAATTTCACCAACAAGTGATTGGGAAAGAAAAAAATGGGCTTTTTACCGAGGTGTAAAGTTAAGGATGACAAGTGGGAAAAAGACTCGATGTCGGGATTCAAGAGTTGCTGGACATCGAGATCCTGTGAGCAAGCCAGAGAACCCGGGCCAGCAATCGATTCCCGAACCCGCATGCGCATGATCGGCACGCCCGCACCGACGTCCAGCCTGTTGACAGTCCCAGCCTGCTGCTCTGTAATTACTGGAGGTAAACTTAATAATATTC
>CM063501.1:67469482-67481982 GCA_032207245.1 Pardosa pseudoannulata
TTATTCTAAATCGAATAATGGTTTTAACTGTAGACACATCGTACTGAAAGTGGAATTAATACTCCAACAAATTGTGCGCTGGTACATTTCGAAGCGGAATTGTACCAGGAGCGGGCGTTTTGCGCTTAAATTTAGTTATTCAGTAAAATCTAAATAGATTGAAAATTATTCAGTTTTTTAACCAACTTTTAGTATTTTATATTGAAATATATAAACAAATATATAAATAGAAATATATAAATAACAACCATAAGATTTTTGTAAACAAAAAATATATTTTTTAGTGGATAAATTTATAATAGTATCGTAAATATGAAAAATCAAATAGAAATAGTAGTATATAGTTTTAATTTTTTCGAATTATGTTATATATAAACATTTTTACATTATAAAAAAATGAAAGACAAGAACATTCGGCTTCGTTTTCCTGCATATACCGTTATTTTTGTACCCACAAACAAACCATGTTGTTACACTAACCCGTACTAGTACGTGAACCGCGCTCAAGTATCAGTCGTCAGAAAACGTACTAGTACGTGTCCGGCATACAATGTGTTAATATCGTTTTCAACTTTTTATTCTAACTGTGCTAAAAATTCTGTTTTCTTACTTTTCATGTAAAACGAACAGCGTTGTAATGAGTTTAAAAAAATTCAGAAGAATGAATTTTTAATTAAATAATAAAAACAGATCTATACTCAGATAGTATCTTTTCTGTTTGGATTGTAGCGTACAATTCCGGATATTTCAGGAGAATAAAACTTCCCTTTAGGTACTACATACAACCCTAAAAATCAATTTAAAGTATTTAAATAAAATTGTTGCTATAATTATATAATTCTTCATACACAATTTTGGATAAGTCAACAATGCCATTACTGTTTTCTTGATTTAAAGGGACGACAGATCTTCAAAACAAAAGAATTTAAAATAGATAATTTGTTTGTAGTGGTAATATATTATAAAAGGATGGTTATTAAAACTCCCTCTTTTTATTCTTAGTTAATTTTCGTAATACGTTGAAATATCTAATTTTTATTTAAATTTTGGCCACTATACCCACTCTTCACTGTAGCTATAACTGTAGGACGTTTGGGTCCTAAAGGCCGTATGGACACATGGTATAATGGCTAATGTTTTAAAGTTCTTTTCACATTGAGATCATGTGATCATGACAGAAATAAAAACTCAAACAGCAGCTGCCGATAAATATTCTTGCTTACATTTCCATGGATTACTACGCTAGTTCATTTTGAATACTCATTTTCTATACACTTTAAATAATAGTGTTAAAATAAGGCAAATAATGTTTGCTAAGTAATAGCAAAATTTTCGAATTTAAATGTATGTTCAATGAAGGATGTTTAAATCATATTTACTTGAAATTATGAATTTAAATATTACAAAAAATATTCGTTTCATTTTTGTTTCTATATTGAATTGAAGGGAAAATTTAATGTGGTAAATGTAAGGAGAAGTTAATAATTATTTCGGGTAGTTATATATAAATTTATTCCTTAAGCATAAAATGCTTCAAATATAAAGTCTAATATAAAATTTGTTAAAAGATGTTAAGCAGTAACTCACTTCAATATTAGGGTCAAATTCACCCAAAGCATTTGCTAATGTCTCATATATAAGTGACTGAGCTGAAGAGTTTATAGAATTTTTGTTTAGCTCCAAAATATATGCACTTGGAGTTGAAAAAGTAACTCACTTTAATATTAGGGTCAAATTTACCCAGAGCATTTGCTAAAGTCTCCTATATAAGTGACTCAGCTGAAGAGTTAATAGAGTTTTTGTTTAGCTCCAAAATATATACACTTGGATTTGAAATGGTAACTCACTTCAATATGAGGATCGAATTCACCCAGAGCATTTGCTAATGTCTCATATATAAGTGACTGAGCTGAAGAGTTAATACAGTTTTTGTTTAGCTCCAAAATATATGCAATTGGAGTTGAAAAGGTAACTCACTTTAATATTAGGGTCAAATTCACCCAGAACATTTGCTAATGTCTGATATATAAAGGACTGAGCTGAAGTGTTAATAAAGTTTTTGTTTATCTCCACAATATATGCACTTGGATTTGAAATGGTAACTCACTTCAATATGAGGATCGAATTCACCCAGAGCATTTGCTAATGTCTCATATATAAGTGACTGAGCTGAAGAGTTAATACAGTTTTTGTTTAGCTCCAAATTATATGCAATTGGAGTTGAAAAGGTAACTCACTTCAATATTAGGGTCAAATTCACCCAGAACATTTGCTAATGTCTCATATATAAGTGACTGAGCTGAAGTGTTAATAAAGTTTTTGTTTATCTCCACAATATATGCACTTGGAGGTGAAAGTTGAACATTGTGAAACTTTTCTTTACAACCGAATACATCATACCAACTTTCTTTACAACTTAACTCACTATATCATGTTTTTACAATCTAATGACTTATACCACCAACTTTTACAACCTAATAAATTATACCACCAACTTTTACAACCTAATATATTATACCAAATTTCTTTACCACCAAATATATTATTATACAAACTTTCATTACGACATTCGACTAATACCAACTTTCATTACAACTTAATAAACTATATCAACTTTACAATCTAATACATGCCGAGCTGCTTGACAACAACCTAACTTCACAGCTTTTCTCTAAACGAAATGACAACACAAAGTGACTGTGTAATAAGTATGAAAGCCGTGCGTGAGAGAATTAATTCAAGACGAAGAACGACGATAAACTTTAGATGTGTCGCGAAAACTGTAAGGACATGTTTTCTTGTTTTTAATTGATTTTATAAATGTTTCGTCTATATAAAATAAATATCATTATTCTCCCATTGGTATTTATTTCCTCTTGCTTCCATACCATCAATCTAACATACAACCAAACTTACTCTACAACGAAAAACGTTATAACAAATTTCTTTACACCCTAATACGTTATACCAATTATTTTTTACAACCCAATACTTTATACTCTCTTTACAATGTAATAATTTTACCAGCTTTAGTTAATTTTGAATCAATCTCTTTCGTTTTTTCATTTCCTTGCAGTAAATAAATCTAAAAAAAAATTTAAAGTACAAGCGACATTTCTACGTATTGAGCCTATAAAACAGAGTCAGTTTAGTTTTCAATATCCTCCACAATGATTTTATTTTTCTATATAAGAAACAATTCGAGCAGAAATTCATTTGAACCGTGCTACCATGGGGCCGAAAATAAAATACAGTCAAGAAAAATGTTCCACCAATCCCTAATCTAATATTTTATTTATCGGTTAATTAAAGAAATCGAAACGGGTAAATAAAATTTAATGTATTTCTGAAATACACCAAGGAAAAAAAACCCACAACCACGAAAAACTTCTTCCAATTCGTTACATATAATCAGCAAAATATATTTATTTGTGGTAAAAGGAATAATCCCGTCTTCACAAAAATACTTTTTATGCCAAATCTTCGATCAGCTATATCCTTGATAATTATTACACTTGCTATTGTTCTTGATTTAATTAGGAAAACTAATGACTATTTTCCATTAATATGTGTTCACGCAGGGAGTCTTAGGTGGAGAAATGTTTTCTCTCTCCTATTTAATAATGCAATGCTAATTACTGAAAGAAGAACACAGTGTTCATTTTAAAAATGAATTTCCAGAAATGTAATTAGAAATTATAGCTTAAATATATGTGTTGTGATGTACTTATAACACTAACATCAGTGTTCATTTACAAAGGGGAAACACAGTAAAAATATGATTTCTTATATTTAGATTAAGACATTTATTCTGTACAAATTGGTATACGTGATCACCATATAACGTAACCAGCAATTATTTATGTTTTATATTCATATCCCCTATATAATAATAGCCTAAGTTATCTGTCCATCTGTCCTCCAATTTATGAAGCGGTTGGACCTGGAATGGATAGAGGCATCCATTCAAAGAGAATAAAGTTTATCTTCTCCTAAACTATCGATCCGATTCTAAAATAAATTTGTATAAGTATGCTTCATATCACAGCAAAAAATACAGTCGTCTTTAAAACGTTCGAAATCCAACCCTTCCCTCCTTTTCGAGAGTTTAATGTCATTATTTCCAGCCCTATTTTCCCCGGTTAAGAGCGGGCGATTAAATTTTATCCATTTATCACTTAATAAATAGGTAAAAATAACAATTTTTTCTAGCATTGTGACGTCATTCCTTTAAACATCTCATTTAATCATTTCATATTTTAAACTATTTAAATGTCGTCTACACTATTTTAATATCTTTTATCACTGAACTTAGATATTACGTCAATGATTTTCTTTTATATTTGGTTTAAATAATAAATTAGGTGCATACGTGATAATTTTAAATTTAATCATCGATTATGTTTTGTTGCAATGAAACTTTTACCAACGGTATTAACAATAAATTCTTTTCATATAAGTCTAGGAGTCTATTTCACGGACTAATAAATATCTAACTTTTAATTTATATATATTTAGAAGTTAAGAAGTTGGTTCTTTTGTGTGTTTGTGTATTATACATAACCACACGGTTTGACTAAATGAATTCATTGTGATTCTAAACTGCATTACAGGATCGGGAGACTCTAAGGAGTATGACAATAAATAAATTATTGAGAGTGAACCAGATAGTTCTCAGCTAAAAGACAAACCTTTTTTTACCTGTCTGATTGGGTACTTAACAGTTCTGGAATATTAAAAATTTTACTAATCCCGTCATATGATGGGCTATATGCTAGTTTATACCATAATTATTACAATTCTCTTTAGGTATGCGTTATTCCTGAATCAAAATATGAAGCCTAAACAGCCATCATGAATATGTTAAATCTGTTTTACCTCCAGTACAGGTACAGGTGAGCATGCAGGGGCTTTCCTCATGTAGTGTGTTGGTCCGGGTACATGGGACGTCGGTGCTGGCGTGCAGGGCTAGAGATTTCGATATCCAGCCAATCTTGAATAGCCAATCGCTTGTTTGGTGAAATTTTCCCACATCTGTACCCCTTCGGAAGTGCAGGTGGGCTCATTAAAATAGCCCCTTTTGTGAAAGCTGACATTATTTTTAGCCCCTTCTACCATAACTCACGGTTACATCTCGTGCGAGCTTGACCGATACGCTTGTGCCATTCCGTGATCTATATCTTCTCCGCAGGGGTCTCTAAACTCGAAATCAACAATAGTAGTCCTAAATTCTTCTTGGAAATTTCTCCCACAGCTATGCATGCACGTGCTGACCATCGTCAGAAAGTACCTCGGTACAATATGTAAAAGTTCAGAGTGTAAATAAACCTTATGATATTAGGGAAAATATCTTGATTACGTGACCTACTCATTCAAAAATACGTATGTAACAAAGTTTAAAGTAATATTTAAAAACAGGATTTTGGTTACTGAACTTTAAAAATGATTAATTAGTATTGTTTAATTACAATTAATGTTCTGTCACACAAAGGCTGATTAAATTTGGTTTTGTTTAGTCTGGATTGGTTTGGTTTGGTTTAAAGTGCTAGGGTCTACTTTTTTGCAACACGAGGGCTAATGTTTTGTTTGGAAGACTATAGTCAGTTTTTTGCAACACTAGAGTTAGTTAATAAAATAAGACCAACTGCTGAAAAACACTGCAAATTGCTGCAAATACTCATGCCAGGAAGGGTATTCAAAATCAGTCAATTCTGGTTTTGAAATCAAGGGTCCTACCGATTAGAACTGGAATTTCTGGTTTAAGCCGATTAAGACATCGTTTTGAGAATTTCACAATCAATGTGGACTCTTACTCATGGAGAATTTACCAACTTTGAGCGCTTGCAAGATTTGAGGTGCTACCACGTTGCAATCGAGGTATGTCAGGGGTGACTTTTGTGTCTTAATGACGTCACAGGGAGAAACGTATGGTATCAAATTCCCATATCTGGAAATTTCTAACGTCAATTTGATGCAAAAGACGCCTGTTGCATATCTCGACCGTAATATGGCAATAGGTGGAAATATAGACCGTAGTATAGCATGCTTGTTTGAACTTTCTAGAGATTGGAAGTCATCAAGTTAAATGAACTTACCAGTAATTGCAAAAACATAAGTAGTCACACTTGTATTTTAAAAGTCTACTGACAAAAACATCGCAAGAATGGCTACATGTTTCTCATCATGACTCTGAAACTAAATAGATACTTATTTAATTTAAAATGAGTAAAATTTCTCATAATACATCATATTTATTTGAACAAAGTTTTATATCTAGTGATACCCCTTAAGCGACTGCAAAAACGATGACATATTGCATTATTTTCTACTGCTTGGGGGTAAGAGACAATATTTGCAAACATTCTTCTCAGTTGATTTGAGACATAGCAGAACTAGAGTTTTTATTCAGGATAATAGAATGTTTGACCGCATTTATCTCAATGAAACAAAAGGAGTCTGGCTAGTAGAATGTATTTAGAAAATGGAGTATCCACAAGTCTCATGTTAGCAACACTTAGTAAACTTATAAACTGTTCTCTCCCGAGAAAATACATTTCTTTCATTTGTAGCAACGAATGTTACAGATCTAAAATCTGATTTAGTGGAGGACATTGAGCAATGTAATTTGTTTAACATTGAGAGTTAATTGCATGAGTTTAACACTGCATTCTTTATATTACTTTATTCTTTGTACATGTCTAAAAAGAAACCCAGCTGGACTTAGAGTCTAACCAAATATGGCAGACTCTCGGTTGGAAGGGTGTCAAGGATATTTCATACATAGAATAGAGAACAAAGCTAAGCAAAAAAGGAGAGGAATTTGAATTACTCCCCTGCATTATGTAGAATATTTCATATTTATAGCATTTGTTTTGCTTTGTTCTTTAATATCTGCTTTTGCACTTTCTAAAATCTCAGTTGAAATAGAAAGGTAATAAAGAAATAAAGAAAATAAAGCATTTTATTTCGCATTGCATCCTCCATAGAATTCTGCAATTCTGCATACTTGGTGGATAATTTCATTCTGGCAACCTACTAATAGTACCTTAATTTTTGTCTCACTCTAATAGAAAAATCAGAAAATTTTCCTGAGATTCTCTTGTTATATTAAAATGATTTGTATTTAAAACAAGTATTTCATCATTTTCCGAAAACAAGCTAAACTTGTCCGATAATACTCATTCAAGATGGATTCTCCTTCCATGCGAAATTCCAACCTCCAACAGAACAGTCACTTTTCATTGTTCTAACTTTTAATATTATAAACCATTTTAATGCTATTAAAATATTTTCCTTAGGGATATTACTTTACATGGTTTTTGATATTTATGTTTAAAAAATAATTATACTTGAAATTTAGGGATATTTGAATATGTGACCTGTAACGCACCTCCTTTTCTGTGGGGCGCTACACTAGAGTGTTACCTGAACGCTTACTTTACTGGGACAGGTATGCTTTCTGTTCGTAGGCCGTCGCTGATGATGCATTAAATGACCTCCAAAAACTTTTAAGGACAACAAACATTTATTTACAACATTTATAAAGATTTAAAATAAATCTCAGAGCATGACGTAAGCAGAACAGATGGTATAGCGTTCCAAATCAAAACATAACCTACGTCGTGTTCTCTCACATCGAACCGAGAGGTCTCTTCCAGTCGCAGGCTCTGTGTCGACTCTCCGAGCTGAATTACTCTCTTGCAGATCTTCTCTCCCTTCTTCGGGGGGTCAGCTTTCTCGAAACTTAATCCCTTCCGAAAAGAGAAGTCCTCCCTTTCAGATGCACTGCAAAAACAGACCAGCGACACACCCGAAAAACCTTATCAGCATCCCTTAGCCGGCCGGCTCCTATTTCCACAAGGAACGCTGGGTGGAAGGAGTCAATGGGGGTGATTTTGCAGATATCAAGAAAGGCACCTAGCGAAACACTGGTCGTGAGGTCCAAATTCTTTACATATCCGGTAATCCAAAGTGTCTGTTTTAATTAAATAAAACGATGTAATCATTTTGAAGGAAATTATATAGGTGATAAAACTGTTTGAACTTAGAACTAGAAATCTTGAAGAAGGGTTAGATAGAGTCACCCTTTTTAGACATTCACACATATGACAATACAGAGGCTGTTCGCACATTTTGTTTTGACGATTTTGGTTAGCGGTGTTAAAAAATCTTTTGTTGCAAAATAAATAACTGCAATTGTAATATGTCTTAAAAATCAAAATTTTGGTCTGCAGCTTGAGATTTGTTTTAATTCAAAATGGCATTTTAATGAAACAGTGGTTCTAAGGTTATACTTATGCTCTTTACGAAGAGAAGTATTCATATTTCGTTATCCAAAAACGATGTGAGATTCATGTTTTTATATCTAAAACGTCGATAGGTAATATCGTCAAAAAGAAGAAAAAAAAGTCAAATTGTTCAAGTGGGACAAAAATTCCAAAAAGTATCCAAGGAAAAAACAAGCATATTCGACTATTGCAAAGGTGCGTTGTTTAATGTTAAAAGAAAATCCCTCTAGTTAAAGGACAGTTGAAAATCATTAAAATGCTGGTGTACACTGTAAACAAATGATAAAAACGTTGATTTAAATCTTAAGAAAGAAAAAAATGCAATGTGCATCGTCTTTCACTCATATGTGAACAGGACAATGCAGAATTCTGTATGAAAACATTTATCCAAAGAAAAAGAAAAAAAATTGTCATAGATGAATCTTTGTATTTAAATGTTAAAAAATAGAGCCATTATCATAAAAGTTAGAAGAAAAAAAAATTTAAGTGCATGGTTCAAAGAATCGAGATTTTTCTAAGGGATTCATGATTGTTGCTGGTTTTTCATATAAAAGCATGGAAAAAAAAGATGTTACTTGTCTCAAGATAGTTAAGCATTTATTTCATAAAAGATTAGTGTAAAGATGTTAGGCATATTATCATAAAAGATTAGAAGAAAAAATTTAAGTGCATGGTTCAAAGAATCGAAAGAAAATAAATTCATGATTGTTGCTGGTTTTTCATATAATAGCATGGAAAAAAAGAGAGTTACGTGTCTCAAGATAGTTAAGCATTTATTATCATAAAAGATTACGGTGTCTCAAGATAGTTAGCATTTATTATCATAAAAGATTAGAAGAAAAAAATTTAAGTACATGGTTCAAACAATCGAAAGAAAATTTTTCTAAGGGATTCAAGATTATGGCTGGTTTTTCATATAATAGCATGGAAAAAAAAGAGAGTTACGGTGTCTCAAGATAGTTCATTATATCATAAAAGATACGGTGTCCAAAGATAGTTAGGCATTTATTATCATAAAAGATTGAAGAAAAAAAATTTAAGTGCATGGTTCAAAGGAATCGAAAGAAAATTTTTCTAAGGGATCAATCTGGTTTTTCATAATAGCATGGAAAAAAAAAAACCGGTATCAAGATAGTTAAGCATATTATCATAAAGATATCATTTCTCAAGATAGTTAGGCAATTTATTATCATAAAAGATTAGAAGAAAAAATTTAAGTACATGGTTCAAAGAATCGAAAGAAAATTTTTCTAAGGGATTCAAGATTATGGCTGGTTTTTCATATAATAGCATGGAAAAAAAATTACGGTGTCGCAAGATAGTTAAGAATGAGGGCTATCAAATAGAACATTTCAAACACAAGAATTTTATGTAATCTAGCTTTGTGACTACAATACACATTGTCTAAAAAAATGTGTGAACAGCTTTAGTAGTCTTTAATCCGTTGTTAGACTAACTTTTATGTTTCAAATATTCAAATTTACACATAACCATTGCATACACCCGACCATATTACCCAACTGTTTGCAAATTTTTTTCCAAACAGAAGTTACAAGTGTTTACAAGTTATGTTCACAAATGTATATAAACAGTTACTAAAAAACAGGATGTCAAAACAAGTCTTAGAGGGCACAACATATATTTTATTCTACCAAGCTGTTACAAAGACAAACTGACACAACTAATAAATGAACTGGATCTCCTACACATTGAAGTGGGATCTACGCTAAGCCAACATGGCTATGAAACAGGTTTTCATTTCGATTTCCTTTCCACACGAGGTCTTATACGTTTTAAAGAACAACACACACAGACAGTTTCCCTCGCATCAAGTCCATAAATTTCTCTTCAAAAGAAAAAAAAAAGAAACATTTTATCTCACATTTGGTATTTTCCATATACTAGCATTTTACTGTTCTTTTCAAAATATGCGTTTCGAAAATAAAACTCAAAATATTATCTTCTGAACAGCACTACATGTGTCAAATATATAAAAAAAAAAGCAAACAAACTTTCTCTTGCTTTCACATTTCATATCTTTTTATTTCCCTTTCTTTTTCGTGAAATGTATGTCTGACACGGAGACAGGAATTTTTTTTATGTTCTGTTGACAAGGAGAGTTCTTCGTGAGAAGTTTTTACTTTCGTTCTCTCTTCCGATTTATCCGTCGTTCGACAGTCTTGATTTGATTTAAAATTTGGCATTGGAACAATGTAAGTTATTTACGGGATGGATTCTGGTACGGAGAAAAAAGGTGAAAGAAAAAGTTTTGGGTTCGGTTCCATATTTTTCTTTAGAGATCTCTTGTGGAAAAATATAGGCCACAAAAAATAAAACGAAATTAAGGTCTCCCCTCATGAAATATCTGGACAGTTTTAGACTACAAATGTGTTAAGGACAAAGACGACAGAAAATAGTTCAATATTTTGTATTAGAACTAAGATCAATATATAAAACTGGAAATGATTTTAAAAATTTAGTTTATGAGATGGTTTAAAAACTACGACTAGTATTATGTAGTAGGAGTATTATAACATCTATATTTGCACCTCTCCTTGCAATTCCTATATAATCTGCAAGTTATATAGCGAAAAATTTCAATATAGCTCGAGTAAACACTTTATGTCTGGCGGCAACTTTAAATCAAACACTGTACATTTTTATATTTATTTTAAGTATAAGACGAGCCTAAATTTTGAAGGCTATTTTTCGAAAATGAAGATGAGTCTTACAATATGCGAAACGCAGTAAAACTTGGATGTATGTGTGAATAAGAATAAAAAATAGGAAAAAATGGATGTGTTTGAATATGTATGGCTTCATGTAATAAATATAATTATGACTACAAGAGAAATTCAGTTATTACTAATAACTAATTTAAACATATTTATAAACAAAAATTTTAGAGTTTTATAAATATTTGAAACACTCTAGGTGCATTTCCAACCGATATATATATATATATATATATATATATATATATATATATATATATATATATATATATATATATATATATATATATATATATATATCTTCAAAATTTATCGACAAATTACCGTGTAGAGTTCGATATAAAACTTTGTTAAAAGTAATGTATTTTGAGCCTAAAAAATCTATCCATTTTGAGAAATATACATATTTTGTACGGAAAAAATATTTTTTTTTAACATTTCCAGCAAATGATACGAAGTTTTGTTTTAAGACTAAAATACCTATATTTAAGACCTATTTTAAAAGTGACCTTAGGATACATAAAAAGGATGAGCATGGAACATTTTTAATAATGCTACTTTTACGGAAATAATAATTAATAGCTTTTAAAATATTAACCCTTTAAACTCGAGAGATGACTCTCGCTCACCACTTTGTTTCATGCGCAAATTTGATGCTCGGGTATAAGTATTTATGTTTAATTTCTTTAAAGTTGGTTTCTAAGCCCTTTCTATATAATATTAAGATGACGTTATCTCCCTTCCAAATTACGTAACATTTTCTTATCTGAGAGTAGTACGGAACCATGAACTGGATTACATTTTCTGTCTTAGTTCGAACACTCAACATAAACAAAATTAAATCACAACAAGTCACAGCATAACAACACAGCACGAGATATTACGTTTCAAAGACAGGTGATGAGATCAATACTCCAAGCCTCTTTCACGCAGGGCCCACACGGAAAGAAGCAGAGCACGTAGCACAATATTAGGACTTCAAACTTTGGCTGAAAGATGTCTGGTATTGGTTGTGAGTTGGTTGGTTAATTTGGTTGATTGAATGTATAGGCTAAATCAATCACTTCATTCATCTATCTTAAAATTTTATTTTTTTAATCCAGTAAAACATAGCCCAAATATAATAGCCCTGTTTATTGGAAAATTTGCTGGTTAGATGCTTGGAACACCAAAGTACGTATTTATTAGGTTACTAGATTTACATTCTACTAGTTATGGTCTTAGCCAAGCCTCCCCCCCCCACTACCTGATCGGCCATTAGGCCCAGCGTACCTATCCCTAAATTCCTAGATCAATACTTAATACTTAAATTAATACTCTACAGAGGAAACACAACATCCATAATACATGACAGTGCGATTGCCTCTTTCCTTTCGTTACAGCCGATTAGACCGTCAAAGGGTAAGTCCATTTTTGAAAACTCTTTCATTGATGTTTACTTTACAGGTCAGGTAACCCATTCATTTTCACGTTCGTC
>CM063501.1:67486982-67489482 GCA_032207245.1 Pardosa pseudoannulata
GAAGGAAGGTAATCTATACCACTCTCTCATTCCTATTCTGTTATGATAACACTTACATGGGATAAGTGCAGTAAGTGATTTCATGTCAGCAGCAATCAGTAATACTACTTGAAATAACGCGAATTTAATTCAGTCGTCACGAATGTGCTAATATTAAAGTATACAAGAAAGAAGATAAGTTATATCACTCTCTCATATTCCTATTCTGTTATGATAATACTTACATAGGATAAGTACAGTACGTGATTTCATGTCAGCAGCAACCAGTAATACTACTTGAAATAACGTGAATTTACTTCAGCCGTCATGAATATGCTAATATTATAGTATACAAGAAGGAAGGTACGTTATATTCCTCTCTCATATTCCTATTCTGTTAGGATAAAGCTTACATGGGATAAGTGCAGTACGTGATTTCATGTCAGCAGCAACCAGTAATATTACTTGAAATAACGTGAATTTACTTCAGCCGTCATGAATATGCTAATATTATAGTATACAAGAAGGAAGGTACGTTATATTCCTCTCTCATATTCCTATTCTGTTAGGATAAAACTTACATGGGATAGGTGCAGTACGTGATTTCATGTCAGCAGCAACCAGTAATATTACTTGAAATAACGTGAATTTACTTCAGCCGTCATGAATATGCTAATATTATAGTATAAAAGAAGGAAGGTACGTTATATTCCTCTCTCATATTCCTATTCTGTTATGATAACACTTACATGGGATAGATGTAGTACGTGATTTCATGTCGGCAGCAACCAGTAATACTACTTGAAGTAACTGAAATTTACGTTAGTGGTCATGAATGTGCTAATATTATTTACAGTATAAGAATGTAAAACCTTTGTGCCAGAATACAGTAATACAGATGCAACGGAGACTAGTTTTTATAAATTAAGGGATGAAACGACAGTTAAATCGACAAAAAAATCGATTTTCCAGAAAAAGTTTAAGTGAAAAGGAATTCAGTTCTAAGCATTTTAAAAAAATCCAAATAAAAGCGTGTCAGCTCTTTACTGTAAACAAATTTTAAAATACTGTAATTTATTGTAAGTAAAAAAATTTAACTTGATTTTTCTCAAATTGTGTTTTATCATGTATCGTGCATGTTATGTCTAACAGTTTTTAATATTTTATCATAAATTTTTTACAGGTTGTATACAATATAATTTTCATCACATTCAACTTGAATTTTCTTGTGCATTTCCCAAAATATGTTTTTTTTTTTTAAATGATAAATTTTTAATTTTTAAGGAAAAAATAACTTTTTTAAATATTTTTTAAAAATGTATATATATTTTTAATATACAATAGGTTCTAAGTTCTTTTGAGATATTGTAGTATGTTTTAAAACAATAAGTTTGTCTTAAATTTAGTTATATTTTTAGTAATCATGCGCGTTAGCCTTGATATGATTTTTGTTAACAACAAAGCGTTTCTTATTTAAAACTTTCTAACTAAAATAATTTTTATGTTTCATAATTGAATGAGATATGTGTGTACAGGTAATAATTTGTTCAAACTAGGATTGAAAAGTTATGCTTATAAAACTAGTAGTTTTTAAGATATCAATGTAAATCAAATAGGATAATTTTTTTTTTACATTTTTTCGACTTTTAAGAGTCGTATGATCACTTAAATTACGAAATATTTCTAAGTGTAAAATTAACCGGCTACAAGAGAAATAATAGGTCTAGGTAATTAAAGCTTACATTCAAGAAAGATTTTTTTGTTAAAGAATGTTACGCTCATATAAAGATAATTAACACTATTTTGTACAGTGATGCATATATAAATCAATTAAAGATTCACCCAATACTTAATCTACAAAAAAAGAATGTGACATTTTTTTTTTCAAATTGGTTTATATATCATTCAATATTTTATCCATTTATTCTGATTTTCTTCTCTATACGGGAGTAATTGAGTTTTATATCTTCGAAAAAAAATTTTAATTGGGGGCTGTACATGTTCTTCATTTTGCCATATATACATTATAGATTCTGCTTGTATTTTTTTAAACACTTGAACCAAGAAATTTTTTCCTTGGTTAAACAAGGTATTTTTTTAATATTATATAATTAATTTTTATATATTTATCTAGAGTATTCATAATTTATATTGAATTCATATATGCACCAAACAAATTTTTTCATTAAAATAAAAATTAAAAAAAAAATCAAAAATAATTTTTTAAAATATATTTTAAAAATTATCTGGGGCAAAATATGTGTGAAAAAAATATAGTTGCAAAAAAAATTCTAACCATTTTAATAATGTAGTTTAGGTTGTAGAAAGTATATAGGTATAAAACTATCGTTATAAATCGGCATAACAATGCATGAGGGGATAACACAAAAACACATCAAAACCTTACCCAGGAATCGAATCCAAGCCCACTGTAATGGCAAAAAGGTAACAACTATATAATATGGGCAGCTATATTAAAGTGTAAAAATCAGGATATTAAATCTAAATAATAATACAATTT
>CM063501.1:67494482-67511982 GCA_032207245.1 Pardosa pseudoannulata
TTCCATAATTGCTTTCATTTACTACCAGCTACTCCAAAAACTTTTAAACTTCCCACATAGTTGCATTGTTTTAATATTTTAGAATGATGCCCGTTAGCGAGCCTTATCCGGTATTCGTGATAAATGCATAGTCCTTCCATTCTTCGTACCCCGAGCGTTTTTGTTCGAGGAAAACTAATTGCTGTAGAAACACTTAGCAAACCGTTAATCATTTCACAGGTTCGGAAAAAGCTTTTTTTTTCAGAAAGTCGACTGCAGTAAAGTGCGTGTTTCTCAATGTTTGCAATTAAAACGATAAACGATTTACGAAGTGTATAGACAGTTTTTCACCTCACGAGAGAAAGGATTTTAAAGCCATTTGTTGATATTCTCATCTGAGTCACTCATTGCTAAGAATATAAAAAAGTTTTAGAAGTTTAGATTTTCAAATTAGATGTGGGTCAAGTGTAACGTACTAATATATATATATATATATATATATATATATATATATATATATATATATATATATATATATATATATATATATATATATATATATATATATATATATATATACATATATATATATATTTACATATATATATATATATATACATTTACATATATATATATACATATATATATTATACATACATATATATATGTAAACACACACACACACACATATATATTTATATATATATATATATATATATATATATATATATACATAAAATAAATTCATCAAGGTTGTTACCTTTCAGTACCCAAATGAAGATGTTTGCACACATTACAGTATGCATACCTTTTTATTACTTTTAATGGATTGCAAATTAACTTTCTTCGAATTTGAACTCTTGTATTCAAAATTAATTTGAGCTGAACAATGTCCGAACGGGTAGATTGCTGTTCTTCAGTACCGGAGTGGGGGGTTTCGAATCACACTGATGGATTGGATCGTCGTAGAGATTCGAAATCACCCATAAGTTTCATATGTCTTGTCAAGGAAAAGCAAAACAATTACATCTTTCTGCTAAAACCTTAAAAGAGAAATTTACCTTAATCAAAACCATAGTTATGATATTATATTAAGCAGGTAAAAATTAGTTTAACAGTTTGAAATTTGACGAATTTTCTCATGTGAATCGCATTGACTCATACGATAATTTAATTATTTCCAAATTCTATTATTATTATATAGGGGATGCTATTATTATATAAGGGATGAGACTGAATGGTTTAATTTTAAATTATTCTTATACAAAGGATTCTCTCACATATTCTACGATGTTTATTTCACCATACATTGAATAACTGAGGAATTTATTGATTAAATCTTGCTAATTGTAGAGGCCACTATACATTCAGAAATATTTTCCGTGAAAGAATATATAGCGTCTGCTTTGCTTCTACGAGAATAAATACATTTCGCATTGCAGGATACCGAACATATTTCATATTCCCTACAAGGCATATGCCGTTTCAAGGCAGGACAGCCAACTAATTTAATGGTAGAGGTTGGCTCGCCATCGGGTTTTTATGGAATGTACGGCTGGCCCGATATTTATTTATTATATAAAGGCTTGAATATTGGCTCTGCCAGCTGGCGATTAGTTGATTCATCTAGCTACATTAAATAAAAAAAATAGTTAATGGTATTTAGAAATCGCAAAAGGTTTAAATCAACAATGGACTATAAAATCCAATTTATTTCACTTTTAATAAATTTGCTTGAAAATTTAGTATCATCTTAGAAATACTATTATGTGAATGTTTACAATTACAACGTAATATATATATATATTTATTATATATATATATATATATATATATATATATATAATATAATATATTATATGTATATATATATAAATATATATTATATGTATATATATATTTATAAATATTATATATATATATATGTATATATTATATACATATATATATATATATATAATATACATATATATATGTATATATATATATATGTATATATTATATATATATATGTATATATATATATATATATTATATATTATATATATATATATATATATATATATATATAACATATATATATTACATATATATATATGTATATATATATATATATATATTTATATATATTTAGACATATATATATATATTTATATATATATATATATATATATATATATATATAATATATATATATATTCTTACATATAATTCTAAAAATTTTTTAAAATTAATTATTATATTTCATACTATAAATAATTAATCATTTAAAAATTATTTATTGTATGAAAATTATTTTTATTTACAATGTACCATAAGCGTCTATTTTATGTAAAATGTGGTCATCCTTATTTGCAGAATATTTAATTATTACACCTTAGAATCGGGTTGTATTGGTTTAATACAGAGGAGTTTAACCAGTGGTTTTATCTAGTTTTAACTGTCCTGGTCAATATCACTTTTAACCAGTTACCTCTGGAAACTCTTAAATTTATTGAGTATTGAAACATATTTTGCTAACATGTGTTTCACTAAGTTAACATTTGTTAAAAATGTTATAATATAATAAAATTAAACAAACACCAAATAAAGTACTGACATCTCGCTAATATCATAACACCAAGAGTCAAAACCAATGTTTCAATTTTTTTTACATAAGCCCTTTTATGTAATTTACATTAAATTTAAAGAAAATGATTACAAGTAACAATTTTAGGGTTGCTTTTATATTTAGAGGATTTTTAATTTATATTGAATTATTCTAAACTTAGGAAAACTCTTTCTGCTGATAATAGCTACCAACTTTCGGTCTGAAAATACATTAGTAATGCCACAAAGTGTTTTAAAGGAAAATGCTTTTACGAGTTCTTTTAATTTTTAATAGATTATGGTATATATAGGGCTATATTTGCCGATGTATTGTTATACTTGATTTACACAAAAGCATATTTTCTGTATATTATTATCCCAGTATCATAGTGTTTTGCATAAGACAAAATTAAAATTACAACACAGGGCAGTGTTAAGATGAAAAACGATATGAAAGCCTTTCTAGAATAATAGTACCAAAATCGATAGCTACATAGAATTTTGTATGCCAGATAAACAGTAGTTTGGCCCAATAATTTTTATACTATGCTTTTTATTAGTATTTTTGTTTAACCCTTTATATCCTGAATTATTTTATCATCAACTTTCTTACTGCATTTTACTATCATTAGATAAGTTTTAATGGAGAATAATCATAGAAAAAAGAAAAATAATTTTTACTGTATTTTAGTAGTTAATTTTGCAGATGGTATTTTCTAATATCAACGTATATTTTTGACTCTATGATAGAAAATAAAACATTAAATTATGAATAAAACAAATGAAATGCTTACCTGCGAAGTATAGAAGTCTCTAAAAAATAATAGTACCAAATAACTGGTAATAAACCACTAAATTTACTCAATTGAACAACACGTGTATCAACTCTACCACAAAATGACCTTCGAATGCAGCACGCCAATTATAAAATCCTTACTATGCGAATAAAAAGGATTCCTGATTGGTGCTGCCATTTCTTTTCTGCTGTAGGAACTGCTCTGTTCATGTACTTTTGAGTACTGCCAGGATAAACGGATTTATTAGGAATATATAAGCGTTTGATTGAAGCGGTACTTATAAGTACCGTCAGGATAAAAAGGGTTAAGGTTACTTTCTGGATGTCAAAAATAGAGATAAATGATATCTGAGTTTCAATATTATTTACCAAATATCAATATATTAATAGGTTCTAATATATATCATCTTATTATAAAGTTGCAAATATAAGTGTGTTCTGTATAAAATAAACGGCTTTATTAGGAATATATAGGTGTTTGGTTGAAGCGGTGCAACAGTATAAGTACAGTCAGGATAAAAAAGGTTAAGTAATGTTTTAATTCAAAGACCTTTCAAAGAACGTTGCAATTTTTTTTATTTTCAAATTAATTACTGATTAAAACATTAATTTTAAATTTTAATATTTCGAATATAATCAAATTTGTAGTATAAAACATGGTTAAATGCAGTCTATAATACCATATGCTCTTCAGTTTTTTCTAATTACAGTTTACTTTGTGAAAAACCGGTTAAACATTCGTAATAAAAATGCAATTAAGAATTAAAAAATACACTTCAATGACAGTTTTCACTCCTCTGAATCCAACGCAAAAAAAAATGTTCTCTAAACGAACAATGCACGCAAGGAAACAATAAATAATGATCACACATTTTCCATTATTCTCATCACTAAAAGGAAGAGGGCGTTTTTGTCTCAAAAACTCATTATCAGAGAAATACTTAGCAAAGTATTTATCGCTCCTCAGTGTTGGAGAACTTTGTAAAGAAAACAGAGGCACATCGAAAAGTGTTGCTTCTTCAGAATTTGCAATTAAAATGATGGCAATCGATTTGTTTGCTTACGGCTAAAAAGGCTTTTTTTTGAATATTCTAAACTGCTTTATTCAGACAGAAAGATAGAATCATAAAGATTTCTTGTAAAAAAATGTTCTCTAAACGAACAATGCACGCAAGGAAACAATAAATAATGATCACACATTTTCCATTATTCTCATCACTAAAAGGAAGAGGGCGTTTTTGTCGCAAAAACTCATTATCAGAGAAATACTTAGCAAAGTATTTATCGCTCCTCAGTGTTGGAGAACTTTGTAAAGAAAACAGAGGCACATCGAAAAGTGTTTGCTTCTTCAGAATTTGCAATTAAAATGATGGCAATCGGATTTGTTTGCTTTACGGCTAAAAAGGCTTTTTTCTCGAATATTCGTATAACTGCTTTATTCAAGACAAAAAGATAGAATTAAGAAGATTTCTTGTGGTGTAACACGATTTGAATTTGGTATATATGCTGAAATTATCTTACTCGTCCATATTTTGTCTCATTAAAATAACATCTTTCTCTTTTACACATATTTAAATACTGTTGTAATATCACAGAAAAGGGACAAAGGCTACAATTTTTAAATTTTGTTTTAGTCCGCATGTCTAGATTTTCATGTTTGGAGAAGTTATGAATTTTTTAAATTCATGCCAGACAGCAGGTGTGAAAAACTAGACAGAAGTATGGGAAAGACCTCACTCTTCCATAAAATGGATTAGATACATCCAAGGAGGGGTCAGCGAGAAGAAATGGCTTGGTGAACTGGGAAATACGTATATATATATATATATATATATATATATATATATATATATATATATATATATATATATATATATATATATATATATATATATATATATATATATATATATATACATATATATATATATATATATATATATATACATATATATATACATATATATATATATATATATATATATATATATATACATATATATACATATATATATATATACATATATATATACATATATATATATATATATATATATATATATATATATATATATATATATATATATATATATATATATATATATACATATATACATACATACACACACACACACATATATATATATATATATATATATATATATATATATATATATATATAAGAAAAAGTAAACTAGATCGGGAAACTAATGTAGGCATTTTGTATAAAATCCCTAAGACACCCCGAGAAAATTCTCAGGGATTTTCAAATCTTAAGTCAAGGGCAAAAATTCCTTCGTCCTTTTGCTTTCCCCTTTTTAACTCTTAACTTAAATTGACCACTGGGTTGACTACAGTTTACACCCTCAAAGAAAGGGTCTAAGCAATTACAATTCTACATTGCCCTAGCGGACAATTTAGGAAAATTCCAACTAAGATGGGTATGCAAGCTATGGAGTCAGATTTTGCTAGAGATTTTGGCACAGATTTTGACTGAGATGTTGACCCAGGTGTTAAGGTTCTTTTACTTTTAACTCCATGCTAGCTAACCCCGCAGTATGTACTGACCTTATAATGAAGTGGGAACCCGTCCTCCAACGATCTGTTAATAAAGGCTTTAAGTACACTAATTCCTTTTCCATATTCGTTCCAATTCTTTATTTTATATTTGTTTCCTTTTAATTAATATTCAATTTAGTTTTCTTGATAGTAGCATGGAACATCAGGATTGCTAACGGAATTCTTATTTAATCTTATTTAATCTTTTATTCCTTTTTATTATATTATATTTTATGATGTTGTAAAAAAGCGGCACTGCGCTTTCATACATTATATATAGTCGTTATTCTATTGGAATGAATGGATACTGCATTTATAATACTTCTCTTATATTACTTATTGTCTCCCTGTCACTCTTTGTTCATTTTATTCAATTTTAATTATATGATATATAGTGAACTTTGGTTTTTATAATAAAAATAAAAATACAAAGAAATTTTAAAAATTAGTGATAAAATAAGTGCACAGCCTACTAGTGCTCTTCTTACTAGTGCTCAATCATGACTTTTAGCTTTTACGTATGTATTCGTCTTTTGGTTGACAACTTGGTATGTTTAATGGATTTTGATCTTGTTTTATGGTATGGATTTGATGCTGTGGGTTTTAATTTTGATTTAGTAAATATGGCTGAGTTAGTTTTTAATGGAGATTATAGTGGTGCTAGCTATAATGGTGTACACTATAAAAAAATTGTATTTTATAAAACTTTTTTTAATAATATTAAAAATTTTAAATTTAGTAAATGTAAAAGTTTGAAATGTAAGACTTGTCCGCATGCCGGTTCTTGTCAGGTAACTAATTATGAAGGTTACTACCGTTTTTGTAAGGTTTATAATTGCGTTTATTTAATAAAATGTAATTTGTGTACTATGTCTTATGTTGGGCAAACTGCTAATCCTTTGCACTTAAGAATGAATCAACATCGATGTTGTGTAGGTAAACTTCATAACAATGCAAACCTTGATACTACTTTAGAAGTCAAACATTTTGCAGAACATGGCTTTGAAAATATTACAATATATATTCTTGATATTGTTCCTTCATTAAAACATAGGCTCTGGTGGGAAAATAAACATATATTACAACAAAATACGTTTTTTCCTTACGGTTTAAATACTATGTATTTAGGTAAGCTCTTTAACGATCATATTAGTAACGTTAGTCCGTGTAGCATTGCTTCAAATTTAAGTGTTAAAACTAAAGCTAGAGGTTGTAGAGGTACTGGTTGTAAAAAACTAAACGTTGAAAAACACAAACATATTTTAATAAATTAGCTAATATTACCCAGTCTGATGAAATAAATCTAAATTGGGTGAAATGTGCTGTCTATAACGTTAAACCAAAATGGTTAAAAGTAATTTGGCGTCACGTTAATAACACAAGTTATGGTGGTTTGTTTGATGTTAATAAGACCTATTTATTATATATTATAAAAGATATTATTAAGAAAAGAGCTCAAATTTTGTCCATATATTTGGCTGTGGAAGATGAACCTTTGGTTAAAGAATACTGTGTCTTTAATTTTCATAATTTGCTATTTGATAGAAATCCTGTGAGACGAATACTGTCTTATACTTCTAAATATTTGAATAATATCAACGTAAAGCCGGTTGTGTCATATCGTTATTCTAAACCTTAAGGTAGATTTATTTTCAATTACAATTCAGAGGCTAAAAACTTGTACGTAGATGATGCTTGTAATTGCAATTCAAATTCTGAATTTCGTGATAGTTCACATTTACATGTCATTACTGGTGACCTGGCTTTTGTAAAAGATACTTACCTTAAAACTATTTTATCCAAAGTTACTAGTTTTCGTTTCGAAAATTATAATAACATTAAACATAAAATAATATTGGATTTAAAATCATTCAACTCCTCTTCTTAGCCCACTCTCCTGTTTCTAATCATGGATCTTGTTGGTGCTTCAACCACATTTGGCGAAATTGGCGTGCTTGCAGCTTGCGTGCGTGGCGTGCTTGCAGCGTGGCGTTTGAAATCTGGCGAGGGGATCGTAACTCAACAAATTGATTCTTAATCAAAAACAACATTTTGAGGAAAAATTTTTCAAAATTTGATTATTTTAAATACTTTTAATAATAAATTTTTAATAAATTAAATTAAATTAAATAATAAATTTTTAGATACTTGGTAAATTCTTTTTCCAATTTTTAAGTAAATCGACCGATCTTTGCAGAACACGTTAGATACTTATTTTTTATTTCAATTTTTCAAGTAAATCGACCGATCTTTGCAGAACACGTATTTTGAGTGGAGGTTGAGGAGGAGTTGTAAAATGGAAATTTTTTTTTCAAATCTCTTATTTTCTTATAAATTAGCTATAAAATATAATTTACCCGAGGAAGCTTTTAAAGAATGGCACATAGTTTCTTATAATTTAATATGGACACATTACATTAACGCTTTAAATGGACGCAAACACGATATGTTAAATAAACCTTCTAAATCAATAGTTAAAAACTTGCAAAACAGTTGTATAATTACTTACATTGACAAAGTTGCCTCTAATTATTCGTTTATTTGTAAACCTTATTATAAAGAAATAATACGTGGTTTTTACAATAATTCTAAATTATATCGCATTTATGAATACAGTGAAACCTCCCTAAAGAAGCGCATATTAGCTTTATATAAGAATATTGGTACTTCTATAAATAAAATTAATTTTCCACACATTGTTGCTATTCCTAAATTCCACAAAAACCTCATTAAGTTCCGACCTGTAACAATAGGTTATGACACTTATATTACTAAAACTAATTTATTATTATTAAAGATCTTAAAACTGTTGTTCATTAAAGTTAATAATTTTGGTTCGGCAATAATTAAAAATAGTTTTGAGTTAATTGATAAATTAAAAGCTTCTGATGACTTAACTCACTTTAAAGGTTATGACATTGAGGACTTGTTTAATAATATTGATACTTTAGTGGTGTTTAATGTAGCTATGGAATATTTTGGTAGATTTGATTTAATGGAATTCATTTCCATGAACAGATATAAAAATTTACTCAAATTTGTACTTTTTGAAAATTATCCTTATGATGGCTCTCAGTTTTATCAGCAGATTTTACCTGTACCTATGGGAGGAGGTTGTTCTTCAGCGATATATATATATATAAATATATATATATATATATATATATATATATATATATATATATATATATATATATATATATACTCTGTACTTTGTACTCTAGCAGAGTGAAAGCCCCTTCTTTCCCCCCTCCCATTTTTTATGTACATTTTACAGCATAAAAGGTTTTAAACAACTGAGTAATTTTAAATGAAATGATCTAAAAAAGTAAATAGACATCCATACGCAAATATTTCCATAAACAAATAGGTATTTTTTATTTCTTTTTTTACTTTAAATTTATTTGTTCAAAATGGAGTAATTTTGTTACCAAATTTGGCGATATATCGCTAAATTTGTGAACTATTACAAAAAAAAAATTTAAAGTAAAATGCTGACATGGCTCATTCTAGTTTCATTAAAAAATGATCAAATGGACAAGTTTTTGTAAATTTGATCCTTTGTAGGTGAAAGGATTTTTACGGAATTTATGACTGCGGATTTTGGCGACAATCCAGTCTTAAATTTCACCAATGTTTCAGAGTTTATAGATCCCTGTTAAATCAAGATGTCTAAACGAAAATGATGCCTACTTCTAGAAAACTTCTGTTGTCTTTATGTGTAGATATTTCGAAAATTGAATAAAATAAAGTTTATTATAATTTGGAAATCTTCCTATATTTCACCATCACTTAGTTATTGTTAGAGATGTAATATATGTTACAATCTTATTTAATGATACAAATAAGCTCTTACCCCTTTACCCAAATCAGCTAAAATCCCTTTGTTTTGATGGATGGAGTTTATATCACCGTATATTAATTCAACGCTAACATTATTTTAACTGGCCATGTTTTTTTTCATGATTTGATGTAAACGTGACAGAAAGCAGTTTGTAAACTCACAAATATGACCTCGCAATTGAATAATACGAATATTATAAAGAATAAAAAATAATGTAAATACAAATAAAGTAAAATTAATATGGTAATCAATACTGTAATTCTTGACTATTAATAAAAATATTTAATGGTCACAAACTTTAGTTATAACTAAGAATTATGAAAAATTACGAGAAAAAAATAATAAATATGAAGAATATGAATGATTGGCCTGAATATCAATTTAGTAGTCGCGATAAATTCTTGGCTGTCTACACGAAATTCTGTTTTTTTTCCCTGGAAACTTTTAAACCTACTTTGTAACCTACTTAACTTTAGTTTTTACTATGTTTCTGAAAATATATATAAAATGAGTAGACATGGCATTCTTATTTCAGGTAGTAGTTGTTTGATTTAACTAAAAATTCTCTAAACCTGATCTATTTGATTTCTGTAAGACCATTTCACTTGTATTTCCTGTGTATGTTATTAATTCTTACATATATGCACAACATATAGGATTTTATTCCAATAACTTTTCATAAATTCCCGTCATTTATAATAAAGAGCTAGGAAAATTTTTTCGAAATCGTCGTACAGTTTCTGAGTTTATAGAGGATATACATACATTTATATTTATTTATTCATGGTGTACTTGAATTCATGGGCTAAAATTTAAAGGCAGTTTAAATGCATGAAATAATTTATAGTAGTCAGAGTCTCAGAATAAAAAGTGTAAGAATAAAAAACAGTAAATTCTGAGGAGATAAAATAATCTCTTTATCAGTTTAATGTTACAATAAGAACTGAAATGCCCGACCATTAACAGTGATAACCCAGATAGCAAATTTAGTTTGCAGCAGTCTTGCTTTGCAGGCCTGCAAACTTGCAGCAAGTTTAGCATGACAAGTCTGTAAGTTTGAAACAAGACTGCAGCAAATCTAAGAATTTTCGCTTGCTTCAAGGTTGTCATGACAAGGTTGCCACAGTTTTTCAGCAAAATAGCGTTGCAAAGAATTTGTCGCTTTATGCTCCGTCTATCTTGCAGGAGTTTTGCTGCAAGTTTATAGCGTCAAATTTGTTATGACAAGATATTATCCAGAAAAAATCAAACTTGCTGCAAGTATGTATGCTATCTGGAAAAGCAGTGATCGGGATACATTGCGGTCAGTGTCAGAAACAGTTACGCTGTTTGTATATTTGTAAAACATTTATGAAGTACTGATTTTTTCTTATGGGAACACCCCAAGGAACTCGTCGTCGAGATTCCAATTGACTATGAGGAGGACCTCAATGTAAAGCTTCCAGTCGCTACTGTAATGATTGTGAAACAACCATCATCATTGAAAGGTTACTTGCTAGACGTTGCCAACCCTGCATGATGTTGATGGTGGTACATTCGAGCAATTTCTGTAATACTATGTAATATTATAAAAAACTTTATTTTATCTTCTCAGCAATTCTTCTTTTACCAACTACACTTTTCAGTTACGACTTCATATCAACAGCAAAAAAAAATGCTTCTTTATATTTATTTTCTTCTCCTTAATTCTCTTTACGTCAACTGGACATGAGGCCGTCAGCATATCCGTCCATCCCTGCCAAGTCAATGCATCAGTCCTGGCTTTACCGCAGCTCGGCCACGTAAAATAAGTCTGTTCATTGATAATCATCTGCCGCCATGTGTATTTTGGTCGGTCTCTTTTCTTTTCCCACCAGGATACCAAGTTAGAGCTATGCGTATTGGAACTAACTGAGGCATTCGTAATATATGTCTTAAACATTGTGCTCTCTGTATATGTATTGAAACGGAGTGCCTTAACGGCAAAATACCCTCACAAAAAACACTTTGCTTCTCAAAAGAGTTTGAGAGATGGACTTCGCTTATGTGGAGACAAAGGTGTTGGTTTCCCCGTCACTACGATATCTAGACTTTTGTGTCTATAGTAGAGAAACAACAAGACAGACAACAGGGGACCCAAAGTGAAAGCCAGAAAGATGATCGTCAAAACCACAAGTTTCCAAAGGAATGCCGCAATGTTGGATCTTTCGCAGACACGAAAGTCTGGAGACACCCGGGTTCGAGGCCATTGTTCGTCTAGTCCAGACTAATCCAGTTAGTTGAAGATGAGATCATGATCAGATAATCCAATGATGAAATCATGGGTGAGGTCCTCTCTCTTAGATTACCCTCCCCTAAAAAAAGAGACAAGATGAGATTTTTTAAGAAGTAGTTAGTTAGCTAGCAACCAGATAATTCGGAGGTCGTCTTGACCAGTCTCTCCATCGGAGAGTTTTCATAGCGATAATCCCACTTTGGGATAATTTTTTTTAGAGTTAGCTAGAAGCAACTAATTCGGAGGTCGCTTTGACCAGTCTTTCCATCTTCGATTTTTCTTAGCGAAAATCCCACCCTGCGATAAATCTCTTTCGGAGATTGTTAACGATACCCTGTACCTTGGGTTTTCTTTTAATTAGATCCTCTTCAGGATTGATTGTATGTTCCTCGCAGTAATTCGGACTTTGTTTTTATCTTCTTCGAAGATACCAATTGCTACTTCAAACACTCTCTAATTGCGTGTACTTTCTACATAATTACTTCCGAGAACTATTCCACGAAGCTACCGAATTGTTTTTTTCCGTCGGTTATCAAACCTTTCGCAGATTCATTTATTGTACACCTCTACTCAATCCTACGTCTATTGCATCACATACTTGTGCATTGCAATTGAATTGTGTGTGTATATAGAAATGTGTATTTAGCTTCTAGATGTAAATAAATCATTTAATAAAGAAACACCTGCTTCTTCATTGTGTTACCTTAAACAAGAACCGGATACGTTACGGTATACTTACTCTTAAAATTTGAACCATGAATTCAAAGACAGCCTGTATTAGCTTGACAACTTTTTTAGCTCGTTCTTTAAAAGTTTCCTTTCACTGTTGAATTGTTTGAAATTAATTACTTCTTTAAGGAAGATGATATTTTGTACGGAATACTGGCAACAATCTAACCCTGACAAGGCATCTTAACTTAAAAAAACCCTTTTTTTAAAGGTCTTTTCATTTTTTTTTTAATTGATAAGATTGAAAAGTTTTGTACTTTCTTAGTGCGTTTAATAGGATTTCTTACTTCGGTGAAACAAAGTAGATTTATATTAGCATTCATAAATCAATCGCTTCTGATGCATCATTTGCTTATCTCTAGAACGTAATTACGGAGAAAATCTCAGCCGAAAATGAAAAATAAACTGAAATTGATAGAACATAATTGGAAACCTAAGAGAACTGAATCAGATTTTTACAGTGAAAGATAAACGAATATTTGCTGCCTTTTCTGTTTGAACCACGGAATTAATGAGTAAGAATTCTAAACGATTCAAATGAAGATTAATGATTCTATAATAGTCTTTTTTTTCTTCTTCGAGAAAGGAAGAAATTTTAGAGTTTAAGGAAGTCATTCTTTCCTACGGAAAAGGAATTTTTCCTTCTGAAAATTGTTGTTTGAATAGAAAAACAATAATCTACGTTATCTGACTACAAACGATATTTTTGTTTCTTTTGCATATTACTGGATAATGTCTATACCGGTAAATAAAAAATATGGTAATAATTAATATGGAAGCATTGCTCTTTTATCCTAGTTTAAATAATCTCTTAAAATGAATTATCATTTCTCTTTAAAAGCTTTAAATTAAAAGCAGTGTTATTGAAAGTAATTTAAATAGCGAATAAATTAAATCTGAAAATGCTTTTTCTTGAATTGTAAGTTATACTAATTAATTTAAATTAATTACTTTGAACTTTTATGCGTGTAATTATTAAATTAAAATACCGCTAATGCTACAATGAGTATTATTTTTCAAGTATTTTAGGTTACAATTATTCTAGACCCTAAAAGAAACATATATTAATGATTTGAAAACTTACTTCCATACATGTTATTTTTATGTAAGATAAATTATTAATGCAGAAATAGAATTTCTTCATCAAATATTTTACACATCAACTTGTATACGTAATACCTGTACTGCGAGCTTTACTTCTAGTCTTTTCATTAAACACAACTCTTATAATATATTTAGAAAAATATGATTTTATTTATAAAAAGATAATTTTATGTGACCGGCAAACTAATTTTCCCACTTTACATATATATATATATATATATATATATATATATATATATATATAATATATATATATATATATATATACTGGGTACTTTAGAGGGAACAAGTCCCCATGCACTCCAAAAACTATTTATTTTATTATTTTATTTAACAACAATCTTTAAATCAATGTCATTTTTAACAAAGTGAACTAAAAGAATAATCAGACAATAAAAGTACCGTATGCAATTATGTACATGACAATATTTTTTTAACCTATTCCAGTTCACGTGGCACTGTCTTCCGTTACACAATTAAAGCAATTTTTCTACGTGAAACAAGCCTAAAAAGGATATAGTCATCAATATACAGGCTGTCTCAAATTACCCACAAGAAATGATTTGGTTAGAATACACAGGTTTATAATTTAAAATCGTAAATTTTTGTTGATTCATAAAGTTTACAATACAGGAATATTCATGTAATAGCACATCTGGTCAAAAGATTCCACTGTTTAATGGTACATGTACGCTATTTCATTGATATTTTCTATGACCATTTTTCATAACTATATCTGAATTTCATTGATAAAGCTCTCAGTTTCTTCCTTCGAGGTGTAGGTACTTGTGGGCTTGTTGTCATAAATCTTACACTTCAAAAAAACCCAAAGAAAAAGGTCCAACAGCATTAAATTGATTGTTTTTAAGAGTCGAATTCTGATCACCAAATCGAGAAGATATTCAACTTGGAAATGATTCATGCAATAATACAGATGTTCTCTGGATATATAGCATGTGGCACTTGCCTTCTTGAAACCCTATGTTGTAAAAAAAAATAAAATGAACTGCGTAAAAATAAATTGAAATAAAAAATATATGAAAATGAACTAAATAAAATTTAAAACAATTATATCTTGAAAGCGATCACCATTGCCTTACCTGCAGCACTTTTTAAGAAGAATGGTTTGATGATATATATATATATATATATATATATATATATATATATATATATATATATATATATATATATATATATATATATATATATATATATATATATATATATATATATATATATGTATATATATATATATATATATATATATCTATATATATATATATATATATATATATATATATATATATATATATATATATACTCTTAGAAAGAAAAAAGCACCAAAAAGATTTAATGCAAATTGGACACTAATTGGCCGAACAAAGCGCCAAGAAGGAAGCGTTCGGCCATAAGAAACTACAGAACGTAAGAAACGAGCAAACGTCAGAGCAGCACTCACAGCCCCAGATTCATCATTATCATCGATTGTGCATGCAATTAGTGCTTCAGTGACCACAAGGACCATTCATAGACGGATAACAGAAAGGAGGCGAAGGTCACGGTGTCTTTGCATCGACTACCATTGACCTCTGTAAAACGACCAGCCCGTTTTCAGTGGTGTCAGACTCATTCGAACTGAAATGTCATGGACTGGAGTAGAATAGTTTTCAGTGATGAGACTTGCTTTGAACTGAGACTCGATGACCAGATAAGGCCTGGAGATACCCCGAACATCGGTGGAATACTAACCTGATTGTCTTCCGGCATATAGGCCGACAACTAAGAGTAGGTCTATGGTGCCCTTTCATTTTATATTATTACCCTTTTACTTGTTATCAGTGGCATCCTTACAGCACAGCGATACGTCGAAGAAATTCTAAGCCTCATTGTGTTGTCCTTCATGTTACACCATCATTAGCTTACATTTCAGCAAGATAATCTCTGGCTTCAATTGTACGTGTTTCTATTGCTTGTCCTCGGTCTTGGCAAACATTTAACAGCAAAATCACCGAATCTCTCTCCTATTGAGCACGTTTGGACCATTATGGGTAGATCTTTCCAACCAGCTCTATCTGACGAGCCAGTTGGACAGAATATGACACGATATCCCTCAGGAGGGCATCCGCCACTTCTATCAATCAATGCCAACCCGAATAACTGCTTGCAGAAAGGTCAGAGGTGGACAAACGAATATATGTATTTTCTCTTTGTGAAGCTCTATTACTTGAATAAATCATCCAGTTTTTCTTACATTGTAATCATATATTTTTTGTACAAGTACACTACATCTATCGATTTTCGTCCCTTTCGGATAAATCCTTCTTGGTGCTTCCTTCCATCGTTTCCTTCTGGGTGCTCCTTCTCTATTTTGCATTATCCTGTCGGCAAACCCCATTCACCAAACTAATTTTTGTACTGTTCAAGTATACACGTACATAACCTTTATACAGCTTTCTTACACAAGTGCTGACGTGCCCTCGTGACTGTAATAACCATCTGTTATTAACTAATCTCCCTGTACCGCCAAAAAATACTGGTTGTTTTGTACTGTAACGTATCTGGTCCCTGTTTCAGGAGACACAAGGAAGAATCCGATGTAACTAGACTAAATGGTTTATTTACACTTCAGTTATATACATTATTTCACAAGTATAAAATAAAACAATCTGATCACAGGAAGTGATGAGTACACGTAGGCCTGAGTAGAGATTGGTACCTAAACTAATTCAGACTCTGCCGAAATATGGTAGCATAGACGGAAGACATTATTCGTAGCTTTCTCACTATGTCACTGAAACACACTTAGAAGCTCTAGCACAGTTCACTCTGAAGAACAGCAACAATCCTGAAGAGGATCCTATTAAAATAGGAAA
This sequence comes from Pardosa pseudoannulata, assembly GCA_032207245.1. NCBI lineage: Eukaryota > Metazoa > Arthropoda > Arachnida > Araneae > Lycosidae > Pardosa > Pardosa pseudoannulata. Next base: position 67,511,213 of record CM063501.1, read on the forward strand.
AACCCACGCACAGGGTATCACTTCAATCTCTCAAGAGATTTATCCCAAGACGGGATTTCGCTAATGAAAACTCTCCGATGGAGAGACTGGTCGACACGACCTTCGAGTTAGCCGATGCGGGCTACTCAAGAAAAGATCCCAAGGTGGGATTATAGCAAATAAAACTCTCCGGTAGAGAGACAGGTCAAGGCGACCTCCGAATTAGCTGATTGCTTGCTAACTAACTTCTTTCCAAAAAAAATATCTTCTTCGTCTCTTTCTAGGGGAGGGGCCTCCAAGAGACGGGCCTCACCCACAATTTTATTATTGGGTCACCTAGCGATGACCTCATCTTCGACCAACTGCATTGGTCCGAGTTAAACCATTATCGGCCGCGAAGCTAAGATTGCATTAGCGGCAACATCTGAGAAGCGGCAAACCCTTTGTCGTTCCGCGATCATCTTTTTAGCTGTCAAAAAAGGTACCGTCCAGTCTGGCGTATTGTTCCTTTACTATAGTGCGCGGCCGTGTAGACTTCATGGTGCCGTAGAAAACAATTCTTTTGTATCCACACAAGTCCACCTTTCAAAGCAAAGTTCTTTGGTGATACACCGCTATATCACGCCGTTACAGTACCATTTAGTTTGCGTTCTAGCACTTCGGTCTACTTTTACGACACGATGACTAATGAGACCGGTACCTACTGTTTAAAGCCGATTTTGAACGGCTATGAACAACTATGTCAGAATAGGTTCGAACCCACGAAGTCCGATACCGAAGATCAGCACCAG
>CM063501.1:67514482-67541982 GCA_032207245.1 Pardosa pseudoannulata
GTATGTAAGATGTCATGACTTCAGACAGCGTACATGTAGAGATGCATAAAATCTGGAATGTTTCGTTCACAGTTGCTTCTGGTAATCGTGTTCCTACAATTGAGACTCTCTGAAACTCTGTAGGGTCTGATATTTTACGCATTCGGATATGTTGTAAGGTAATTCCTAAGCTGACTCAGGCTCTTCGCCCATACAGCAGCTATTACTGAAGACCAGTCTCCACGACAGCAACCACGACAGCTATAAAGCTGCAGCTGACCTACGCGAAGCCCGTCATGGCTCGAGAATTAATTTGGTCAACTCCGGTAAGGAACAAGCGCTACAGAACCAAGTTCTGGTCTACCAGAGAAGACACTAGAAAAAAGATCACTCAGGTGAACCCCGGGCTCGTGACACCCGTACATACCTAAAGGAGGTATACCCCTGAGGTTGTCTCCCATTTAGCACTACCCAGAGGACACGTACGGCTTGAATCTCTTGTCCGCGGACGTTAGAGACGCTGCTCCCATCGGATATGTTGTAAATATATATAGTAATAGCCTTATCGACATTAGTTAATCTGATGGTCTTGTTTTAATGACTGATCTTGACTAAAATTTGTCCATAAATAAAACAAATAAAACAAATAAAATAAAATCCAAAGTTTCAATAATTCATGCTTAACAGAATAAAATAAAAAAAATATGTTATAGAAAGTTTAATGAATTTATGATGATGGGTTACTATTTATTTAGACAACATAAAAATTTCAGCAATATCAATCTTTTTTGGAATAAATTACGTTTGATTGATTTCAGTCTTTATAAAAGACTTACTATTTTAATTTTAATTTTTGAATAATTCATAATAGTTGTTTCATTTTTATTCTTTATTGTCTGTGGTTTCTGTTCTAATTGTTTGTATTTCAACAAATGGCATCACTCTGAAACGGTTTTTAATTTTTGGTTTAGTTTGTAGTGTTCAAGGAGAGAAAAAGATGACTGTTAGTTTGGTATTCGGTGTGTGTTTAATTCTATTCATTTAATCTATATTTTATTCATATTCATTTGGAAAACATGTATTTAAAACCTAACATAATTATTAATTCATTTTGTGTAATGTGAATTCAGCGTGATATGTTGCATAATTAAAAGAAAGTTGTGTTCGACAATAGACTTCTGTTTTCATCCATAATTTCGGTTTCTACACATCCTTCATAGAAAATCACAAAGATTAAAAGAAGGTAAGCAATTACCATATTCAATTGTTGATTATCATTATTGCTGGACATTTCAATTAAATAATTGACAGGAAACCGAAATTTAAAATTCATGTTTATTTAAAGTAAAATTCTTTCTATTCATTACAGACTGTCAAAATAAATAAATAAAGTCCATTACTACTTTGCTACCTTCCTTATTTCCGTACTCCTTTTCCCATACTTATTTATTTCTATGTAATAACAGAGATATACAAATAGGATTGTTATTAATAAATTATGAAAATTGCCAATTATATTTCGTAACATAACTTTTAGCACAGTCCTTAATAGCATATTCGTACAGTCTAAGCAAAAATTCCAATTTATCTAATGCAACCCATACGTTGCAAACTTCGCTTATTGAATTTTCTACAATTAATCTAGTTTGTATTAATGCATCTTGCTTTTCCTAAAAAACTAACATCGGATTAAAAATGTTGTTTCACTATAATGGAAAAATCTAAAAAGGCAACTTCAATTAGGTCAATCAAAATTTAATAAAGCTGTCAAATCAAATATTTTCTATTATTATGAATATGTCAAAAATTACAAAAAGCCTTTATTAAATTTTATATGTAAAATGCATATAAAACATATCTCAAAATAAAGATTTCTGTAATAGTCTAGACATTTCTTCAGACATATTAAATTGCATATTCTATTTGATAATAAAATTCAATATGACTTTGATAATTAAAAAATGAAATTTCCTAAAACTCTAGAATACAGTAAATTTGAATGAGAGAGGGTGTATTATAATAGAATTTATTCAAAGTAGAAATCATGAAGCATATGATGTATTTTCAAATCATTTGAATACACCAGAAATTAGATTTTTTAATTATACAAGAGTAACTTTTCCCTTTTGAGTACTTCCTATGAGAAATGCAGCTTTATTGTACTCCTTTCAAGATATTAAATTTGCAGAAATAATCAAATTTGATATAAATATTTTATTCTTAAGTTGATTTTTCGTACGTTCCCTAAAATTGGAAGCGTGAAGTTCTATTTAAGTTTTACATAGCATACAGAATTTTAGTCTCTCAAGTAATTCTATAGAATGTTTTGTTTTCCTTTAAGAATAAAATTTCATAGAAGCGTCTTTCTGGTAAAAAATTGGCTTCAGTAGAAGATCTGCTAATGGAAGTTCGTCCGACTTCTTATATAGAAAAAATATTTAAAAATGCTTCCGAACTTTAAGTTACAGTTTTGGAACAATTTGTTGGCACACAGATAGCTTTTAGGACTCACTAGGCAGAGGGGTTTATGTAAAATGAGGACCGGCTACATCCCAACCTGACCTGGATTATTCTAAACTTAGAGCAAGCATGAATTGTTCTTAATATTCACCAGATCTGACTCTTTATGACTACTTTTTGAAGGGCAGATTAGAAGTGTCAATTAGAACAATATCACAATAGTTTTAGGAATAGTCATGCTGTTTTGAAATTAACAGTACCTGTAAGCTAATTTTTTTAAGTTTTTTGAAGAAGAAAGATGAATAATATGGTTGTGAAAATCCTCCGTTCAGTTATTAAATAAAAATTAGGAGGAAATAATTTTTGTGAATTGTTATACTTAAAATTATTAGATTATGCCCAAAATATAGTTTGTTCATCATGATTCTGTTAAGTTAAATTAACGAAGCCTCGTAAAAGGCCTGAATGATAGAGGATGTGTAACATCACTGGATCCTGTAGTAGCTTGTGGATGTCTAAGTTGTAGTGACACGATGTACAGCTTAAAACGATAATAACTTTAATTCTGGACTAAATATAAAACTATTTGCAAAGTTTCCGAATGGAAAACACAGGGGCTCGGGATAAGCTGGGTAAGGACCCAAAAGACCCAGGATTGAGGTGAACCAAAGTAGAAATCTGCAGTCAGGTGCCCGTCAGTTATGCGGTTATACATTGATACAACTTGGATTCCTTGTGTACCACAAAAAACTGGAGATCGTCTCTCCAAAAACGCAACCTTCCGTTGTCTTCGCTCTCTCCTCTTCCTCCAGTCTTCTTCCAGCAGAAACTCGTGCCACCTGACGTCACTTTTCACCTCTTCCTATTGGCTTTTCCTTCCCTCTTCACCGTCCTTCTAACTTCCGATTGGTTATTTGTTTGGCTTCTGAGAGTCTGTCATTTCCGCATCGCGTCCGACCTTCTAATCAATTCGGATATATCAAGGTGTGTCGAACCGAAAATCCTTTGTCGAAATAGCTTTTTAAGCATAGAAAATAACTGCTCATCTATAAATCTTATCTTCGTCCTCAACTATCTTATTTGTGTATTGCATGGTCATATGCGGCTGACTATCTTATTGATTCACTTTCTGCTGCTCATTACTATTAGGCAAATCACTAATTCTCCTTGGTATTTTAGAAATGTCGAAATTCACAGGGAAATTAATCTTCCCTCTCTTCAAAATTACTTCCAAAATCTTACCAGTAAATTTAATAAAAACCTTTGCGTTGACCATATTATTAAACTAGCTCAGTATGACTATGCAGACACTTCAAATAGGAGACGTCCCATGGTCATCTTAGGTAAAGACCTATCTTAAATTTTATTTGCTGACGATTTTCTCTTCCCGTCTTTGGATTGGCTTCTAGTTTCTAGGTTTCAATCCTTCCCCACTGTTAGTGTTTCCCCCCATCTCTACTTCTCACTGCCAGCTCTAGCTGCAGCAGCGTTAACTTGGGCTCCTACTTTGGAGTGTTTAAATCCTAAGACTGCCACTGGACGTTCTTCAAAAGAATTCTACTGATTGAATTCCTCTGATTTTTGGATCCTAACAGTGGCCTTGCTACAGTGTTTTCGGAACCTGCCTACCTTACAGTCTCTAGCTGTTTTTATTAAAAAAATTAATTAATTATTAGTTTGTTTCTCATCATATACCCTTAACTTGTTTTGATCTGAGAACCATGATGCATTTTAGCACTCGTGTCTCTCTATTTGCCATTCTCCTTATACTTATAAATTTTCGTCTAAACTCAAGCAATTTCTCACGCGTTTCCTTCCCCACTTACTTAATTTTCTTCTTAATGTTATTGCCAACAAAGTACTCATAGATTGAAGCACTACCACTAACAGCAAACCCAGTACTAGAGGGCTTGACCCAGGGAGTACTGTTGCCAATTCATCCTATGTGGCTCCTAAAATCCTTTGTCGTTTAGTGTCAATTTTCCAGACAGAATGTCGCTTTGGCCTGGATTTTAACAAAACCTCTTTGTGAAGCTAATTGAGTATCGCGACGTCATACAAGAACAGGCTGCAAATGCATTGCATTTCGATAAACTGAACAGTAAAATTTATTTAGATCATTAATTAAATAAAACTCATATCAACATTTTACATTTTCATAAATAGTATTTAAAAATAATAGCAGTAAGATAAAAGTTTGATGAGAAATGATTTTAAACTATTTTTTATTCCTAAAATTAGGAACATCATATGAGGTACAGGTATTGTAGATTTCAATGTTTTTATAATTTTTTCAAATTTAAAAGTATTTTCTTACATAACTTAAACAAAATGAAACAAACATATTTAATCGTAGAAAATAGAAATATATTTTCTTATTTACATTTAATGCAAATAATGACTTTAAGTCTGTAAAATATTACTTTCATATCCTGACATTAACTAAATATAAACTTAGATCTTACTAACATAAATAAAATATTTGGTTTAAAATAATATTATAGAAAAAATATATCCTGAACTAAGAATAAAAAAAATCGCAAATATTGAGTCAAGCTGAAAGTATGTCAGTCTAAATATTGACTCTAAGCAACGGTATTTATTGTTGCTTTTATAAACAACGGAATTATTTTCTTTAAACGATTTTGAACATTCTGAAACGTCGGAAATATTTCATAACACAGAAGGGAAAACTTTGGAAATGACTAATGAATGATGGAAAACAATAAATATATCGCAGCAGACTTTCTGCAGAATGTAAGATATTTTATAAAGATTTTCAGAACAACCACCAGGTGTGAAAAAATGATTCATATGTTTTTAAGTGATGGTTGTTTTGTAGTATAGCGGTGCAAATACTTATTCTATGAACGCAGATATATAATTTAAAACATCTATTGAAAGAATTTTTGAGTAGCTACGTACCATTCATATTTGCACAAAATAAATTTAAAAAAATATTTTTTAAGGATTCAAGTTTTGCTTAAAAAATTGTATTCTATTTTTCATTTTCTTGTAAATTGCTAAATTTTTAAAAGATAACTTTAGAGCATTTGTACAGAGCGTAATCACTTAGAAAGTTTTAACAACTAATAAGAATTGTTAACAATTGTTAAGCAAAATCAAATTTATTTACAGGCTTTTAAAAGGCAAATTTTTTGTTTTTATAATACAATAAGCAGATGTTAAGCAGATATTTTGGACTAGTGGACAGCGAGACTTTCTATAAAGGATTGGTTTGGAGCACTACGGTCTACTTTTTGCAACACCAAGGTTAATGAGACCGGGACCTACCGCTTAAAGCCAATTCCGAACGGCTACGAACATTCATGTTATTGTGGGATACGAACCCATAAACTCCGGATCGAAAGGCCAGCACCCTAGCCATTCGACCACCTCTAGGTAAAGGTTTAAGGTTATAAAGGTGATGAGGCGTAATGTGTGTTTGATACAGCTTTTGTTAATTCACTTGTAATCAATCTTTCAGCTATTAATTTTTTCAGATATCATTTACTACTTGTAAAACTTTATTTAAGTATTAGCAATGCTTCAAGGACATTTCGATTGTTCTGCATGTAGGAGGCTAGCAATCTCTCAAAAATATAATTAATTTAGAAAATGATAATCTTGAGCTGCTATCTTAAAAAATAACAAACTAGCATAAGTAAAAAGAGCATGTAGTAACTAGCATGTTACTACTGACATAATGCAAATTTAGAATGCTCACTAATATATAAGTAATTGGATTTGCGTTTTCAACCTGTAAAAATCATGCTGGAAATAAATAAATAATAGATAAATACTAACTTGCATATTTCTCACTCGTTCCAACCTCGGAAAAGCTGGGTAGATGACAAACATATAGGTGAGGACAAGTAGCTGAGAGTGGGCCCTATGAAGATTATCAGCACAATTTTGTGGCCCGTATCATAATTCAAAAAATTTATTATTGGAGCAAATATCGCAATTATGATAGTAAATATAGTAATACTAAACTTTTAACTGTTCTGTTTTTAAGTTAATAAAAATATGATAATAATAATAATAATACCTAATTAAATATATTGCTTCCAATTACTACATGTGTGTACCCATACATAACAGTGTGACCAGCAGTATAAGACGCACTTAAAGTGTTTCCTGTGGCACACCTTTTGACGTTCCTAGACCTGTTATAAAGTGTAAAATCACGAGCATAGATTGGCTTATTGTTTGGTAGCGTCTGTGAGCAAATAGATTCTCGCCAAACGAGCGCTTAAGTAATGGTGAGTTTAAATCACAATACACACTGGCAGAATGTTAAAGATTTAAGAGAACATCCTCGAACTGTTTTGCTTTGCAATCATCTACTTACCTGAATTGCAATCCTCTACTTATTGAAAATCGCCCCCGATTCTTCTCAAAGGTTTTTCCCTCAAATAGGGGCAATCGGAGAGAGAGGGTGATATGAATAATATGAATGTTAAAGAGTCTTCCATAAAAAAGCACTTAACAGCTGCAGCCACGGTAGTTCATTTAATTCTCGGAGAATAAAAATGCAATATTTGAAAGGCAATACAATGTCCCAGGTGTGTGAACAGCAATCGGCAGCCTCTTAGAGAAAATAATAACTTAACATCTCACACTTCCTCTGTGATCGACTTCTTAACTGGCCAGGAAAATCCAAAATCAGACGTAAAAATATGCATATTAAAAAATACTTCTCAGTAGCAGCATGCGCAATGCTAGAGTTTCGGTACTTGAGTTTGTGGAAATGAATCCCCCTGCTTCTCAGATACTTCTAATCATTCGTCTCATTAGCCTTCATTTATTGAAAAAGTACATCCTAAGAAGGTAATACATTTCTTCCAAACATCCCACGGAATTGTTAATAGCATTTTTATCTGAATTACACAGCCAACACACGTTGCTTCATTCGAACACAGTGGAGTCATTCATCTACTAAGAAATATACTTTCGTAATAATTCCAACACAGAAAAGATTCAACGTTCTTATTTCAGATTTTGCCACATTTAAACAAAATGGATATTGATGTCTCATAAATAATTTCAAGTGTATCAAGTACCAAGATAGTATTTCTTGAATGATTAATTAGATATTTATTGCAAAAGGATCTTTTTTATACCACGAGGTTTCTAATTCTAAAGCTATTAAAATCGATTGGTTTAAAAAAGATTAAGAAATACTATAGTGACAGTAAAGGATTTTATAATGTTTCTAATTAGACTGTAAAATTCTTCTGCAGCATTCTAAATTGGAAATGCATTTCAAATATTACAGTTTTGGGAAAAGGTTTAAGAACAAACGTCTTTATAAATGAGGACTCCAGTTTTTTTTTTACCCTTATTACAGTGTATTACCTTTTTCCAAATGTATTTGTGCCTTATTAGCAAGTTATGAAGACATCTTCCATCAAAATAGCAATCATATAGTCTAAAAGCTATGTTTTTCCTTTTTGTATAATAATTCAATAGTCAACATAAGAATTGAAGAAAATTTGAATTTTGTACAGTTACTACATGACACTTACTATGAAAAGCTCTTCAGGATTATTATTTTAGTTTTAACCAGCATCTTCGATTTTATAAAAATAATATTTAGAATTACAGACTAACTTTCCTGAAATTTATTCAAGATCTACAAGAGTAGTCTACAAATACCTACAGAATGACTTCTCTGACAGATTATCAAGGGTGAAGTTCGTCTTTTTATGTTAATTGCATTTAAATAACAAGAGATCTAAAACACTTTTTCTCAAATAAAGTAAGTATTTTGCATAAACATTTAATTCCAAAATCTGAAATTCTGACTTGATTAAGTATTTTTAGTATCTACTAGTAGCAGCCATCGGACAAATGTATACTGGATTTAATGAACTTCTCCGAGAAATACTATTTTGAAAGAATTATTTACATTAACTTTTTTAAATTAATGATCACATCACCGAATCTTTAATATTGTTTATTTATTTTTATTTAAAATTTAAACTGTTCTAAAATTCTTTTACTCTTATGTTTTATCTTTCAATTGTTTGTTTTTTCCAAACTACGTTCTTCTTAGCTGCCTTCTAAACCTTCACTTAAATCTTTGATTACCATATCTCTATTCCAGTGTTCTACCAAACTTATCCGGAAGTATAAAAAGAAACTTCATTTAATGTTTAACTTATCAAACCAATATATTCACTTGAATAATGAGGGTTCAGTTTAACTCTTTCCTTTATTTTCTTTAAAAAATAAATTTGATTATATATTTTCATGCTTCTTGAATTTAATAAAATTAATTGTTTATTGAAATCGTAAGATATTATAGCTTGCAATATAGTTTGGTTAATATACTGTTATATTTTGTATCTTTACTAACGTACTGTTGTGGTGTAGTACATCGCATTGTCATTTCGAAGACATTGATAACCCCAAGCTTTACATTGCTTTTAATTATAGTATAGTACCACTGTTTTATATTACAATGTTCAAAATTAGAAGAAACGTCAAGAAAATATGCAAAAATATATATATATATATATATATATATATATATATATATATATAAATCAAAAAGTAAAAGGAGCACGCCACATGCTACGCCTAAAAAAAAATTTCCAATGTCCAAGAGAACGCTGCATTCTTTACCTTCCTTCTTTCGACTCAGGCAACCCTACACTTTTTCCATTATCCTGTTCGTTGTTCCATTGTCCTTTTTACAATGCGTCCTTTTCCGGCTCTGCCCAGAAGGACCGGGACTCCAAGGATGGTCCTGAATCTCCTCCTGGAGACCAATCACAATTCTCCAAAACTTGGTGAAGTTTAAGTGCACTTATTTTCTCTGGCTACACCACACGCTTCTTGGAGTTGCGAAAAGAAAACTTGGGCATTCAACCCACGTGTGAGTGCGGCGAGCAAATCAGTTTCGCAAACCTAAACATAGCTGCACTTTCACACGTACGAACACACAGTTACAGATACAATGAAAACTGAAGTACACAGTTACAAACACAGTTATATACAACACTTTCCCTTTTACGAGTTTCTTACATCGAAACAACACCAAATCTTTTTGGGCTTTTAATTGCTTTACCATATCGTGTGACATCGGGATTCACAGTTTTTAGATCATTTACATTTGAAAGCTTAGGAATATAACCATTAAGATCAGCATGTCTACCATTTCCAATATCTTTAACACCTTCCGGTAAAATGACGAGTCTAGCTCGTCATTAGTTTTTCATTCCATACCGCACAATGACGAGCTACACTCGTCATGCGATTAAAGTTACTGTTAAATATGATAATTAATTTAGTTTAAAATTTCTAGTGTACTGAATTTGGCAACACTTTTATCACATGTGAAAATCACAAGTCACTATTGCATATTGTTTACTTAGAATTTCTTGGTACAAGTCATTGCCAAATTAATGAGTCAGAATAAAAGAAAACCTACTAAGAAATACCGTGTGTGTTACAAGAATCAAATTAAAAGTGAGACTACTTGGCGGTGTAAACAATTAAGAATTCCTTTGCACTTTGTTTTGAAAAGTACCACTAGCTTGAAGACTATTATCTGTATACCTTATTAATGTTTTGCTTTGATATTTTCTTAATTTTACTGTTTCTGATATTATTTAACACTATGTAAAAAGTGGATTTTAATTAAGACTATGTAAGAATTGTAAAATGAAACAAGTTTTTTAAATAAAAATTAAATGGTTATTTTATGCACAGTTTTTCATTATTAAATTATACCGGAAGGGGTTAATTGCTCTACCATATCGTGTGACATAGGGTTTCACATGTTTTGGATCATTTACATTAGAGAACTTAAGAATAGAACCACTAAGATCAGCATGTCTACCACTTCCAATATCTTTAAACAATGGTTCGTTTTTTGACGGTCTTTGGGTAAACTCTGTTCCTTTTCAAGGTTTAACTATTTTCATTTTTAACCCAATAGCTTCGAGGATTCTTATACTTTCTTAGTATTTTACTTCTTTCCTATGTATTATTGCTATGAATTCATCGAAGATTTCATACTGTTTTTGACGCCGGGCATTAAATATATATCTGTCCACAACTATATTTCTTCTCGGATTAGCATAAATCTTCAAATGCTTTTAAAACTACTGCTAAATTATTCTTTTGATCGACAGTTACTTGAAGCATATTAAAGAATTCTCAAGCTTATTCACCAACACAATTTAGAACAATCGCCATTTTCATATCATCCCTTTTTTTAGCATGACTTCTTGAACATGAATTTTAATAAAACGATTTCCTGCACTAGGGCAAATTCTCAAATTATGACAATTCTGGCTTTAGTTTCAAACGGAAGGGCAGTTTATTGTTTACCTATTGGTTGTTGGAAACATGAAAATGAATGGGAAGGGCATTATAGTAGTTCGTGAAGTTGAGACAAATTGCCTTATGCATAACATTGAGAAATATTTAGTAATTCTGCTTTTCTCCATTCTTCGGCTACGTTTCTACTTAAATTCAAACACTTAAGTGCTTTCAGATACGCAATCAGTATTTTAAAACGCATTATTAATTTAAAAGTTCGAGCTCGACTACGCCATGTTACATCTTTATTAACGTACTTTACGTAATGTATTACGTAACGTAACGTAAAGGTACCTTTATTAACATACGAACACACATTACAGTTACAATGAGAACTGAAGTACACAGTTATATACAACACATACCTTTGAATCTGGAGATATGGATTGCACTTTCCCCGAAAGAAGTTAAAAAAATTATCTCAAAGATAACAAAGATGTAAAATAATTCTTTTAAAAGGTATAACTCGTTCTACGACGAAGAATCTAGTACTTTTATTCTAAATGTGCAAGATTTTTTAATATTTTGTTTTTTCCCATGCAAACTAAAGTCGGTCATTTTTTCCCCCTGAAACTGAACTTTCAGTTTTCAAGCATGTTCAGTAACGGTAGTCCTCGGCTGAAACATTTCGCAAACTTTCGCATTTTGAAAAGTTTTCGTATCTACTCCTGTTCTTTTATGACCGTTTTCCCGTTTTAGTTTAATAAAAGGGGGTCATTACTTGGCCCGAAGCCAAGATAATATTATGAACAGGCTCGGTTTCATAGAAAAATATATACCAAGGAGAAAAATTATTATCATCTCTTTTTTGATTGCCGATGCTGTCTCTAAGCACAGTGATTAATCACCGTGACGGAAATCACATACGAAGATAAAGAATGAGTATAATTTTCTCTGCTAGATTAAACAGTAATGTCTCTGTTGCTAATGAGGTTGAGGTAACTCTTTTGAAACCGGAATTACTCTATAACTCTTGAGTCAGATACGCGTTGGGAGCGAGGTAATTAAAATAATTTTACTTCCACGTTGCTTTTACGTTTAAAATCTGAAAATATCTTGCCTTTTATTATTTTAGCAGTAGATGGATTTATTGTTATTACCAGTTCCCTAAGTTGCTTTTGAAATAACGGTGAATAAACATCACGTAGCGAGAGAGATATAATAGTTATAATAATTACTGCCGTGTAGGAAAATAACTAATCCAGTTTTAAATGTTTTAAAGTTCCTTAATGAGGTGACGAATGATATAAAGCTTAGAACATCTAATGAAACTTAAAAATGTCTGGTTAGAGCGCTTTGAAGCCTAACAGTTTAGATTCTTAAAATAATGTTGATGTAAATCTCAAGCCTCCTCTTTTAAACATAAGGCATTTAAGATAAGTTACTTGTTAAAATGCCCATGAAAGGAAGAAGGAACTTAATATCTCTCCTAAGTGTATTGAGAGACCTATTAAAGAACATTTCATCTGCCGGATTCCTACCAGTATCCCAGTGTGACCAACCTATTTAAGGTTTTAAATGTAGATTTTTAGAACCCGATCATTTTACGCTAGATGTGCTTTAATTATTAAGATCAGGTTATTTGTGATAATATACATTAATCAGGGAAAAATGTCTGTGGAACTATATCAATGTATGAAAATGCTTATAAAATTAATTTTTCATCCGTGATTCATTTAGACATATATAGTACATTAAGTAAGATATTGTAAATATGTAGGAAATTACCACTTATACTTCCCTTTCTCTATTCCTTTCTATATTTTTCAATCTTTCACGTTTGTTTGTCTTAATATTTATTGATTTTAGCAGTTAAATAGTTGAAATATTCACATAATCACTTCAACATCATTTTCAACATAATTTTTCATTTCTTTCTCTTAAATCAAAACTTCTTCAACTGTCTTAATAAGTTTTTTTTTAAATTTTTTACTGAATTTCAATGTTGATTGTATGCTTTGTTCTGGAAAAGGTTCCAGAGTGTAATCGTATTTGATTGGTTTTCTTTCGGTTCAAAGATATGCAATACTACTTCATGCCGGGCACGCCACAACAGTGCCAAACTGTCGTCAAACTGTCGATGACCTAACAGAAGTCCATTATTGATTAATTTATCCCAACCCAATAAGGAACAATATCTCCAGAGATAAGCTCAAAAATAAGAAGTAAAACATATAAAGATTACCCGAGATTTCGGGTTAAACCCGTACGTAACTAAAATAGGTACGCCTCTGGACTCCATTACGAATCATGTTCAAGCCGAATTCCAAGCCTAAGACCTGCAATCACTGATGTTAGATCGTTACGACAGAAATCATACCGTCCTCCTTGAGATCATAGTTCAAGTTAAGCACATCATCTATCCTAGTCTCTACCATTAGTACTCCACCGGCTCTTCAAGTCGATTACCCAGGTCCTTCACCAATTAATAATTCCAATTTCTTGTCTGGGTGTGACACGTCGGTAGTAATTTCACCACTGAGACATTAGGAGTTCATTTTTCTTGGTTCCCGGATCTTCTTGTCCTTTATTAATACCAAAAACATACAATGAGTATATTCAAAAGATGTATATGCAATATATACGGTAGGATGTTGACAAATTAACGCAGGAAATGACATTAGTTATCCATAGCGAAGTGTAGCTACGACTCCTTGATGTCAATGATTCCATTACGAGACTTCTTCGAGCTGATAAAGTTGAAAACTGGTGTCAAGAAAGATGGCAGGGAAAATCTGCTCTCCGAAATTCTTTATCAAGACCTGTACACAGTGTGTTTGATGTTTCTGTGATGTCGCAGTCGGTTTTGTAGAAGAATTTTGTTTGGATGCAATAGAATGGATCTATGTTCTGTGATCACCTAGTTGATGAAGAAGTTAGAAGAGCCCCATAATATTAACTGAGGGACCAGAAGCTCCGACAACAAACCAAAGCTGCTGCTGATCTCTCTACCCGGTAAGAGGCAAACGTTACAGTGGTAAACTCAAGAGTACCAGGTAGAATATAAATAAGATTATTAAGGTATTAAAAACCTTGGGTTCATTCCGTGCATGCTACCAGTTTACACAGCACCCCTGAGAGATGAATTATTGTTTGTTCAAAGAGTCAAAGATTGTTTCCCAATTTGTCTTACAAATTCAAAAGTTGAGATAGTAGGCAGGAGGAGAATGAAGTTTACCATAGAACATAGGCTCGCAAACCATATTTAGGTTGTATTAATCGCATAAATTGCTATATAGGTCGTGACGTCATAGAACAAAAGGAACTTATAAAAAGTATAATAATGTTTGTAAAGTAAAAAAGGATTAATATGCAAACAATGCATCCCAATTCATCGTCTAGACGACGAGACAATTGTCTAGAAATTATTCAAAATTGCAACCGCGAAGGTTCCAACATAACTGACACTGACGGATTAAGGTCTGCCGAACTTGTTAAAACAAATTCAAACACTTTCTGTGAAACTTTCTCGCCACTTCATGTTTTGCTTTAAACTTTAATGCATTGTTTGTATTAATTTAAAAATTTATAAGTCAATTTTTCTGCAGTGCTGCTTTATTTTTCTCAGTGTAGATACACAATTTTTTTTATCGATTTCAGACGTGTTTAATCAAATTCTTGAGGTAGCTCATAAAATATAATGGAGTTTCTCCAAAATTAATAGAGAATTAAAAAGCTAAATTTTCAAAATAATTATGAAAAAGTTAAAATAAACTTCAATGTTATCTATTCTGTAAATTTAAATAAATGTGAGCACAGAGTTTTATAACGCAAACAAACGCGCTTTCTATTGTTCACCTCCTTCTTGAGAGACACCTAACACATCATTAGCGTCATAAGCTGAAAAATAGCTTGAAAAATATTTAACCTTACATGAAATCTGTATACATAATACTAAAATATTAAATACATACATGGAAAAACAAATCAACCACTTTTGTTGTATACAAAGTTTTGACAGCGTGTAAAAGCCAATCTAGTTCAAGACAGAGTTTCTTTTATATCTACAACATGTGGCCTCAGTAATAGAATCTTTCACTCCGTCCAGTTTTTTCTTCAACTGGAATAAATTTATTCTAAGTTCCCCTGCATAATCCGTTTTATAAAATATCTCGGAAACACACATCTAACGTATATTCCTAAAGTAGTTATGAATTTTAAAACGAAGCGAATTTTTTACTAACATGATATATGAGGGGAGAGTTTTTGAACTATTTTGAATAAATTTGAGATGTTTTCCATCGGAGAGGATTTAGCGTTCTTCAAAGGATGCCACTTTCAAAAATGACGAATAGTGTTTCACTCATTTTTGACAGATCTTACGAAAATAAGAAATGTCTTGCGAGGAAACTCGCGCCTTATTTTTATATTCAGCTATATCAGTTCTAGCGCATACTTTATTTCAAGATTTCTTTACTTTATTTGACGTTACTCAAACTGGTTAATTTTGTTTGAGTTGGTTGTTTGATAACGCTATGGTTTACTGTTTTTCTACGGGAGGGATAATAAGACCAGAACTTAATGCTTAAAGTCAAATCTGAATGGCTATGAACATCCATACCAATTCCCATCCATGAAGGATAAGAACCCTCGAATTTTGTTATCGAGAGCAAGGCTCTACATATTCGGCTATCGTTTGAAAATTCTGTTTGAGGTAATAGTTTTTATCAGGGCTTCGAACCGTAATTTTTTTTGTTCCGGTTTTCGTTCCGGTTCAACTAAAAAATTAATATCGGTTCAGTTCCGGTTTTCGCTCCGCCAAAAATAACTGTTTTCGGTTCAGTTCCGGTTTTCGCTCCGCCAAAAATAACTGTTTTCGTTTCAGTTCCAAATGAATAATTTCATTTTATGTATATTCTTATTTGTACTAAAAATATAATTCTATCATAAACAAAAAATGTAATTCTATCAAAATTTAGAAGATTTTATTCTTTTTTTAATTGGTACACTATGTGAATTGATACAAACAGCAGGCCTAATGAAATACTACTATTACGAAACATTTGAATCGCCTCCATTACCAAACACCCATTTGATGCGCAGAAGATTTGATAGATGCTTCATGCTACGTCACTTAGAGCCTCTCCTGTCTATTTACTCCTCGCTGATCTAAACAGTCTATACAAACATCCGTGGATGATCGCATGCTGACATGTGAAAAATGAAATATAACTCGATATTTTTCTTAAAAAATCATCTATACTTCTAGCTTAATCAACTGAATTAAATATGTCTTCTACAAGTAGTTTCATGCGAAACTGAAACAGAAAAATACTAGTGAATATCAAAATAGGAAATCGAGAAACAGTATACATGTAATGATAATTATAAAGTTGACGTTAAATTAGAAAATATTGATAAGTTGGTAACAGTAACAAAATGACTGAAAGATATATCGAACCGAAATAAACCGATATTTTTTTCGGTTCAGTTTCGGTTTTCGTTCCGACCAAAATAACGGTTTTTTCCGGTTTTCGGTTTTCGGTTCAGTTCCGGTTCGAAGCCCTGGTTTTTATATTCTAGAAAAAGTAGTTACTGAAATTTCACCTTCTAAAGTCCTTTTTAGGATTATTTTTGTAGGAGTCCCTTATACCTATCAGTGACAAATAAATGGTTTTACAAGTAAAGTTACTGAGGAAGAGGGTTGGCATATAATATGACATATTTTATTTGCTAAAATATATTGTGTGCCCTATTTTTCACATGAAAAAAATGACCAAATATATATCATACACTAGCATATAGCCCATCATATGACAGGTAAAAAAGTGTTTTTTTTGGGGGGGGCTGAGAATTAACTGGTGCACTCTCAATAATGTTTATCTTCATAGTCCTCTAAAGTCTCCCGATACTGTGAATGCAGTTTAGATTCAAATTGAATACATTTAGTCAAACCATGTGGTTATGTATAAGAAAACAAACACACAACCGAACAAACTTCTTAATTTTCAAAAATATATAACTTGAACGCTAGATATTTATTAGTCCGTAAAATAGACTCGTAGAATTTTATGACAAGAATTTGTAGTTAATTCAATTGATAACATTTTCATTGCACCAAAAAATAGTAGATGATTCAATTAATAATCATCCCATATGTACCTAATCTATTATTTAATCCAAATATAAAAGAAAACTGTTTACGTAATATCTAAGTTCAGTGATTAAACGTATGAAAATAATGCAGACGATATTTAAATAATTTAAAATAAGACATGATTAAATGTGAGGAATGACCTCATAATGCTAGAAAAAGTTATTTTTACCTATTTATTAAGTTATAAATTGATAAATTTAATCGTCTGCTCTTATCCGGAGAAAATAGGGCTTAATCGCTCAAAAAGGAGGGAAGGGGTGGATTTCGAACGTTTTAAAGAAAACAGTATTTTTTACTGTGATGTGAAGCATATTGTACCAATGCAGCATTCCATTACTATATAAGTGTAACGTGCAGCTGTACAGTCCCATAAACTGTTTCTCGAGTGATTTTGAGACTTTGATATATCGTAAAGTTCGGAACGTCCAGAGTGGTCTGTCACGTGTGTTTATACCTCTTGTGGCCAGGCCCTCATAAACTCAATCTCAAGGGGACTGTATGACGTTATAGAACCCATAAAGTTCGATCCAATAGCACTGCTCTTCAGATTTTGACATTACCCGAACAGTTATTGGATCATAAACTTTAAGTCATCTGGAAGCCCTTGAATTCCTTCTCTAAGTGATCCTTCAAACCACTTCAAGGGCTAAGGTATATATTCAAGAACGGACAGATGAAAAGAGAGAGATGAGTGCTGAAACTTAACTGTTCATTTGTAGCTCCCGAGAGAGCTTAGGCCGAGGCCTGTTACTTACTTCTCCGTGTAAAAATCCTGTTTAGTGTGTAGCTGTGTAGTGTGTGAGACGTCGAATAAATGTTAAATGTGTACGCTACCGACTCTTCATTCAACTCCTCTTCTTAGCCCACTTTCCTGTTTCTAATCATGGATCTTGTTGGTGCTTAAACCACATGATCTATAATTTAGGAGCAGATAAACTTTACTCGCTTTGAATTTTGCTAACCCTAACTCATCAAGAATCCAATAAGGATGCCTCTGTCCATTCCAGGTCCAACCGCTTTATAAATTCGAGGACAGACGGACAGATAACTTAGGCTATTATTATATAGGGGATAGATTGCATCTGAAATATGACATACAGAAGACTTTCAAGGTTTTAATGTCATTTGCTATGGACAACAAATGAATTAAGTCCCCGACGTTGTTTTACGTTCATTGTTTAGACGCATCTATTGTTTAAACTATTGAGCCTAAAACATAAAGAATCTTAACGCTCATTTTGATAATCTACATTCTTATCCCTAAAAGATCTTCAGGAAATATATACAAGTATGGTTTGTAGTGTTCGATCAACTGTATTGCTTGCTATTCGAGGGTTGATCAGACAGGGACCTACAGTTTAAAGCCGATTCTGAATGGTTACGAATGTTCATGCCAGCAGTGGAATTCAAATACCCGAACTCCGATGCCGAAAAACAGCGACTTACAAATTCGGCCATTGTTTGGCAAAACTTTCTGGAGAACTGCTAATTAATGTAAAGTTAATAAATAGTTTTGCTAAGATGAAATATAGTAATAGGACGTTAAGATGCAGGAGTCTTTACTTAAACTGCCAACCCCTTTACTTGACTCCTTTGAGTAAAGTTAAAAATAATTAAATTTTGAGCTTGATGGGGTATTCACATCCAATCTTGTTTTAACTATACAAAATGTGAAGTTTTTAGTAAAATTATAGTAAAATTGCCTACTATTTAAGGTTTATTACCCATTGCGTTTGCTTTTAGAAACCGTCAGAAAAAAATCAATTTCAAATACATTAAGAGAATTTTTGTGAATGGCATACAAGAACATTTGTTAATTTAAAGCAGACATAGTCGTTTTATATTAATCATAAGCCCCATTCTAATGTCAAAGTAATTCATCATATGTCACATTGTAAAGTCAAAATAATTCATCATATGCCACATTGTAATGGCAAATTAATTCATCATAAGTCACATCCTAATGTCAAATTATAGAAGTTTAAGAATTATATTTTAAAGAAATTTCTTTCCGTAAAGCAGAGTTTCAGCTAATTATTGCATGTCACCTTATCTTTGCTCATTCTAACCCTTCTACATTAATAGCACTTCCCCAGATATTCGTATAATTTCATGAGCTCATACATCATAAAAAGATGACCTTCTTATTTGCTGACAGACAGTCTTATTTATTAAGTTTGTAAAAGTGATTTATTTCAGTGAGTTATGAAATCGTGAAAAATTCTGAAATTTATTTGCGTTATCGATTTAAAGGTTTTTTCTCAGTGTGTAATAGAAAGACCAGTACATTGTAATACCAGTACATTTTCAAATATATGCTTAACCCTTTAACGGACAGTGGTTTCGCAGTGAAACCTCCTATTAAACATTTTTTTTAACTTTTGAAGAAATGTATGAATTTTTTTGAGTTTGTTTTTCACATTTAAAACTTACAATAAATGACAGTACTACATTTATTTTTTCTTTTGAAATATATGGATTTATATTTGTTGCACCTGGAAAGTTAGTAATGCAATTGTTTTTCACTTATGACCCCAAACAAAAGTAAATATTCAAGCAACACTTATAAATTGTTTAACTATTCATTTTTTAACTTTTTTTAAGAACACTTATTTATTGTTATTCCAACATAATTAAAATTTTAAAAAGTATTATGCTCCCGCTGTACAAGGGGAAGAATTGTCAGTTAACTACCCTCAATTCCTCATATGGTATCCTTTAAGACAAACCCTCTAAGGATTGCAAAGAAAAGCTTTAATACATTTTGCATTTATAAGGTTCATAGATAATATTTATAAACTAATTTCATTAAAATCAAAAGAATTCATGTAGGTGACCTTTAAAGGGTTAAATGTTTAAAGGTATACTGAAATTTATTTTACCTGTTTGTCCTAGATACAAAATTGGAATTTGAAATTTTTATATGCAATAGCTCGAGCTTTTTTATTTCTTTCAGTATTCATCTCAATCTTGTTACTAGCCGAACGTTGGCCGATTGATTAGGGTGCTGGCCTTCGTACCGGAGTTCGTGGGTTCGAATCCCACAGTGGCATATACGTTCGTAGCCGTTCGGAATCGTCTTTAAGCTGTAAGTCCTGGTCTCATTAGCCCTTGTGTTGCAAAAAGTAGACTGTAACACTCCAAACCAACCTTGTTACTAATCATAAAGCAAAACAATTCTTATAACAGTCTTAATCATACGCATACAGTGAGTTAATTGTGGTTTGGAGCACTAAAGTCTTTTATTTTATTATGGAAATGCTAATTTAGAAGGGACTTATGGTAGAGAATAATAATTTTTGCTTTTATATTTGGAAAGAATAATATAAATAACCGAGGTCATCAAAAAGAGCTCTGAATGGGCATAAAAGAGTGTTTTACGAACTTTTTAATGCAGACAGTGTTGATCTACACCCTTTAAAACCTTATTTAATTTCGATCAAACCAGCAAAAATCATGGCTTAGTATAAAGATTTGTATAAAGAAAAAACTGCAATTAGTAACTCCACATGATCTTTCAAAGACACTTTTTCAGCCTATTTTAATTTCAAATAAATTATAACGCATAAAATGACTATCTTTATAAACACTTAAACGAGGTTATACTCGGCTAACTGAAAAATATCCGTTTTCAGTATATTGATCAATTTTCATGATGCTTTTCACAAAACAAAACTAAAACTGCAATTTTTGCATCGTCTTGTGGCTAACAATCTAGCCTAGCGTTAAGTCGCAAGGAGATGTAAAAGTATTTTCAGGTTAATGGTAACAAAATTTGGTGGTAATTGCGAAAGAAAAGGAAGTCCTAACTAAACTCTTTGAAATCTATACAATGAAATTTTTTTAGACTACAATACTTCTTTACTTCGTAGAAGGAAGTAAAAATTGTTGGTAGGTTACCAATATTTACATTTCATTTATCGAACAGCTGGTAAAAAAAATGTAAATTTACAAACGCTGGTCAATAAAATTTTATATGTTGCTAAGAGCATCTTAAATAATACAATTGTTTGATTATATTTAATTTACATGCATTATACAGGATGTCTCAAAACGACTACATAAACTCTGCACAGCTAGATTCCTTCTTAGGAGTACATAAAAACTGCCCAAAGAAGCGTTTCTGTCAGATCCCTAGTATACGAGAAAAATAAGAAAAACAAAATATGACGTCACTTCCGGTGCATGAAAAAGACTTTATTGGACATATCAACAGCAGTATTTGCATATCTTTCCAGATGATAATGTTTGAAACGTTCGCCGTTATGACGTTAAGCCCCCGTTGAACTAGTATTTAAAAGGCTGCATTTTGCAGCTACCGGTAGTCTTCGTCTTCGTATTGTGGCCATGTATTCTGTTCGTGACTACTGCGACATATACCTGATGTACGGCCGATGTAATGGAAATGCCTTACGAACTGATAGGGAGTATGCCCGTCGATATACTGCTGTTCATATGTTCAATAATGTTTTTTTTTTCTTGCACAGGAAGTGACGTCATACTTTGTTTTTCGTATTTTTCTCGTAAACTATGGATCGTACAGGAATCATTTTTCGGGTAGTTTTTATGTACTCCCGACGAGGAATCCAGCTGGAAAGAGTTTATGCGGTTGTTTTGGGACACCCTGTATAATTGTAAGCCTTATTGTATGCTGAATTTGGAAAAATTAGTTATTATTATTATTATTACTATTTTAGACTGGGTTTTAATTTGTGGTATATAGAATCATTTTAATGGAAGACTGTTGTATAAATCATGAAATTATGGATAGCAGATAAAATCCAGCTTAAACTAACTGCTTATCTGTAGGATTGAATAGCACAATGGAAATTTGTACAAAACAAAAATATTTCTTGTTAAAAAAGTTCTAATTAATTTAGGATAAAATAGAGGTATGTCACAATCTTATGAGAATTTTTCGGAAAGCCTTTTACGAATTACTAAAATATGTGTAACCCTTTGTCAATCATAAGTAATATTTCTTCAACAGTTAAAATATTTATTTCTTTCCTTTTCCAATCATGTAAAAGATAATTTAAAGAATTTAAAATAAAAAATATGTGTATTTATATAAATATGCGTATTATCTACAAAAAAGTATATATATTTGAAAGACAAATATTGAAAGCTACTTTGCACATAGAAAAAAAGTATTTTACATAAAGAATTCGAAAGTTTCTTTGTGAGAAATATATTTTACTGTCTGCACATTTTTTCTATTTAACAAACCTGAAAGTTTATTTCGGTTATAATCATCTATATTTGCTAAAAGGAGAATAGAAACTTTCTTTTTGCAAAATAGTCCACAAGAAGTTGTTAAAAACTGTGTTAATATACAGCTGTCAAATTTAATTAAAACATTTTGTTTTAATTAAATTTGACATTTTAAAAAAAGCAAGCTTAAATGAAAATTTTTACTAAATATTTTGCTAAAAATTGCCTACATTTTCAAAATTTATAGAATTTTATTGAAATTGCTTTTGTATTCATTGTTTAGTACCGCATTTTAATTTTAAAAAATTTGTTTCGTGAACATTTTTATGCATTTACTAAAAATGTGTAAAGGCAGGCACATACTATAACAGAAACTAACGCCCACATTCAGACCATTTCACTATAAGATAAAGAAAATAGTTAGATTTTTAAGATTAATTGAGCACTTGTTTTGGAAACTGGGTAAAACTTCGATATTAATTGTTGAAAGTTTTAGTTTAGAGCATTTATTGTTAGGAAAAAATGAGCGATTTTTCTTTCTATGGGAAATTTTCAGGATATGCTACCACAAGCTTGAGAATATTTTATACTATTCAGGATCATACTTTTATTTAATAATATTTTTTTTTGATAAACAGAGCTCAACGGTGGCCAGATGTTACGGGGCTGATCTGCAATGTCGGAGTTGGGGGGTGTTTCGAATCCCACTGTGGCATGGTTGTTTGTAACCGTTCGGGATTACCTTTAAGCAGTAGGTACCAGTCTCATTAATCCTAGTCTTAGACCCTAGCTCTTCAAACCAAACTAAACTTTTTGATATTGAGATCATCAAAAATTATAGATATTTTTAAAAATCCCAATAAAGTCTCTATTGCATATAAACCAAAAAAAAAAGAAAATATAATTATGTTTCTTACTATAAAATATACTAGCATCTAGCCCGTCATATGACGAGATCAGTAAAATTTTTAATTTTCCAGAATTATAAAATACCCTATGAGGCAGGTAAAAAAATGGTTACCTGGAGAATTACCTGGTACACGCTCAATAATTTGTTTATATTCATACTCCTCTAAAGTGTCCAGATACTGTGAATGCAGTTTAGAATCACGTTGCATTTATTTAGAAAGATAATTCAGTTTTCTTAGCTACGTCGAAATTATCCTTAAGTTCTTCCCAATTTTTTTGCCACAATAATTAATGGAAGTAAAGCAATGAAACTATCATTTCCAATACTCGCTGGAGGTAGAGAGAATTTTGTGTTAGTTCAGGTGATAAAATTTTCATTGCAACCAAAAATAATCGATGATTAAATTTAAAATTATCACATATGTACCTAATCTATTATTTACGCCAAATGTAAAAGAAAATTATTTATGTAATATCTAAGTTCAATGCTGAAACGTATAAAATTATGCAGACAATATTTAAATAATTTAAAATATAAAATGATTAAATGAGATGGTTAAAAGAATGAAGAAATTATCACATATGTACCTAATCTATAATTTAAGCCAAATATAAAAGAAAATTACTTGCATAATATCTAAGTTCGGTAATAAAACGTAGAAAAATAATGCAGACGATATTTAAATAATTTAAAATAAGAAATTATTCAATGAGATTGTTCAAAGAATGATGTCATAATACTAGAACAAAATGTTATTTTTACCTATTTAGTATGTGACAAATTGATAAATTTAAACGCCTGCTCTCAACCGGAGAAAGTAGGGCTTGAAATAATGGTATTAAATGCTCGAAAAGGGGGGATGAGGTGGATTTTCGAACCTTGCTAACCCTAACTCATCAAGAATCCAATATGGCTGCTCTATCCATTCCAGGTACAACCGCTTCAAAAATTCGAGGACAGATGGACAGATAACTTTGGCTATTATTACATAGGGGATCTTTTGCTATACTTGGGTGAACGATGACCGGATGATTAGGGGACTGATTTGCGATGCCGCAGTTTGTGGGTTCGAATGCCACTGTGGCATGGTTGTTTGTAGCCTTTCAGAATCGGCTTTAAGCAGTAGGTATCAGTCTCAATATCCCTATTGTTGCATAAAAAGTAGATCGTAACTCTTATATTCAAACCAAACTTTTTGCTATTCAGAGAATCAAGAATCATAGATATTTTTAAAAATATCAAGTCTGTATTGTATATAGGACAAAGAAAATAAAGGAAATATAGTTATGTTTCTTAATATAAAATAGATACATATTAAATATATTACACCTGACATTATATACTAAATATGGTTTGTACAGAGAATGCTCCATATGATTGAATGGGATTGTAGTGTATCTCATTAAGTTATGTGAAGACATAAACGGGATACCTGCAGAACAGAGCTATATTTTTATATTTAACTGAACAGAAAATTGCTCGGTTATTAAATTTTATCAGCAGGGTAAATCTTCAACTCATGCTTTACATTATGATTGGTTCCACGATGGCACTTTCTACTTTGTTCGTAAATCAGTCCTATCAAAAGTAATCTTCTTTTCCCCAAAATAGACGCCTCGGAGTAATGCGAGTTTAATGCCCTCCATTTTACGGGCATTACCCATCTTTTTTTACCTTCGAACCGTACAGCGTTCGGGCACGATCCTTTTGAAAGTTTCCTTGAGAATCCTAACCGGATTTAAAAGCTAGTAGCGAAATTTAAAAGGAGTGTTAAAGTAGCAGCAGAGTGGTGCGTTTCAGAACGTGATCTGAAGGCTTAAAAATTCTCTCGCTTCAATCAGTTACATAAGAGACTCGAATTCTCTTTTATTTTGTGACCTGAAGAAACTTCAAAATGAGTGCCGCACAATTTCAACCCGTCTTCCATTTTGTTTCCTTTTTACTTCATTTTATAAAAACTAGGGAGATAAGAAATTAACCAAAAACCAATTGACAGTCATGATAATTACGACCCTCTTAAGGAGTCTATAATATTAGTTGAGTATCTGAAAAAATTTAAAACAGATATAGTTTTTTAAACATTTTTAAAAGTTTTTTAAAACATTTTCATTACTTATTCAATCAAAATCTCCTATATAATAAGTGTATCATCTCCTAAACTATCAATCCGATTCTAAAATAAATTGGTACAAATATGCTTCATATCACAACAAAAATACTGTAGTCTTTAAAACGTTCGAAATCTACCTCTTTCCCCCCTTTTTGAGAGTTTAATGCCAATATATCAAACTCCATTTTAAGAGCAGTCGATTAAATTAATCAATTTATCACATAATAAATAGGTAAAAAAATTTCTAGCTGTACCGAGGTACTTTCCTACGACGGTCAGCACGTGCATGCACAGCTGTGGAAGAAAATTCCAAGAAGAATTTAGGTGCAGCTGGTGACTTCGAGTATTAGGGACCCCTGCGGAGGAGTTATAGATCACGGAATGGCACAAGCGTAACGAGCAAGCTCTCCCAGAGATGTAATCGTGAGTTATGGGGACAGGGGCTAATAAATAATGTCAGCTTTCACAAAAGGGGCTATTTTGATGATCCAACCTGCAAGCCCGAAGGTGCTGCAGATGTGGGAAAATTTCACCAACAAGCGATTGGCAAAGAAAAAAACAGGGGCGTTAAAACCGAGGTGATGAATTGGGAAAGCGAGAGAAGAAAAAGGAGTCGAAGTCGGGAGTAGCTGGACATCGAAATCTCCGTACGCCCGCACCGAGGTCCTGTAAACCCGAACGCCCGGACCAACATACAGCATGATGAAAGCCCCTTCTCCCCTGTAATGACTGGAGGTAAAGAGATTTAACATATTCATGACTGTTATTTGGGCCTCAGAGAGCTAAGGGATAGGAATACACGAAATTATTGTGGCCAGAGATAATCATTTACAAAGGAGACTCATTTGAGAATGTGTAGTTTTGATAAAACATCGGATTAAAAAGAGCTCTTAAAAGCTAATGGGAGTCCAGCGTAAAGACCAATAACAGTTTTCCTAGCAAAGATAAAGAATGAATGTGAATGATGAATGAGATAAAAAAAAACATGAAGAAAAAACTCAAATATACAAAAATATACAAAATTCATCAACAATAGAGTTATTACTGATGGTTGAATGTCCTTTAATTGGCTGAGTACTGAAAAGATTCAGCTAAATAGGATAGTGTCAGCCTTATTTTGTGTTCTCAAATTTTAGGGATATATTTTTGGTGTATTGTGCATCCAAGATAATATTTTTCTTCCTTAACAGTAATTTCGCACAATTTTATTTCAATTATCAAAATGCTTAAATATTCGGATAAATAAACTTAATTCTCAGACAGATATAATGAAATAAGTTCACTTTTATTTTGTGACATTTTCCCACATCAAATTAACTGCCTAGTTTTTCAACACGCCTTCCATTACTTTCTGAAGAAAGCAGGGAAGAGAAATGTTGCTAAGTGCCCTAAATCTTCACTTGTATCTTAAAACAGACTCCTTGAGGGAATACTTGTGCACAGTAAATACAAAAAATTCATGAACAAGTGCTTGAATAGCTGTTAATGTGTTTGGTGGAGAAATAATTCATTGGAATGAGACCTGGTTGCTTAATATCATTTGAATTTCATGTTTAATAAATTTCATGAATATGTTCAAAGGCTTCAAAGGTGATGTGGTAACTGGACCATATGGGCCGAGCCCTTCAATCCAGAGGCTTCTGCCAGTAAGCACAAAAATGACAACGAGCAACAAAAATGATTCGTGAGTTCATAACACAAAACTAGAGAGTAGAGAGTTTAGGGATAGAAAAACATAAAATATTTTTGTGGTCAGTGACATCCGTAAGAAAAAAGCCGAAAAAATAGAATAAAAGTGATCAATATCGAAAAAATTAAAAATTTTGGAAAAAATAAAAATATATGTTTTAAAAATAAATAAATTGTATTAAAAATCCGAAAAGGGCCTAAATAATAATATTTAAACATAAAAATAATTTTTATTAATTTAGATTAAGTTTTATAAATTTTTGTCTATTGAATAATAATGATCAGAAACGATAAAGTTAAAAATTTTGAAAAAATAAAAATATATGTTTTAAAAATAAATTGCACTAAAAATCCGAAAATAGCTTAAATAATGATAAATAAAAGTAAAAAGCAATTTTTTATTAATTTTTAGAATTTTTGTCTTCGCCGGGGACAGAACCGTACACCCAACGAGAGCGATGAAGTAACTGCAGAGACGGTCTTAGCCGACCATGCTACTCCTCTCCGTCTGTGAGCATGAATATGTTTTAGGCTTCATTTTATTTACACTAATCTACTGTATAGAGATTATGGTGAATATCATTGATTCCCAGACAAATATAATAAAATAAATTAACTTACTTTGTAACCTTATGAAACATTAAAAGCTTAGTGTAGTTCAAACTGCCTTCCATTTTTTTCATTTCCTTCTATATAAAGGAAAG
>CM063501.1:67544482-67549482 GCA_032207245.1 Pardosa pseudoannulata
TTCAAATTTTACTGTGTCTACAATTGAATTAAGTATTTTACAAATCATACGCTTGTAAGTCCACTTTCTCAGGGCATCAAGGCTACCCTGAGTACCCTGAGTGGCTATTTACAGAAAGTAAGATTGGCGAGGAGATAGCTGAAGTCTCGTAACATACCAATACAATTTAAGGGATCCTTCAGAGTATTCTTTGTTTAGGGCGTACATTTCCAAAGTTGTATGTAGCTTCTCCCAATGATCAACAGCAATCTATCAGAGGTTCATGTATCAGGTGTAATCAAGAAATAATTGGATGTGCATGAGATCTTAATACTGATGAGACTTGAAAGTAGGTTATCACTAAAAGTTAGACGTTCCAGAAAAGCCATAATGCTTCTGAAGCACATCATAGCTATGTACTTAGATAATATTTATATAAGAGACTCATAAATATTTTAAAGCATCCATGTTAACTTTAAACAAATCTTAAATAACCTTAAATAAATTATTCTCTTAGACTTTTCATGGGGAAACATTGCGAATGGCAGAAGGGGACAATACACCCCTAAGTACAAAAGGTATAACAACTAAAACCTAATTTAAAAAAACACTTAACGCCCACGATTATTATGTTTATAAACTTTAAAAATGAAGATCTGAATTCCGCATGTATCTAAAATCCCCTGGACTCTCAGAGATTATACATCACATACTGAACTCAATAAAATACATTGACAGTAAAATATATTGAAAGCAGTAAAAAATTGGCAAAAAAAAATAATTTAAACTTCACACTACAAGAACAAATTCATATTAATCAAATACTATTTTAGTAGCATACGTGATGGTATAATAGGTATCAACTTATAACATAAATTACAGTAATCTTGCACAATCTATAAAATGAGTTAGCAATACACAAATGTTTGTAAAAAGTTCAAGAGCTCATGAAAATCAGAAAAAAAATGTAAAAAACGAATGAAACTACAAGTAATGAGTTATTCAAAATAATAAGTGTTTAACCGTTTGAGTTCCAAGCAGCGCGATCCCGCTGTTCAATTTTTATGTCAAGAAAACCCGGCATATTCCGAGTGTTGTGGACAAGTGATGGTGCTAAATCAACTGTCAAAGTCAGGCGTGCTCAGAATTACTAATGCAAGTACATCATGCTTCTCTTTTTATGTAAATAATACATTTTACAATAGGCACATTACTATAATAATAGTGCAATATTGAAGCGTATATGTTTAGAATATATAATAGACGAAGTGCTATCTCGCCGCTTGGGATTTATCGACATAAAATAAAAGAAGCGTTATAGCGCTTTTGGGTCTTTTCATACCCCTATAGATAAAGCGCGGTTGTGCTATTCGAGATTAGGCGACAGTAATTTTTTAAAACCCTCTGAGTCTCAAACGGTTAAATATCGGAGGGATATTAGTCTACGCACACATACATACATATGTATGTATATATACATATGTATGTATATTTATATATATATATATATATATTATATATATATATATATATATATATATAATATATATATATAATATATATTTATATATAAATATCCCCACAAAAGAAAATTAGACATATCTACATTTTTAAATTACGGTTAATACTATAGCAAAGTTTAACTTCTTCTACATTGTTTTATATTTTTATTGAAATCAGATAAGAGTAATAATTTTGTAATTCCATAACGGATGAAATATGTCTTTAATATTTTTTAAATTTATCCTTTTTCAAGTATCTAGAAATGTAAGATAGGTCAAAACAGAACTGCTTCTACCATGTACCAATTCAAGAGGTATCAGGTTCCTAAAACAATAGTAATACAGATTTTACGCTCTGGCTCAGCCGCTTTTGGAGCTCTTAAAATTTCTTGCCGTAGGCAGTCGTGTACCATGACTACCGTCTAGGATCGACAGTGAAAATATTATATTTCAGAACTCTTTTAGAAATGCAGTTATCATCTAATTCATTTTAAAAAATATTTATGCATTAAATAATGTAATGACTGGCTGCTCGTAAATTTTGCACAGT
The DNA here is from genome assembly GCA_032207245.1 of Pardosa pseudoannulata. Taxonomy (NCBI): domain Eukaryota; kingdom Metazoa; phylum Arthropoda; class Arachnida; order Araneae; family Lycosidae; genus Pardosa; species Pardosa pseudoannulata. Next base: position 67,546,514 of record CM063501.1, read on the forward strand.
TCAAAATTGTATTTTCCCCTCTAAATGTTACATGTATTTATATCACTTATAATATTTCATAGTATATTACCTTCAAAAGTTGCAGTCCGATTGCTTATCATTTGTTTATAATGATAACTCGAACGGAAGTAAGCGACTATAAAACTCCTGCGATATTAATGATAATAGTCGTATATTAGAGTCTTTATCTTTTTGAAATCCATTTTTCTTTTATTAATTAAAAAAAGTTTAGCTTGAGTAAAACCCTTCTACTATTAACTTGATCTATATACTTCAATCAAAATTTAATCATCATTACTTCTTTCAAAAGTTGCAGTCCGATTGCTTATCATTTGTTTATAATGATACCAAGCAAAGAAGTAAACGACTGTAAAAATACTGCGATATTATTGTTGCGATATTAATGATAACAGTCGTATATTAGAGTCTTTATCTTTTTCAAATCCATTTTTCTTTTATTAATTAAAAAAAGTTTAGCTTGAGTAAAACCCTTATACTATTAACTTGATTTATATATTTATATACTTATATTACTATAATCAAAATTCTGTCATCATTCCTTATTTCAAAAGTTGCAGTTGCTTATCACTTGTTTATAATGATAACTGGAAAGGAAGTAAGCGATTATAAAAATCCTGCGATATTATTATAGCGATATTAATGATAACAGTCATGTATTAGAGTCTTTATCTTTTTCAGATCCATTTTTCGTTTATTAATTAAAAAAAGTTTACCTTGATTAAAACATTTCTACAATTAACTTGATTTACATACTTCAATCAAAATTCAATCAGTATTCCTTCTTTCAAAAGTTGCAGTCCAATTGCTTATCATTTGTTTATAATGATACATCGAAAAGAAGTAAGTGACTATACAAATCCTGCGATATTAATGATAACAGTCATATATTAGAGTCTATCTTTTTCAGATCCATTTTTCTTTTATTAATTAAAAACAGTTTAGCTGGAGTAAAACCCTTCTACTATTAACTTGATTACTACAATTAAAATAATTCAATCTTCATTCCTTCTTTCAAAATTTGAAGTCCGATTGCTTATTATTTGTTTATAATGATACATCGAAAAGAAGTAAGGGACTATAAAAATCCTGCGATATTAATGGTAATAGTCATATATTAGAAGCTATGTTTTACAGATTCATTTTTCTTTTATCAATTAAAAACATTTTAGCTTCAGTAAAATTCTTTTACTATTAACTTGATTTATATACTTCAATCAGAATTTAATCATCATTCCTTCTTTCAAAAGTTGCAGTTCGATTGCTTATCATTTGTTTATAATTATATCTGGAAAGGAAATAAGCGATTATAAAAATCTTGCAATATTATTGTAACAGTCATATATTATAGTCATATATATAGTAGCGATATTAATGATAACAGTCATATATTATAGTCTTTATCTTTTTCAGATCTATTTTTTATTAATTAAAAAAGTTTAGTTTGAGTACAACCCTTCTACTATTAACTTGATTTATATACTCCAATTAAAATTCAATCAACATACCTTCTTTCAAAAGTTGTAGTCCGATTGCTTATCATTTGTTTATAATGACACCTCGCAAAGAAGTAAGCGACTGTAAAAATACTGCGATATTATTGTTACGATATTAATGATAACAGTCGTATATTAGTGTCTATCTTTTTCAGATCCATTTTTCTTTTATTAATTAAAAAAATTTAGCTTGAGTAAAACCCTTATACTATTAACTTGATTTATATACTTCAATCAAAATTCTGTCATCATACCTTATTTCAAAAGTTGCAGTTGCTTATCACTTGTTTATAATGATAACTGGAAAGGAAGTAAGCGATTATAAAAATCCTGCGATATTATTATAGCGATATTAATGATAACAGTCATGTATTAGAGTCTTTATCTTTTTCAGATCCATTTTTCGTTTATTAATTAAAAAAAGTTTACCTTGAGTAAAACATTTCTACTATTAACTTGATTTACATACTTCAATCAAAATTCAATCATCATTCCTTCTTTCAAAAGTTGCAGTCCAATTGCTTATCATTTGTTTATAATGATACCTCGAAAGGAAGTAAGTGACTATAAAAATCTTGCAATATTATTGTAGCGATATAAATGATAACAGTCATATATTAGAGTCTTTATCTTTTTAAGATCCATTTATATTTTATTAATTAAAAATAGTTTAGCTTGAGTAAAACCCTTCTACTATTAACTTGATTTATATACTTTTATCAAAATTCTGTCATCATTCCTTCTTTAAAAATTTGCAGTCCGATTGCTTATTATTTGTTTATAATGATACATCGGAAAGAAGTAAGGGACTACAAAAATCCTGCGATATTAATGATAACAGTCATATATTAGAAGCTATGTTTTACAGATTCATTTTTCTTTTATCAATTAAAAATTTTAGCTTCAGTAAAATTCTTTTACTATTAACTTGATTTATATACTTCAATCAAAATTTAATCATCATTCCTTCTTTCAAAAGTTGTAGTCCGATTGCTTATCATTTGTTTATACCTCGAAAGTAAGTAAACGACTATAAAAATTCTGCGATATTAATGATAACAGTCATATATTAGAGTCTTTATCTTTTTCAGATGTATTTTTCTTTTATTAATTAAAAAGTTTAGCTTGAGTAAAACCCTTTTACTATTGATTTGTTTTATATACTTCAATCAAAATTCAATCATCATTCCTTCTTTCAAAACTTACAGTCCGATTGCTTATCATTTGTTTATAATGATCACTCGAAAGGAAGAAAGAAACTTTAAAAATTCTGCTATATTAATGATAACAGTCATATGTTAGAGTCTTTATCTTTTTCAGATCCATTTTTCTTTTATTGATTAAAAAAAGCTTAGCTTGAGTAAAACTCTTCTACTATTAACTTGATTTATATACTTCAATCAAAATTCAATCATCATGCGTTCTTTCAAAAGTTGCATTCCGATTGCTTATCAT
>CM063501.1:67556982-67564482 GCA_032207245.1 Pardosa pseudoannulata
TGTTACTGAATGTTTAGTTAAGATCATAGAGAAAAGTATATTATACAGTAATACATTTTATTCACACAGTAAAACACTGTAAAGTATAGATTTGGTATCGTCTTTACATCAAAGATGTTTAACATACTGAATATTATCCGCTTTTCTCCATTTACCAATTTATATATATATTTTAATTTTAAACTATGATTTTATTGTGGCGAAATTATATCTACCCTTAAGGATTGGATTTAGAAATTTATTTAAGAGTGAAATTAGTATTTCAAAATTTTGGCAAGTAATCATTTTTTTAGTACATTTAGAGTTATCATATTTGAAAATGATTATAAAATATGAGATATGTATTATCGTTAATTAAGTTAAATAGTTTTACCGAATATTATTTTTTTATTATTTTCAATTATTTATTTTTATATCATATTATTTAGTGCTTTCTCTTGGATTTTCTTTCTAAAATTTTTGCATTATTAAATGCTTATTCAACTGCGGGAAAGAAAATACGTGTTATTATGTAAAAATGGATTTTATTCAAAAGGTAAATCACGCAGATTTGTAATCTTAAAAAGATTTTTGCTACGCTCAAATATGTTAGATTTTGTCCACACAACAAAATATGCTTACGTTTATTTGAAATTAAACATGTTTCTTTCGTGGCAGAATTATGTGCTAACGTTATGCATGCTGCTATCATGTGACGTTAAACATGTGACACGAAAATTTATATGAAATATAAATTAAATTTTCAAAATATTGTAAGAATTTCTTTGCGTATTTCTAGGGAGTATTTGGATTTCGAGAGGCTATTAGAGAAACTGAATGAAAATAATGAGATGCACACGGTTGGTATTTGTTCATTTTCAAAACATTTGTTATTTTTTTACATATCTAATATAAGACTATTTTTGAAATCTTTATATTTTACGACTGATTTTCCACTTTCTTTTAAAAACTATTTTGTATGGGTCTTTTCTACTTGAAAAGTATTGTGTTACTAATACTTTATTTAGATTATAAGAGAGTATATTAATTCCTTTTAATCACAATAAACTTATGAATTTCAAAAATTTATTTACTTTATAAAGACATAAAATTCTAAAAATTCTAGATATTTTCAACACATTAATGCTAATTTCAGTTTCTTTCACTATTAAACAAATAATGAAATCCTATGCTATCGTTAAATATGTTACATGGAAATTTACCTGAAATGTAAATAAAAATTTCAAAATGAATGGATGAGACAAAATACACATTGTCGCTATTTAAATTATATAAAGCGTTTCATATTTAAAATATTTATTTTTTCTTCTTTTCACATATATAAGTTCTCATTTTTTTTCTCATGGCTGAATATGCAGAGCCTTTTATACCCCATATCGATTGACTTTCTTCTTAAGGTACATTCCTAAATGTTTATTTAGCTGCGTGGGTAAGTACAGGGCGTATGTAAACGGTCTAACATATTTTCATGTTTGATAAATCCTAAAATAAAAAGAATGTATTTAAATTAATAATATTAAGAGTTACATGGATGATTTAGTAAGCTTTATGGCCTCTGTTAATGAATTTCCATACGTGTTGTCTCAATTGCATTGAAAATATCAAAACTATAGTTTATTTCAAGCCAGGCAAACATATTGGTACATACAGTGGCTATTGGAATCTAACACATTTGGATTTTAACAATTCATAGAATAGTTGAAATATTGGGTTGGCAACTAAGTAATTGCTGATTTTTTTTTTAGAAAATCAAAGACAATTTTTTCATGGAACTAAATAACTTTATTCTGTAATTTACTGCCCATTTTGATCAATGACCTTTTACCATCTTTCAGGCAGCATCCTAATCCCACGTTCATAAAACTTCTGTTTTTTATTAGCAAAAAACTGAATCAGGTACGATGTGGCATTATCATCATTATTGAAATTTTTACCATTCAAGGTGTTTTGTAACGATCGAAACAAAAAGTAATCAGAGTGTGCAAGATCAGGACTATAAGTTGGATGTGGCAAAACATCCCAACCAAGCTCCAATAATTTTTGCCGAGTGACCAAAGATGTGTGTGGCCTTGCATTGTGATGATGGAATACAACACCTTTTCGATTTGTCAATTCGGGCCGCTTTTTTTCAACTGCCTTGTTTAATTTCGTTAGTTGTTTAATGTAGACATCAGAATTGATCGTTCAGTTGGGTGGTAAGAGTTCAAAGTAGACAATTTCTTTGTAATCCCATCAAACTTCTTTTGATGAATATCAGCTTTTAATGTTGTTTGAGTGTGCTCACTTAGCCTGCTACACGATCTTTTCCGCTTGATATTGTTGTAAACAACCCATTTTTCATCACCAGTTATCAGTCGTTTTAAAAATGGATCATTTTCATTACGTTTCTTTAGCAAATAGCAGCTGTTAATGAGTTGCGTTAAATGCGTTTCTTTCAGTTGTGAGGAACACATATATCGAGTTTTTGAACACAGCCAAGTTATTTTAAGTGATTTTCAATGCATGTATGTATATACATGACGTTTCTTTGCAATTTCACGTGTTGTACTGTGACGATCCGAATCGATTATTGTTTTGATTTGGGCGTCATCAACTTCAACTGGACGACCAGAGCGTTTTTCATCTTTGAGTGAAAAATCACCAGAACGAAATTTGGCAAACCAATTTTGACACTGCCGTTCTTTTAAGGCTTCGTCACCATAAACATCACATAACACTTTATGAGCTTGCGATGCGTTTGTTCCTTTGCGGAAATAAAAAAGCAAAATATGACGAAAGTTTTCCTTTTGATTTTTCATTCTTCAACGAAGGCCAAGCGAAAACTACTCAACCGATCAAAAAACTTTTTTTACTGATTAACAGCTGAATTGCCAACTATCAAATAACAAAATGTGTTTTACATTTGTACTACGTCTGCAAACCTAAAAATTCAACTGATGCCATCTATGAGTGTAATCCGCAATTACTTAGTTGCCAACCCAATATTTTTACCATACTCAAAAATTTTCGATTTTTACCCTCCTATCAGTGTATAATTTTAAAATAACCAATTTTTATGATGATCAATTAATCCTCTATCATTAAGCATTGTACGCATAAATTTATCTTAAATAAAAATTTTACAAATAGAACAAATCATAATTTGCATGTGTCTCGGTGTGGCCTACGCAATTATAAGCCCTTCGGGGTTGGTCGTAGGGTTGGCTGTTTCCTGCTTGTTTATTGGATATACTTGGAGCTCTAAAGAAGTAGAATATCATACTTGAAATTGCATGGAAAAGATGACAGGCACGCTTCTATTAATTAATTAAAGCATTCCATTTTCAGTATATTCTTTTCTGGATTTCAATTATTTATTTTTATTGCGGTTTATGCAAAGCATTTTTCAGCTCTGAAAAACTATTATATAGTTAAGAATTTTATGAATTGTTAAATATATAAATAAATCAGATGCTGTAGATGCTGCTGTATTCTTTCCTGAACGTACTTTGATTAAAATCGAATATCAACTTTATATTCTCTATACAACGGAGGAAGCAGTTCTTTGATAAGGAACATACAACTTTTTTAACCCATACAACCATTAATGTTATTAATATTAAATTATTTTCATTATTTTATTAATTATTAAATAGCAAAATTCGTCAGAATGTACATATTATATTATGTAGAAATCGCATTTATTCAAAACATAAATTGTTTAGATTTGTAATCTTAGAAGAATTTTTCATGCTATGCTCAATTATGGCAAATTATCTCCACGCATCAATGTATTTTTAAGCTTTTTAAAGTGTTACTTATGAAAAACTCGTGTTATCCCTAAGCATGGTACAATAAAATTAATTTCGGACATAATAAAAAGGTTAAAATAGTGTAATGACTTATCAGAGAATTTCTTGGGGATGTAACGTGACGGAATCCTTGGGTAGCGTGTGGGTGTCGAAGTGGTTATGACCCGACGTACAGCTTAGAACAATAACAACGTTTATTCTTGATTAAATAGATGTATAAATTTTCTGAATGGAAATCACAGGGCTCAGATGAGCTGGTGCAGACCTAAAAGTCCCAGGTTCGAGGCAAACCTAAAAAAAAACACAATCTGCGGTCAGGTGCCGATTGATACCGTTGTACAGGGGTACAACCGAGTATCCTTGAGTCCCACACAAAACTGGAGAAAAGCTCTCCAAAAAATCAACCCCACAAGTCGGAGCCTCCATCCATTCCTTCGTAGGGACTCTCTCCGGCGAAAAACTCGCACCACCTGACTTCACCTTTCGCCTCTTCCCATTGGCTTTTCTTCCCGCGTCACCGTCCTGGCAGCCTCTAATTGGTTCTTTCATTGGCTCCTTACAGTCTGATATTTCGGCGTCACGTCTGACCTTCCAATCCCCTCGAACATCTCAAGGCGTAGTCCAAGCGAAAACCCTTTGTAGTATAGTGTCAAAAACCCAGACAGAAAGTCGCCTTGGCCTGGGCTTTAACAAAACCTCTTTGTGAAACCATTGTGGTGTAGCGACATCATGGGAATATCTGGAGTTTGAAAGAAATGAAAAATTTATTTAAAGTTGAATGAAATTGATGATTTGCATACTGTTGTTATATTTTAAGACCTCCAGGTTGACAACAAGATTCTCTGGGCCTAACTGAGAGTTTTCTCTGTCAGCACAAAAAACAACAATGAGCGGTAAAAATAACAACTAAAATGGAAACCGGTAAATGCAATTATGGATTCATTAGTTCATAGTGAAAGAAATATCTAGAAAGTAGGATTTTAAGGACAAAAATCTCAATTTTCATGTAGCCAAATGCATCCAAAGCCTTCGAGCGATCAGTCGTTATTTAAGTTACATAAAGCATAAATATAGACATAAAGTAGTGGCGTGACACCAAAAAGCAGATGCTCCATAACCATGGTAGTAACTTGCTAGACATATGGATTGAATTGAGATACTGATTTAAGTTAACTCATGCAAAGCAAAATTTATAAAATTATAGTAGAAAATTATTACTATTATTTGTTTAAATAAATTTTAAAAAGTGCAAAGTTGGGATTTAAATAATTAAAACTCAAATAAATTGGTATTAAAAATTCAGAAATAGGCAGTTACATAAAACGTTTTATTTTCAAAATAGATATTTAATCTGGTTCAAAGAGATAAGTCTGTTCTCAAATATTTATTTTTATGGATGATTATGCAGAGATCTTTTTATAACCTATTTTGCCTGATTTTGTTTTGAAAATTTTTATATTACTGAATGCTTAACAGCGTGGAAGAAAGTATATTATATTATGCAATAATGGGTTTTATGCAAAAGATAAATCTTCTAAATGCAGAATTTCAAAAGATTTTTATTACTATGCTCAAATATATAGCATTTTGTCGACACCTTAATGTATGTTTTTTCTACTTTAAAAAGGTTTTTCTTATGACAAAATGCTTTCGATAAGCATAATACACCACAATTTATTTTAAATCCAAATGAAAATATCAAACCTTGTGCATGGAAATGCCTGCATATTCCATAGGGATATTTAGAGTTTGAAATATAAGAGTATCAAAGATAATGGTATAAAAGGGCGAAACCATGAAATCCTGAGATTTCTAAAGGTGAAGCATATAATTGAAAGCAAGCGAAAAGGAAATAGCATAAGAAAGGATAGCAGAAGTGGATCCGCGAGTTTGCAAGCACAAAAAAGTCCACAGAATACAAAAGTTAGGGACAGAAAAAAAAATTTTCACCCACAGCCCAATCATTTACTTCAACAGCATAATACGAAGTGACTAGTTTTGCTAAATGAAGATTGAAATGCAGTTTTCAGGTGTCAACAACAGAATTCTGAAAACTGCAAGCTTGTTGTTCTCCTTGCAAAAAAGTTCAAGCTTGTTGTCTACTGTTAAACAACAGACAACAAGTTTTGCTTTTATTCTGTAAAACACAATTTTAAAGCAAGCAGAGGCATATTTTAAAAATTTTATAACTTTATTTTACACTTTTGTAAATTTCTAGATTTGTAGTGGTGTCTGAAATTTAGTTACATGTAAAGTTTTAACTTCTTAATATTTATTTTTTTTCTGGTCTGCAAATAAAAATCTGCTTTTAAATATTTGTTGTTCTTTTTTGGCTGATTATGCAAAGCTTTTTTAGCAGTTTGTTTGACTTTTTGTTTAGTTAAAGACTTTACTAACTACATGCTTATCTTACAGCGTATATAAAGTGCATCATATTACTTAATAAAACCCTTCATTTGCAAAGTATAACTTGTGGTATGGATTTAGCACCAAATTTAAATAAAAATGATTTTTGACTGTACTTAAAAGTATTTTCCTTTTCTCCCATACCCTAATGTATAATAAATTTAGAGCCGGAGTAACTGAGTCGGCAAAAACAACGATCTCGTAACTGAATAGTTGTGGGTTCGGGGCTCGAGTCGGACTAAGATACACCATGTTCGTTAATGGTGACTGGGTGACGTAAAATATGTACGTGGTCACAATGTCTTCCTTGTTTTCCAACGATACCTTTGGAGGTGGCAGGCAAAGCTTGAGGGTCTTCTGCTTAGTCTGAGTTTCTAAATTACTAGAACCCACTTGAACTAAGACATTCTTTCCGTGATCGTCAAACGAAAGACATATCCCTATGCCTGTAACAAATGAGCCTAGACTGTGGCGTAGTTTACAGTGCCCTCTATGGGGTATAACAAAAAAGAACTTAGTTCGAGGATTGCTATCGACCAGTATGCTCGTATACTGTAGAATTTCCGTCCCATTATGTTTGTATTTCTATTTTGTATCTAAATATGGATGTTATATGGAAGTAAATTTTGTTAAATTAATCCTGGCCATCTTTATTTATCACATGCCTTAATTTCTGTGGCCCCTGTCTCACGTGCTTGGGTCATTCAAGTGGCATCATCAACAACAACAACAACACCATAATTATTATTTTTTCTTACCGACGGATGTAAACTTTAACGCTTTTATTGCCTGTGGACAATAATTAGTTTTGTCACTTTCAATTTATATATAGAATTAATAATTCTTACCGCGTATCATCTTTCCCTGTCTCAAAAATTTCACTGTTGCCCACGTATAATCTTCCCAAATCCATTAAACTAAGACGTCAGTAAAATTTACCCCTATTTGACCTTTGGGTATTAACTTAGCCATTGCATACATTTCTGCTAAAAATGGCTTTATAGCTGCTATTAATAAGTCCATGAAGTCGTTACTTCGCTGAATGATATACTAAGTATATCAGTATTTGTTTCTTTCCTTTCAAATTTCATTTTTTAGTTCGTAATGCGTTAGAATTGCAGCATTTGAGAAAATTTATATATAACTCTTATAGCTGATGATTGATTCATAACAAACAAAATTTATAAATATATGACTGAAGTACACAATGTTGAGCAATTGTGTATATGTGTGTGTGTGTGGCTGTGTGCCTCTTGACAGGAAAAAATATTTATATTTATATAAAATATTAAATTAAATTAGT
>CM063501.1:67569482-67606982 GCA_032207245.1 Pardosa pseudoannulata
CATTTAGATCTCTGTGCGAGCTTGACCGTTACGCTGCCATTCCGTGATCTATACCTTCTCTGCGGGGGTCCCTAAACTTGACGTGAACAATTGGAGTCCTAAATTCCTCTAGAAAAATCCTCCAACAGCTGTGCATGCACGTGCAGATCACCGTGGGAAAGTACCTCGGTACAATAACTTTTATCATATAACTACGTTTAAAATGTTCTGTCTGTGCATAAAAAGGCCTTTTTGCAACTAAAACACATGTTCGCCAAGGGTCGGGACATATGTCCTAAACTGCGTCTAATCCACATTAAAACGTCTTTCCCCATTGTTATCAACAAATGGGATTTCTACCAATATGCTTTCCGAGTTAAAATTATAAAATACGATGCAGTGACGTAGTAAGATCTGGAGGTAATCGGTGCGGATTTTAACCGTTTGAGTGACAGAGGGAAAAATCTGAGCCATTAATTTTTCAATCTCATGCTACCAACTATTAATGAAAATTAAAAACAAAAAATTATATGTGGCTTAGATATATAAGAAGTGTCGGTGAAGATATAAGTTTGTTGAAAATTATTTAAAATAATTTTTATACATAAACTAGCATATAGCCCGTCATATGACAGGATCAGGAATTTTTTTAATTTTCCAGAATTGTAAAGTACCCTATGAGGCAGGTGAAAAAATGGTTTGTTTTTTGGCTGAGAATTATCTTGCAATAAAAAATAATCGATAATTCAATTTAAAATTATCACATACATACCTAATCTATTATATAGGGGAGAGTGGGGCACCTTGGGACACCTTTATTTTCAGGCTTTAATTTGCAACCAGGAATTAGTTCTCATGTGTATTGATAGATGGCCTTCCTCTTCACTTCTCAAAGAATTTTGATGAAAATAGTGCTTACAGGTAAGGAACAATTTCATTTTCTTTGTTTTGAATAACCCAAAATTACATCAATGTGCATTTTAAAAAGTAATTTTTTTGAAAAAAAAAATTTAAATATTTTTTAAAAAAGTGTATTGTTATGAAAGAAAATTCATTTATTATTATTTCTATGCTAATAAATAAACTGAATAGTTAAACCTAACTGTATAGTAATTACCAAAAGATACTATGTAAAATGGGGCAGGTTGGGACATACATAAATGGGGCAGCTTGAAACATTTTAAAAAGAGTAAACAAATACCAATTCAAGCAAAATAATTAATATTTTGGTGCCTAATTTTTAATTGATTTAACATGTCAAAATAGTAGTTTATTAATCTTTTTTTCTTCAGAAAAAAATGGTGAGAACATGAAAAACAAAAAGAAAAGTATTTTGCTGTAAATGCTAATATGCTTGAATCAGCTGCAGATATAAGATTTGTTAAAAAATGTATTAACTTGAACAATTTTCAGCTATTTCTCTATTATAACAGTTAATAAAAATAATTTGAACAGTATTTTGTATTTGTTGTTTAGTGTCCCAACCTACCCCATACAGTGGGGCAGGTTGGGACATTGGAAAGGTATTTTATTTCTTTTATTACTCTTTAACTAAATGAGATATTAAGTAAGTTTAATGTTTATAAGAAGCAGATATGATGACAATATATGAATGCATACTTATTTTTTTCAATTAGCTTTAAAAAAAATTCATAAAAATGTTTAACTGAAAAGTGTCCCAAGGTGCCCCGGTCTCTCCTAAGCCAAATATGAAATTATTTACTTAATATTTAAGCTAAGTGATAAAACGTATGAAAATAATGTAGACGATATTTAAGTAATTTAAAATAAGAAATGATTAAATGAGATGGTTAAAAAATGACATCATAATGCTAGAAAAAATTTATTCCTACCTATTTATAATGAGATAAATCGATAAGTTTAATCGCCTTAAAATAGGGCTTGATATAATGGCATTAAACACTCGAAAAGTGAAGAAGGGGTGGATTTTGAATGTTTTAAAGACGACAGTATTTTTCGCTGTGATATGAAACATATTGATACAGGGTATCTGCCAAAATAAAATTTTTCAAATCCATGACTTTTCATGACTTTCCCTGATTTAGCAGATCATTTTCCATGACTTTAAAAAGCTTTCGTTAAAGTATATATGAATAAAACTTCTGATGTACATACAAATAAAATATATGCTTTTAGAGAAATTACAGGAATTTTATCATAAAAAAACTATAAACTTACTTTATAAGTGTTAATAAACTCACATACATAAAAATAAATTGTTGCATCTATATACCTAAGTTTAATCATATAGCAATTTTACAATCAAAATATTTTCAGTTTGAATTCAGGGTACTTTGGTATTATCCAGGTGACCATGAATAATAGCCAAATATAACCCTATAATGTTTATATACAATATCTATAGAGATAAACTTATATTTTGTGCAAAAATCTTAACTAATTTTTATTAAAAAAATTATTATTATATTAAAAAAATTTTAATCTACAATTTAAGAAAAAAGCAGAATAATATACATTTACCCACCCATTAAGCTTTCTTACTTTGTGTTTCCTTGGTGAACAAATTTTACTTGGCAATATGGTCAATAGAATAATACATAAATACCAAACTCAGTAACTTCAGCCAAATGACAATTAAAAATATAATTAAACAATTCAATGCATTTTTTTAATCGGTAGTTTAGCGGATCCATGATTTTTCATGACTTTTACTCATTTTACTTGAAAAATCAAGACTTTCCATGACAAAATTAATCCATTGTCTAAATCCATGATTTTCCATGACTTTCCCTGACTTTCCAGATGCGCGGAAACCATGTTTATACCAATTTATTTTAGAATCGGATTGATAGTTTAGGAGACGATAAACTTCACTCACTTTTCATTTTGCTAACCCTAACTCATCAAGAATCCAATATGGATTCCTCATCAATTCGAGGACAGGCTGACAGATGACTTAGGCTATTAATATACAGGAGATTAGAAATTTCACATGAAGTTCAGGAGAACAAGCGGGTTAAATGTATATTTAACAGCGTATCATTTTCTTTTAATGTATTAATTTCTTTTCGTTTATTTTAGCAATATTTTAACCCGTTACATCTGGATTTTATAAGTAGTACGCAATACTACTATACACGAATCTAAAGTAAAATTCTAAATTTTATTCCCATGTTAGAGAAGGGGAGAATATTAAAGCATTGATAACAAAACGGGTGTAATATCCATTGTTAGGAAGGTACGGAGTAAAAGAGAAGAGACATAATAGAACATAATAGGACGAGATAAGAAATGTCAGATAAAGAACGCTGAAAAGCTTCCAAGAGGACAGGAACGTTCGTGACTGAGAATCCATAAGTGATGAAACAAAAGCTCAACGTACGAAAGCTAGCTTGGGGGAGAAAAAGTCGAAAAAAGAAATAAATAATACGAATGAAAGAAACGAAACCATGGCTGCTATGAAATAAAGTTTTAGTCGGCATTTTCATTCTCACCTTAATAAAAACCTAGTTATATTTTAGGCGTAGAATACCTTTGACTGATTCTTTGATAATAACGTGACAGCATTTGTATGTTATACGAGTTGAAATGTTTGTTTCATCAAAAAAACTTCTAATTTTTCAGTTTTATTTTGCAAATAATAGATAATCGGAAAATTTTTACTCAACAAAAGAGAATTAACTTAAAACCTTATCAGATGTCTACCTGTAAGCATTGAAAAAGCAACGGATTCAGTTTATCATTCCTTTTCCCCGGTGAAGAACGCACGAATTTCTCATACGATACTGGAAATTTTCAACCGATTAAAAGCCTTACCCCACATTAACCTTGTGTAAACTTAAATTCCAACTCCTGTATTAGTGTTCCAGTAACCAGTCAATTATTCCATTTTCTTATTTTTATTTACTATACACCTCCAACAAATTAACAAAAAAGCACTAATATTTCATGGTGAGGGATTCACAACTTTCAACACGTTCATCACGGAATCCAAAAAACCCTAAGAATATTTTTTTTCCTATCGGAGAGGGAAGGAGAAAGAAAAATCCCTGGTTAGGGAAACGAAAATCGGGACAAACCTAAACCAAAATAAATCAGTTAAGAATTTTTTGTTGTCACACGAGAAGTCCAGGCATTTTTCATCAGGTAAGGAAATCGTAAACTTAATCCGTTGCTCTTTTGGTGCGTACAGGTTGACGAGTGATAAAGCCTTTACGCCCCGCCATTGCGGCGTACTCAAAGTTAAAAGAATTGTAAATACAGGTGTCCCAAAAGGTCGTTTACAAACTTAAAATGCTGGTCTGTCCTATCACGATGAACAAGATTTACATAGGAACTCTTGTCTGAAAATGCAAACTGAGACCGCTAGAGTACTATGATCACAATTGTAGAGCAGGAGAAAAAAAATGATATCGACAGTCGTGTTAATATGATTTTTACTACAGATGATGATTACATCACAGCAAATGCTTAAAATTGTTTCTCTCAGCCACAATGCACGTTTCACAACTTCGGCGCATGGATTCACGAACCCGTTCAAATTGGCCAGGAGTGTCACGGACACGTGCTGCCGCTTCCGCGATCCTGGCGACAAGATCCATGTCCGATGTTACAGGTGTCTCATACAACATGGCTTCATGTATCCTCACAGGCAGAAATCCAGGGGAGTCAGGTCGGGGGATCACGGCGGTTGTGGAACTGGTCCATCTCTACCGATCCAGCGATTAGTATAAGTCCTATCGAGATATTCTCGAACAGCGTAGTTAAAGTGGTCAGGCACTCCATCAAGCTGAAACCAAATGTTTCGGCGTGTAGCAACTAGAACGTCACCCATCAGATCCGACAAAACTTTTTCTAAAAAAATGCGATAGGTATTTCCGTCGAGGCGTTCAGGCAGAAGGTAAAGGCCAATCAACATGTCACCGATAATACCAACCCAAACGTTTAAGGTGAAACGTTGTTGATGTGTATAGGCACATGTACGTACACCTTGGGTTTTCATGTGCCCATACGTGCATGTTGTGCAGGTTCAGGACACTATCCTGTGTAAAGCAGGATTAATCAGAAAACAAAATCCACGATGGAAAATCTGGCTGTGCGACCCTCTATTGCAAATAACAGAGTGAGAATGCAATGCGCTTGGGATAATCGTCAACGCGCAATGACTGTACTTTTTGGAAGTGGTAAGGGTGTTGCATATCTTCGTACAGTATGCACATTATGGTGGAACGATCTACACCCAAGACACGTTCGCTTACTCGGAGATTTGTTTGCTGGTTGATGGCAAACTCCTGTAGCACGGTTTCCTCTACGACAGGCATGCGTGTAGTACGTTCTCGACCGATGTGGCTAAGTACTTCGAAAACTCCTGATTCACGCAATATGCGATGTAATTGTCCAAACAAAACATGACTTAGCTGACGTCTGTTTGGGAAGCGCTCAAGGTACATTCGTGCCGCGGCTCGTCCATTTCCATCAGCGTTGCCATATACGTCATGCATGTCGGCCATTTTTGCGTTAAACTCATTCATCCTTCTCCTTCAACATCCATGCGTGAAATGATTATTTTTCCCACTCTCTCGTTTTCCTGCAATTATCGCCTTTTAGCGGTTGCCTTTTGCATTTTCGAACACAAATTCCTATGTAAATCTTGTTCATCATGATATGACAGACCAGCATGTTTGTAAACGACCTCTTGGGACACTCTGTATATGTGTGTGTGGTGTCTATAATACAATAGAGTCTCTGTAATTCGAGTCTTGATTGTTCGAGTTCCCCATAAATTGAAGTTAAATCCGACTTACCAAAAAAAGGTTTTATTTCAGATAAAATAATTAACATGAAAAATATTTCATATGTTTTTTTTATTGTTTGACCGGTCTAAGCCGGGTGCACATCGAAGCTATCAGCAGGAATTCTCCCTCATACAGAAAACGGGTTTTGTATTCTTCCCAGACTGTGTGCATGGGGGTGGGGGTCGGGATCGTGCTGTTCCAACTTGGAGAGAAAATTGAACCATATTTCAAAAAATTTGGTTTGTCCTCTACTCCAAATTTATCCTGCTTGATTCATGCGCGATATTGGCCTATAATACGTTTTACAGTTTTCTTAAATTTTGCTCTAAGTCTGCTTTTAAACCACGAATAAACTTATAATATTACATCCAGATAACTTTGGTTAATCAAATGCAATATGATTCTGATTCTATAACAGTATTAACAATCCAACCATTTTCAGCTCCCAGGCATTTAAACTTATAAAGATATTCCCCACAATTTGGCAGTAAAAAAACTGTGAAAGTGATAAATGACAGCTAGTTTTAACCATTTCTTTTTCGAAGCTCACATTGAATTGATTAGTGCACTTGACAAAAAATAACATGCTTTACAGTTTACTTGAATTTTACTGTACAGTACATCTGCTTTTTAAATCGCAAATAAACTCATAATTTTAGATACAGATAACTTTAGGTAATTAATCTAATGCAAAATGATTCTGATTCTACAACAGTTTTAACAATCTGACCATTTTCAGTTCAAAGGTATTTAAATTTATAGGGAAATTCCCCACAATTTGGCAGTAAAAACAACTGTGAAAGAGATAAATGACTGTTAGTATTAACCATTTCTTTTTCAGAGCTGAGATTGCAATTGATTAGTGCACCTGGCAAAAAATGACATGCTTTGCAGTTTACTTGAATTTTACTGTACAGTACATCTGCTTTTTAAATCGCAAATAAACTCATAATTTTAGATTCAGATAAACTCCTTAATTAGCATAACACAAAATAACTCTAACAGTTTTAACGGTCTGACCATTTTCAGCTGCCAGGTATTTAAATTACAAGACTGTTCAACACAAGATGGCAATAAAAATAAATTGCGAAACTGATAAACGACAGAATAATAACTTTTAACATTTCTTGACGACAGTAATGTGATTTGAAGTTTACTTTGTACAATACATTTGCCTTTAAACCAGAAATAAACTCATATTTTACTTTCAGATAAACTCCTTAATTAGCATAACACAAAATAACTCTAACAGTTTTAACGGTCTGACCATTTTCAGCTGCCAGATATTTAAATTTATAGGAATGTTAAACACAATTTGGCAATAAAAATTAATTGCGAAACTGATAAACGGCAGAATAATACCTTTTAACATTTCTTGACAACAATAATGTGATTTGCAGTTTACTTGATTTTTACTGCACAGTACATCTGCCTTTCAACCAGAAATCAACTCATATTTTACTTTCAGATAAACTCCTTAATTCAACAATCTAACACAACACAAAATAACTCTAACAGTTTTAACGGTCTGACCATTTTCAGCTGCCAGATATTTAAATTTATAGGAATGTTAAACACAATTTGGCAATAAAAATTAATTGCGAAATGAATAAACGACAGAATAAGGACTTTTAACAACTTTTTTTTTTAATATTGACAACAGTAATGTGATTTGAAGTTTACTCTGTACAATACATCTGCCTTTAAACCAGAAATAAACTCATATTTTACTTTCAGATAAACTCCTTAATTCAACAATCTAACACAACACAAAATAACTCTAACTGTTTAACGGTCTGACCATTTTCTGCTGCCAGCCGTTTCATTTTCGTCAAGATAAGTCTGATTTTCCCAGTTCGCCGGGAAAGATTTGTGTAAACGGATGGCTCATTTCTTTCACTATCTGACATTTGCGGTGGCTCAGAAAATTAAGACTGGCACTCCCTCTACCCTCTCCATTTTTCCTCTTCCATCGGACGTTAATGGATAGAACGACTTGATCCCCATGGTCCCAAGAGGTCACTTTAGAAAGAGGAAAGTATTTTATTCACATTCTTCTTTTCTTTTCACTCCATGATCATCCAACTTTTATTTTCTTTCTAGTACAGCGATTGAAAAGTTCCGCAGAATTTTTTTTCGGTTTCTTGGTCGGAAAAATTTTTATAGACGGGTCATCTTTGAGTTATTTGCGGGTTGAAACAATTTTGATTGAAAGTTTTCTTGCCTTTTGAAGTTACTGTATTTCTTTAAATTTTATTTTATGAATTTAAAAACTTTTCATGTACATAGGGAGGAGATTGTGATTCAAATTACATTCATTATAAGTTTTTAAGGGAAAGATTCCAGTAGATGAAGAAAGAAAATAAATATATTACAGATTCGTTCGATTTTCACATAATCCACTCAATACTCCACATCACACCTGCTTCAGGAACGCAGTAGAAACAGGAACTTGAAGTGAATTTTACAAACGTACCGATATTGATTGAAATATATAAGATTAAATATTCAGTGCTCGAGAACTTTGTCTTTAGTTTAAAATGATTTTATTAACACTAACTGAAAACTAAACTGTACTATAAAATTGATCGCTGCTCCACCAATATATAAAAAATGAAAGAGAATTTATTGAGTGGATTACGCTTAAAAGTTATCTCGAATCTTAACAATTTCTAACATCGAAAATACATTGAATTTGATTGGACGAATCCGTGCAATTCTATTGGTTCTCTCGTGGCCATTTGGATCGCCCCAGAATGGTAAAACTACTCACTTCATCTCTGCTTGTCGCAGTGTACGGATGTCCCTGTCTGCAAAAATATTTGTGTTTTCCTATCCCTACGCTTCTTTAGTACTTGTGTTATAAACTCACGAATCCACCTCCCTATCTCCTTCTTTCTTTTAGCTGTTTTTTTCTGTTCTTTGTCATTTTTTCTGCTTACTGTTAAAAATCTCTGGATAAGAGAACCCAGTCCAGGTAATCCAGTTGTACCATCCCCTTGTATGCTTAGTATGCAACTCGATCCTTTTTGATGTTACAGCCCACGCGTAAGAAAAATAAGTAATTGAACCTTCATATTAGCGCTACATTACTGAACAAGCTACTCAAATATCCTTGGACTATTAATGTAAGTGGAACCTGTAGCAGAAGTATATTCTTTGTAGGAATGAAAATGTGACGTTGTACTGGAAATGTAAGCTTTGTAAGTTGAAAAACAGAGATGATGAAAAGAAACAAATAAGTTATTAAAGTCGAATTGTATGTGTATTACCATTTCTTTTCTCACTTTACTGTCATACATTATGTAGAGAGAGAGAGAGAGAGAGAGAGCTGTTGGACAAAAATTTGGAAACACTTACTGAAAGTGATATGAAAAACAATTTTTGCATATCTTAAATGAAATGCAGACGTTGCTGTTTTCTATATATACAAATGCAGTAGATGGCAGTAAGAGGAGTAATACAGTTATAGATTAGAGATCAGTTCTAATATTGTTTAGAAGTGTCAGATTTTAACAATTTATTAAGACGCATGATAATTACTATTCGTCTATTAGTGGCTTCGTCATCTAAAACAATCAAAGTAAAAGATAAAGCAAGAGGAATTGTACCCAAAATTATGGCCAGTATACGAAAGAACAATATGTTATTTATATAAGTGGAAAGTAAGTAAGAGAAATGAAGATGTAAGACGGATCAGAGAGCATTTATACGAATTATATGTCAAAATATAAATACTAAGTAGAGTAAATAAAACAGATTTACATACAAATCAAAAAGTTACGCTTCAAGAAAAACAGTAATAGGAGTATCAAAAAAAATTTTAAATATTTTAATTCATGTAAGATATAAAGGAAACATGGATCAAGAAATATGCGATGTAAATAATAATTGATTGGATGGTTGATAGCTGCATGGTGATCGTTTTATTATACGAAAGGTAATTTATTGTTATATGAAGACTAATTGCTTGTTATTGATAAATTTCATAACTCCAATTGAGCCACAAATGTATGTAAGACCTTTTCGATGCCGCACAGGAGATTCCCCTTAGATTCGATCCTCTCCAGAAAAGAGAAATTTTGCTTCTGTGTCCCTACTTCTCGCCCATCTGCCAACATCCCAGAGAAAGGACGACCAGACTGATAGTTTTATCTTCCATGTATTCTGGGTATATAAGGATCTCCTTCAGGCACATGCTAATGCTCAAACCTGGATTTCTGTGTTTCCAGTTTCTCGCTCTAACCACTAGGTCATCTTGTATCCTCGAGACCTACTACATTTGCAAAATCCGAATGGAACCCATCAAGCAGTAGGATTCGAACCAGTGGCAGCCCATAGTTTATTTAAATGTAACTTCACAAAAAAATTTTTGGAACTTTAATGTATTAACACACTTCGGGGGCCACATTGTAATAACACACTTTTCTGGAGCGTTATACTTGAGTGGGACCTGCTCGCCTACTTTACTGGGGCAGGCATGTTCGTAGATCTCCGATGGGAAGCATAGGCTTATCCCCGAAAGCCTTTAGGACAACAAATAACATTTATTTACAAAATTAAACGAAAATTAAAACGTAAAATAAAATAAACATAGTTTTGAGTCTCTGAGCCTGCCTATTCTATCCAGATTATGTGGCTGAGAGTGTCATATCCAGAATAAAAACCGTCGTCGTGTTCTCTCACATCAGAGCGATGTCTCCCGGTCGCTAGCTCTATCGACTCTCCTGCCATCTTGCAGATCTTCTCTGCATCCATCGGGAGGGGTGTCAGCATTCTCGAAACTTGATTCCTGCCAAAAACAGAAGTCCTCCCTACCAGATGTATTACCGGCCTGCAAAAACACCAACAAATTCATCCGAAAAACCTTATCTGCCCCCCCTTTGCCGGCCAGCTCCTATTTCCCCAAGGAACGCCGGGTGAAAGGGGTTAACGGAGGCGATTTTGCCGATATCATGAAAGGCACACAGATGCTGAACACTGGTCGTGCGGTTCAAGTTCCTTAAATTCAATATACAAATATGAAAGAATTTGAAAGTCAAAAAACGTTTGCGTTTTTACACGTTAAACGAAAACTATGCAGCTAAAATAAAACAAGTTCTTCCAAATTTTGAAAAAAATATACATTTTATTTCTTATTATGCACTGTATTAAAACCATGCATTTGCTTACAATATATCTTTGAGCGTTGATTATAAAATAGTCAAGTATAATATTTTAAAATTAAATCCACACGTCTGTCTTTTTATTTAAGGCAAAAAAATCAATAACGTTTTCATTTGAGTTAATTTTTTTTCAACTGATAACAAAGTCTTAATCTGTTCTTGTTCATAGTGTTTCTTAAAAATCTCTTTAAAACGACTATTGAGTTGACGTTTAATGTGGAAAAGCATATCTCAGCTGCAATAGTAATCATTAGAATATTAAAAATAATTAGCAACAGTTTTTTAGGACTTAGAAAATGTAGTAAATTATTTTCTACAGTATATTGAAGAAAACTAATGGCAACAGTCTAATTTGTGAAATCATTTCAGTTTTTCTTTCCGATGTTGAAATATGAAATTGCATTAATTCCAGAATACTGATTTTAGTAAATGCCATCTTAATTGTTTACACTAACTTGTAAAAAATATTAAAAAAATGATAAGGATAAGAATATTATAAGAAAATGAGAAAAAAGAACTAAACGAATATTGTAAACCACATGAGAATTCGAGCGAGAAAATTAAAAAAAAATACAAATTAGTGCACACCAAAATTGTGCAAATGAACTAGTGTCATCGATCTCGTCCCCTTCCTCTAGTCAGTCCGCTTCTAGCCCTATATATCGGTCTTTGGGGACACCCCCTCGATTGCATATTGCCCAGTGCTATAGCAACCTACAATATCCCCTGTATAAAAATAGCCTAAGTTATCTGTCCTCGAATTTACGAAGCAGCTAGACCTGGAATAGATAAGAGCATCCATATTGGATTCTTGTTGACTTAGGGTTAGGAAAATTCAAAGTGAGTAAAGTTTATCTTCTCCTAAACTATCTATCCGATTCTAAAATAAATTGAAATAAATATTCTTCATATCACAGCAAAAAATATTGTCGTCTTTGAAACGTTCGAAATCCACCCTTTTCCCACTTTTCGATGTTCTAATGCCATTATTTCAATCCCTATTTTCCTCGGTTTAGAGACGGCAGTTAAATTTATCAATTTATCTCATAAAATACAGATAAAAAGATAATTTTTTTTAGCATTATGATGCCATTCATTTAATCATCTCATTTAATCATTTCTTATTTTAAATTATTTAAAAATCGTCTGCATTATTTTCATAGTTTTTATCACTGAACTTAGATATTACGTAAATAATTTTTTTTTTACTATTTGGCTTAAATAATACATTAAGTACATATGTGATAATTTTAAATTTAATCATCGATTATTTTTTGTTGCAATGAAAATTTTATCCCCGGTTTTAATAAGAAATTCTTTTCATAAAAGTCTATGAGCCTATTTCCCAAACTAATAAATATCTAGTGTTTAAGTTATACATCTTTGAAAATTAAGAAGGTTGTTCGTTTGTGTGTTTGTTTTTTATACATAACCACATGGTTTGATTAAATGAATTAATGTGATTCTGAACTGCCGTCACAGTATCGGGAGACTTTAATGGAGTATGAAGATAAACAAACTATTGAGATACCAGATAATTCTCAGCCGAAAACCAAAACATTTTTTACCTGCCTCATAGGGTACTTTACAATTCTGAAAAATTAAAAATTTTACCAATTCCGTCATATGACGGGCTATATGCTAGTAGTAGGATAGTTACCTATTAGTGTTGTTGTAATGTACTTACAACACTAACTACAATGTTCGTTTACAAAGGGGGAACACAGTAAAAATATGATACCTTATATTTAGATTAAGACATTTATTCTGTACACTATTTACAAATTTATATCCTTGATTATCATATAACATAACCAGCAATTATTTATGTTTTATATTCATATTTATGCTATAATTATTACAATTCTCTTTAGTTATGCGTTATTCCTTAATCACAATGTTGAATTACTAACAGAGGAATAAATGACCGTTATGAATATGTTTTACCTCCAGTACAGGCACAGGGGAGCAGGTAGGTGATTTCCTCAAGCGGTGTGTCGGTCCTCCAGTCAGTACAGGGGATCTGGCAAGGGTTTTCCTCATGCGGAGTGTCGGTCCGGGCTTGGGATTTCGATGTTCAGCTCCTCTTGTATCCCGACCTCAACTCCTCACCTCGGTTTTAACTACCCCTTTTTTTTCTTTGCCAATCGCTTGTTTTGTGAAATTTTCCCACATCTGCATCCCTATAGGGAGTGCAGCTGGGCTCATTAAAATAGCCCTTTTTATGAAATCTGACATTATTTTTAGCCTCTGCCCTCATAACTCACGAATACATCTCTGTGCGAGCTTGACCGCTACGCTGCCATTCCGTGATCTATACCTTCTCTGCAGGGGTCCCTAAATTCGAAGTCAACAATCGAAGTCCTAAATTCTTCTAGGAAATTTCTCCCACAGCTGTGCACGCACGTGCTGACAATCATGGGACTTTTAACATTTCTTGACAACAGTAATGCGATTTGCAATTTACTTGAATTTTACTGTACAGTACATCTGCCTTTCAACCAGAAATAAACTCATATTTTACTTTCAGATAAACTCCTTAATTAAACAATCTAACACAGCACAAAATAACTCTAACTGTTTAACGGTCTGACCATTTTCTGCTGCCAGCCGTTTCATTTGCGGTACACTTGTACATCGGTACAAGTGTATCTATAAATGTGGGGGAGAAACTCCTCTTGGAAATTGACAAAATGCAGAATTTAATATTGTTTTATTTAATTTGTAAATATATCTATCTCTTTGTATTTCTCTTGGTTCAGGTGCTCATGTGTATAAAAAAAGCAGCCACCACTAAATCGTAAGTGTGGTTTTCAATACCGAAATGCTGGTTTACGTACCCGGTTAGTCTACCATAATTTGGCCATACACCACAGAAATCAGTAAGGATGTAGTTAAGATCTTATTAAATTAATAACAATTAAGTTTAAAGTCGTCATATTTTCTCCTATAAATATGTATTTTTGATAAAAAATATCAGCAAAATTTTGTAAAAAATATCAGCATAAAGCAACTTTTTAAAATCTAAAAGTCGTTTACTATGATTTCGTCTTCACGAATATTTAGGCCGTCTAATGTTGCCGACTTAATTATTAGCTGCAATTATAAATTAGCTGAATTTATTGGTAATTTTACCTAGCTTCAAAGAGACAACATATAATTTCCTTTTAAATTTAAACCAATTATTATCTTTTAAAAAAGAATTATAATTTAAATATTCTACAAACAAGCATTCCTTTTCAACAGATTGCTTTGAAAAAATTATTCATCTTTCTATTAATAAAATTTATTTGAGAAATCTTGTATGTAGACTTCATCGTTTCCTGCCAGGGTTAGTTTTATCTGCCATAAAAGCATTACAAGGACAGGGAATACCTAATCCTCTTAACGTGGTTTCGACGTGGCCGTCTTTAACTAGTTCTTTTTTTCCCAATCTTATTCGACGCGAAGGGCGTTCGATCCCCTATTAATTGATCTTGATGCGGTCGTTGTTCCTAATGCTGACAGATTATAAGTGGCTTAAGCTTTTACGGAAGAATTTCGGCGAAAGAGGATTTTCTTAATTTTTTTCCCATCTCTGTCAACATAAATAAAGGAGGATGGCCCCAAAACGCTCGATTTTCTGACGTTCGAAACAGCAAGAGAGAGAACTTTTCTTTAGTGCGTTAAGTAACGATTATGTCAGTCCACGCTTTAATAATTTTTAACAAGAATCTCAATTTTTTTAAGGTAATTATTTGGGAAGGATCCAAGGATTTGCGGACAGTTTACAGACTGTTACTAATATTTTAAAAATTCTAGAAAATATGAAGCTTTTATACCGTTATTTATTAAATTAATGCACTATCAAGGCACTAAATTCTATATAAAAATCTCGTTTGTACGTTTCTAGCTTAAAATAAACTACAAAAATTTTTCAAATTTAAATAAGGAATATTTTCCAATTATTGTATAAATATCACTTTTTAATCTAAATCAGGGGCGTACGCAAGGGGGGGGTTGGGGTTTAAACACTCCCCTTGAGCTTAGACAAAATGGCAAAAATAAAAATTTTAGTAGAAATTATGCGGGCTATTAATTTTTAGAATTGTAACCCCCCCCCTTGAAAAAATTCTGATCTAAACAAAATATAAGAAAAGTAATTTTTTTTACTTAATTATTATGAAATACTGGCGTTGATATCCATTATTAAAATCGCATTTGAGAACTGAACATTCAACTGAATTAAATCTGTCTTCCACAAGTAGTTTCATGCGAAACTGAAACAGAACAGTACTAAGTACTAGTGAACATCAAAATAGGAAATCGAGAAGAAATGTACATTTAATGACGATAATTATATGGTTGATGTGAAATTAGAAACTATTGATAATTTGGTTAAAGTACCAAAATGAGTCACGATAAATCGAACCTAAACAAACCGATATTTCTTTCAGTTCAATTCCGGTTGGAAGCCCTGCAAAAATGTATATATTTATAATAATGATATTCTTATTGACTGTTCATAGGTGGGCAACCTGCGGCCACCGAGCAATTTTCTTACGTTTCTCGTATCCTTTATGAAATTATGAATTTTTTTTTTTACTGTATGTCTATAAAATCATAGCATATATTCACAAATAAGGAATTTTTTTTCAATCAAAGAATAAATTGACTGAAGAATTCACTTTAACGAATCAAGTTCAGACTAACAAATTATGTTGAGAACAGATAATCTTAGACATATCATATATAGAGCTTGTTTCACACGATTAGGCTTAAAGATGTTTAATCATCACCATTCAACAGACTATCTGCTGTACTTTTGTGATCTTAAGCAAAATGGTTATTAGATCGAAAGATGTTGGAAAGTTTCTTACTCAACCAGAGAAAATCCTTAGTCACCAATATTATCGTTGTTTTAAAATGTAAACAAAAACATTTAATACTAATGAAAATATTAATTAAAAACAATTAAAAATATATAAAAAGTAAGGAAATATATATACAACATTTTAAAGATGATCGGAGAACATTTTTATCAGATTGTGTATATCTTGAAGTGAAGAGAGCCGCCATATTCGTTTTCCAGCAATTAGTAAAATTTGGCTTTTATTAGAACTAAGGAACAAACGAAAAATATATATTTTTGTTCAGAAGTGTAATCAGTAACATTCCTGAAGCTCAAATACATGAGTCTATAATTTGTTTATCGAGCACTTTTAATAAAATTTAAGACACTATAGTCTTTCTTATGAGATCTGACACAATAAGCCAGCGATATTATAGCTGGTGAACAAACAAAAAAAAATTATTTTTGTTGAGAAGTGTAATCAGTGCCATTCTTGTAGCTTTAATACGTAAGTCTATAATTTTTTGTTCATTGAGCACTTTTAATAAAATTTAAGACACTATAGTATTTCTTATGAGATCTGACACAATAAGCCAGCGATATTATAGCTGGTGAACAAACGAAAAAAAAATTTTTTTTTAGTAGTGTAATCAGTGCCATTCTTGTAGCTCTAATGCGTGAGTCTATAATTTTTTGTTCATTGAGCACTTTCAATAAAATTTAAGACACTACAGGCTTATAAGATCTGACACAATAAGCCAGCGATATTATAGCTGGTGAACAAACAAAAAAAAATTATTTTTGTTGAGTAGTGTAATCAGTGCCATTCTTGTAGCTATAATACGTGAGTCTATAATTTTTTCTCCATTGAGCACTTTTAATAAAATTTAAGACACTACAGAGTTTCTTATAAGATCTGACACAATAAGATAGCGATATTATAGCTGGTAAACAAACAAAAAAAAATTATTTTTGTTGAGTAGTGTAATCAGTGCCATTCTTGTAGCTCTAATACGTGAGTCTATAATTTTTTGTTCATTGAGCACTTTCAATAAAATTTAAGACACTATAGTCTTTCTTATGAGATCTGACACAATAAGCCAGCGATATTATAGCTGGTGAACAAACAAAAAAAATATTTTTGTTGAGTAGTGTAATCAGTGCCATTCTTGTAGCTCTAATACGTGAGTCTATAATTTTTTGTTTATCGAGCACTTTTAAA
Source organism: Pardosa pseudoannulata (assembly GCA_032207245.1). Taxonomy (NCBI): domain Eukaryota; kingdom Metazoa; phylum Arthropoda; class Arachnida; order Araneae; family Lycosidae; genus Pardosa; species Pardosa pseudoannulata. The sequence goes on from CM063501.1 coordinate 67,586,457, forward strand.
TAATATTTAAGACACTATAGTCTTTCTTATGAGATTCCAGACACAATAAGTCTGGCCAGCGATAAATTATAGCGGGTGAACAAACAAACAAAAAAAATTTTCAATTGAGTAGTGTAATCAGTGCATTCTGTAGCTCTAATACGTGAGTCACATTTTTTGTTCATTGAGCAATCTCAATAAACAAAAAAAATATTTTTGTTGAGTAGTGTAATCAGTGCCATTCTTGTAGCTCTAATACGTGAGTCTATAATTTTTTGTTTATCGAGCACTTTTAAATAATATTTAAGACAATATAGTCTTATAAAATCTAAGACAATAAGCCAGCGATATCATAGCTGCTTACTACTATGAAGCAGTTGACTCAAGGAAGAGTTGTAACCTAAGACTTATGACGATTTTCCGATCAGGCAGGAATAGAATGTAATACTATTCATTAGAAGGAAATTTATAGGGAAGTTTTTATTACAAAATTAATAATAGTAATAATATAATGATCTATTATGTTCGTTATGTTGAATAAAAAAATTATTGGATAATTTATTTGGACTTGCACATATAACATACATTTTACAAGATACCGTCCGAATTTGACACATCAAAATTTTGTAGCCTGAATAGATAATAATGAACCTGATAATAACGAACATTTGGTAAAAGAAGTTAAACACATGTTATAACAATTTAAGAAAAAATCGATAAATAATAACACTAGAAGTACCTAAATTCCAATAACTTTTATTCTTAAAGGAAAGTAAATAAAATACAGAACCATCACTATCTTGAACCCCCACTGCACAATCTGTCAGTCGACTTCCGAGTCAAGTTGTAGGAAAAGTTGTAAACAAGGCTGAAAATACATCGCCGAATATTTCTGCACAATGAAATTCACCCCCGTTGCCACAATGAGGCAGCTCCCGTAGTTGGCGCATGCGCATCTAAAGCCGTACCGATGAAAATCTTTCCTTTCGTCTGAACAACCTACGCGTGAATACAGATTTCTAAGCCTAGATTAGTTTTAGCATTTGAAACACATTTTGACATTTCATTGGTGCATCAAGCTGTCAGTCATAAGTTTATGTTTCAAACATAAAACGTGGTGATCAGAACTTATAATTAAACTTTTTTTTAGCGAAAAGGTGTTTGTAAATACATGGCATATAGACCGACTCGTTATTGCGTTTTAACAAAGTGTACTTGTGATACTAACAAGGTTAATGTTTCTGAATATCCAGCATTAAAAGTAAGAGATTTTTTATTTCATATCTCAGTGTATTGTAATAATGTTTTGCATGTTTTAAAAGATTCTGAAGAAAGTATTATAAAGAAAAAAAATTTTCGATGATTGATTGTTATGTAAAAAATATATTTTAAAAAATGTGTATTATATTATGGCAATTTTTTTTCAGTTGCTTCTGTTTTCCTTAAACATTTTTATTAATGAATATTTTGATTGATCTAACTCGTTTAGCTCTCATTATAAACGGTTGATTTAGGAAATGTTTTTATGTCTTCATGCTCTTTGAAATTATAATAAATTATTAAAATTATTAAGATCGTGCTTAAGTTAGGGAATATAATAACAATAGTTAAAACTCTTTTAAGTTGGCTAACTATGATGTTTTGAAGTTTGTAATATAGGTTGTGTTATATTGTGCATTTTTTATGTGTTGACATGTTTCTATAAATACTAATAAATAAAAATTATTTCCAATTACCATTAGTACAATTTTAAGTTTGTTCACTATCGATTCGACATTAAATTATTTTTCTTATAATTATGTTAACTCTATAGTGAATTATTCTTCAGTGAGTTATCGCTGAAGCAGGTTTGAATTTAGGAATTGTATAGAATGTCAACACATTTGCGAGTTGAGATTTTTGTAACTGAACCAGACACTGTTTTGTTTACCACTTCCGCTTTGAAGTTCACCGTGTGTGGGTAATGAATAGAAACACTTTTAAAAACATAATATTTTTTTAAAATAACTTTTAAGAGACTCTAAAAAATAAAAAAAAATACCAATGTTTTGGTTTCAGAACGTAAGAATTTTTTTTAAAGTTTATTTTTTTATTTTATATGATTTTTCTTATTTATATAAATGGTTCTAAAATGTACCCGCAGTTCCTTACTTATTACGTTATGTTTACAAAATCAAGGCATTTCGATTTTAATACTATTTATGAAGATTTTACGTAACAAAAGCTCAGGAACATATAAAACATATTTATATTTGTTATTATCGAATAAAATCTAGTTATATACGTTATCAGTTTTTTAATATTTGATACTAATTTTTGGATATAAAATTTTTTTCTACGTTATAATGTTGAGTATTGATTGTCTTTTGTGAAATAATCTTTTGTTAAATTGATATTTAAAAATATATTTAAAATTATATTTGATATATACACATATGTACCCAGAATTTAGCTATGACATTTAACATTTATTAAATTTATAAGTATTGAAATTTTAAGGATATACTTCTCAAAAAATAAATAAATCTAATTGGGCTTCGCATTTATTGGATCCAGGCATTTATGTTCTCTTGTAAAAGAGAAAAAATTAACAATGGAATGTAATGGATTTGAAACATGAAACTTTAGATTAAATTGCTAGTTAATTATTTAGTAGATTATTAGTTTGAACAACAGTAAAAGGTGAGTATAAACACCAATTAAACGATGTCTAAATAAAATAAGAATAAAACTATAAAATCAAATTCAACATATTCACTATCAAATTTCATAACACTTGTCTAGTTTGGCTTCTCATATCAATGGAATAATACTAATTGTTGCCAAAAACAAAACAAAAAAGGTTTGGTTTGGTTTAAAATGCTACGGTCTACTTTTTTGCAACACGAGGGCTAATGAGACCCAAAACAAAAAAGGATTTACTTTTATTTACAAAATAACACCTATAATTATTAAATATGAGTCACTTTTAAATTATGTATTTGAATTAATTATAATGTTACAATTTGGTTGCCAAAAAAAAAAAAAAAAAAAAAAAAAAAAAGGGCATTTCAGAGTTTATGATAAGAATTGATTACATGAAAATATTTTAAAATACATTCTATACCATTTTATTGAAATATATTAAAAATTAAAGAAAACTGTGCGACCTTCTTTTTCCATTTTTTTTTCTATTAGAAAACTTTTTTTCTTATTTTAATATACATATCACCTTAAGAAACATTTTCTTTTGGCAGAATTTTGATTGAGGATCAACAGTGGGTTTGGGATACTACCCAATGTGAAAATAATGTATTTAATCATTTATTATCCAGTATTAATTTTTCAGAATAGTTTAAAAAATAGTTCGTAGATTTTTTGTTTTTTGTTGGAATGATTTTCCTTTTTAGTGAAGATAGATAGCAGACATATAAACAATCCCTTAATTTTTCAAATATTAGATGTTATTTATAATATAATATCATTTGAGTTGACTTTTTATGTTTTTTCAAGCAATAACACGTTTACGGTATTGGAAGCCCCTATGTTGTAAGTATAATTTGCAGCACCAAAAGTATTATTACCCTTTATGTACATACATCTCAAACAAAGATGCGAGTCGCGATTTTACAGATATGCCACCTCAAGTTGTGTATATTATAGCAAATACTCAAAGATACATGGCATTGTTTAGTAGTATTTTAGGCATAATACGATACAACATGGTGCAGTTATCTCAATATTGGCATATAATTTATTAATATACGGTGAAGTTACCGAAAACTAAATTTTTAAATTTTTAACTCTAATAGTGGAACACACAGGGGAAAAAAATGTCTCCAAAAATACGCTAAAGTTTTATTGTGTCAGTTACCAAAGTGTTCTATGATTTTTTACTTCACCCTTTGCCCCACCCTCGTTATTGTCTCATTACTTCCGGTTATAAATATATATATATAAATAGACATTATTGATTGTTAATTTTTAATACACATAAAGCTCGTCAAGTCTCGAAGATCATCACATAAGAAATAACGTATTCTAAAAGTACGAATAATTTTTTTTTTTTTTTTGAGAATTATTTATATTTTTTTACTAAAGTCATCCAAGATATTTCAGTGGTGCAATTAGAGATATATATGTTGCCGCAAACGAAATACTTCGAAATAGAGATTGACAAAGCCATGAGAAGCTATCAGCGTCTTTGTTCCTCAGAGAGTAGGGGTGCATCCCTCAATAAATGTCAGTCAAAGAGGGGTGCAGTTCCTAAACAATCGACCTGACCCTCCTACCTCATAATTTCATGGGGGAAAAGCACTGTCAGAAATGTACAATACATTTATTTTTGGAACATTTTTGGGGGTTGAAAATTGTCTGTGACAGCTGGCGGAATTGTACGTGCAAACCGCTTAGAGTGTTAATCAGTTATATCAGTGGATCTCAACAGGAGTGATACCGCCCCCTAGGGGGCAGTGAATTTGTTTCTAGCTGTAAAGCGGTGATGTGTGCAGGTTTTGGCTTTCAAAATTAATTTTAAAAATACTAAAAGCTAATACTAATTTAAAAAAACTAAAATAATAAATGTATTACATTAATCATCTAATTTACACGATATTTACCAGTAATAAAACTAATTTACACGGTGTTTCCAGAACCAGTTAATAACTATGTTCTGCATGAAATTGGGCTGACATTCAGAAAAATATATTTAATCAACATCGTTCTTTTGGTTTGGAGCGCTACGGTCTACTCTTTTGCAACATGAGGGCTTTTGAGACCAGGATCAACTGCTTAAAGCCGATTCCGAACAACTACGAGCATCTATGCCCCTGTGTGATTCGAACTCACGATCTCCGGAACCGAAGGTCAGCGCCCTAACCATTCAGCCATAGCAATCGTTGGAGTGTTGCTTCAGCATGATTCAGTAACAAAAATTTGATTTGTAACTGTATTGAAGAAAAGTACTTGAACATTTTGTCTCTTATAATTTAGTACTTCTCCTACCCTATAATTGTAGAATTTTTACAAAGGAGGGCGTTCAACACATTTAGTTTCCATAAGGGAGCGTTGAATACATTTCAGCTCTATAGGGGGTGGGGCGGTAACTTAAAAAAGGTAGAGAATTACTGAGTTATGTCATTCAAAATCTTATATTTTATAATTTCCTTTAAATTATTACTGAAATTCTTAAATATATCTTCTTATAATAAGTTAACAATAGTAGTTTGATTGTATTTTAAGTATAACTTTTTTCCCGAAAGTATTGCTACACCTCAAATTGTGCTGTCGAATCGGCTTTAAGCTGTAGGTCCCGATCTCATTAGAGCTCGTGTAGCAAAAAATAGTAGGACCTAATGCTCCAAACCAAACCAAATTTTGCTACCATGTGCTGGAGCACAGAACAGCATTTGTCTCTCTATACGTGGAAGCCCCATTGCTTGTCTGTGCTATTGGCTGAAAGATGACTGGATGTATAAGGCGTTGTGCTTCCCTACCAGATTTGCGTGTTAGAATCCAACTGCTGCCATGGATACTCGTAGCCTTCTGCTTGGTTCTTGCTTCTAAATTAAGAGGACCCACTGTTGGGGAAAAACAGTCGATCCATGACCTCAGTGGTGCTTTTCAAACGAAAGTCGCAATCCTTCGCTTTAATTCGCGTCGCTTCTGGCCCACGTGCTTGGAATGTCCAAGTCAAAGAATTTAGACGCAGAAAGAAAGGAAGATGATAATTTAAACACCAGGGGTAGTTCTGACCTGAAAATTTCCGAATTTTCCGAAAGTTTGTGTGAGTCTGGGCCGAAGCTTATAGATTTTTTTCCATAATTTGAAAAGAATTATCGGAAAAATCTATTTTTGCAAATTTAAAAAAAATAAGTTTTTTAAAACCATCTTCCACTTTAAATTAAAAATATATAAAGGAATTTTGAAGCTAATCAGAAAGTTTTATATCTTTTCTCATCGGTTTTCTCTTTTCTGCCGCTTTCACAAATCTTTTTTCTACCGAAGAACTGTAATAATATGTTATGTGATTTTCTTTTTCTAAAGCAATATGTTAAAATTTAAATTTATGTATTTAGATTAAAAAATCGAATTTTTGTTTTCTAGATAGCCAACACACACATTGATTTTTGTGTGTTTGTAATTATTTTGTACAGAACATACTTATATTTGCAACTATATAATAAGATGTTATATATTAGAACATATTAATATATTGATATTTGGTAAACTATAAATCTCAATATTAAAACTCAGATATCATTTAGCTCTATTTTTGACATAACCAGAAATTTACCTTAACCCTTTTTATCCTGACGGTACTTATAAGTACCGTTTCAATCAAACACCTATATATTCCTAATAAAGACGTTTTTCCTGACGGTACTCACAAGGACATGAACGATGCAGTTCCTACAACAGAAAATAAATGACAGCACTAATCAGGTATCCTTTTTATTCGCATCGTAGGGATTTTATAATTGGTGTGCTGCATTTAAGGTCTTTTTGCGGTAGAGTTGATACACGTGTTGTTCAATTGAGTAAATTTAGTGGTTTATTACCAGTTATTTGGTACTATTATTTTTTAGAGACTTCTATACTTCGCAGGTAAGCATTTCATTTGTTTTATTCATAATTTAATGTTTTATTTTCTGTCATAGAGTCAAAAATATATATTGGTACTAGAACGTACCAGCTGCAAAATTAACTACTAAGATACAGTAAAAATTATTTTTCTTTTTTTTTCTATGATTATTCTCTATTAAAACTTATCTAATGATACAAAAATGCAGTAAGAAAGCTGATGGTAAATTAATTCAGGATATAAAGGGTTAAAACATTTTTATCACCAATTCAGTCAAAATGTCCCATATAATAATAGCCTAAGTTATCTGTCCGCCTGTCCTCGAATTTATGAAGTGGTTGGACATGGAATGAATAGAGGCATCCATATTGGATTCTTGTTGATTTAGGGTTATCAAAATTCATAGCGAGTAAAGTGTATCTTCTCCTAAGCTAAGGATCCAATTCTAAAATAAATTGTTACAAATATTCTTTATATCACAGTAAAAAACACTGTCGTCTTTAAAACGTTCGAAATCCATCCCTTCTTCCCTTTTTGAGCGTTTAATGCCAATATATAAAGACCCATTTTAAGAGCAGGCGATTAAATTAATCAATTTATCACGTAATAAATACTTAAAAAATTTCTAGCATTTTAACAGTCTAATTTAATAATGTCTTATTTTAAATTATTTAAATATCGTCTACATTATCTTCAAAAATACAGTAAAATTTAATTTTCTTTTTTCTATGATTATTCTCCATTAAAACTTATCAAATGATGCAAAAATGCAGTAAGAAAGTTGATGGTAAATTAACCCCTTAACGCATTTGCCCGTGTCTGACACGAGCGAAATTCAAATTAAGCATGTAATAAAATCGTTTACACTTTGTTTGTATAACAATTTTTTTATATACTTTTTACTCTTTCCAAGCTCCCTAGTCACCTCCAAAACTGAAATTGCAAAAAATAACTTACATTGTACCTATATATCCCTTTTCTGTGAAGAAAATATGTCATATTTTATAATTTTTTCTAAACCAAACTCGTGCTTTAAGGGGTTAATTTAGGATATAAGGGCTAATATAGTTCCTATTTTAAATTAGTAGCGTATCATTTTCAGTAAATTTTGTATTATATTCAAGAAATTTTTTTTTTCGCTTAGAATCAGCCAATAACAATTAAAACAGCAGCAGGTGTTCCTTTAGCAGGTATTGATCACACAGACGGTGAGTCCTGTAAAAAGTTTTCTTTGCCGAACATCTCCATATCATTCGGGTTTTAACCCTTTAGCGGACAGTGGTTTCGCAAGGAAACCACCTGTTAAACATTTTTTTCTCTCTCTCTCTCTCTCTCTCTCTTTTTTTTTTTTTTTTTTTTTTTTTGAGAAATATGAATGTTTTTTTCGCTTTTTTAATGTTTTTGACATTTAAAGTTTACAATAAATGATAGTACTACACTTAATTTAATTTTTTCTTTTAAAATATATGTATTTAAACTTGATGTACCTGGAAAGTTAGTAATTCGATTTTTGTCACGTATGACCCCAAACAAAAATATCTATTCAAACAACACTTACAAATTGTTAAACTATTTATCTATTATACATTTTAAGAACAGTTATTTATTGTTCTTCCAATATAATTAAAATTTTAAAAAGTATTATGTTCATGCTGTACAAGGGGGTGGGTTTGTCAGTTAACGGCCCTCAATCCCTCCTACGGTATTGTCTAATGCAAACCTAAGGATTGTAAAGAAAAATTTTAATACATTTTGCATTTATAAGGTTTATAGGTAATATTTATAAACTAATTTCATTAAATTCCAAGAGTTTATATAGGTGACCTTTAAAGGATTAAACTTTAAATACGTCTTCCCCTGTTTGTCCAAGTAACATTAGAAACGACAAACAACAACAGAATTATTTTCAGAACTTTCAATGTGCCTAGACTTTAAAAATATTCAGAACCATTGCTGCTCCATATTCTTTACATATCTGCCTGTATGCTCTTTTTTATCAGGTTTTGCTGCCCGAGGACTATCTGTACCGTGTGTGCACAGTGCATCATCTGGACAACGATCGCTTCGTGGCTCGATTTCGGGTGAACTGTTCGACAAAGGAGGAAGCTCTAGCATGGTTTGTCAAGTTCCAACTCGCCTCTTGTACTCTCTTCAACAAGGGCAGGACATGTCCGGAGAATACCATAAAAAACGTCTATAAGGTATATCTTTTATTCTATATCTAGAACTATTCAAAAAGTGATCAGAATTCAGCCTTTTTACAATTTTTTAAATATATATATATATATATATATATATATATATATATATATATATATATATATATATATATGTGTGTGTGTGTGTGTGTGTGTGTGTATAAAAGGAAAAGTAAGCTGAATCAGGAAACTAGTGTAGGTTATTAGAATAAAAACCCTAAGACACTCCGAGGAAATTCTCAGGGGGTTTCAAATCTGAAGTCAAGGGCTAAAAATTTCCGCGTCCTTTTGCATTCCCTTTTTCAACTAATAACCTAAATTGGCCACTAGGGCTACAGTTTACGCCGTCAGAAAAGGGACTATTTATAACTCTACATTGCCGTAGTGGACAATTTAGGAAATTTCCAAACAAAAAGGAGATGCACGCTGTCAGAGGCAGATTTTTCTAAAGATATCCCCACAGATTTGGACTAAGATGTTTACCCATGGTCTTTTACATATACTTCATGCTAGCTGACCCCTCAGTTTGTCCTTTCCCTATGATGAAGTGGAAACCCGTCATCCAACGTTATCTTAACCCTTTCAGACCTGGTGTACACAATTGTACACATATAATATAAAAATTTCACATATAATATTTTCATTACGTTGGACGGATGTGTACACTTGTACACAAAAAGAAAAAGCTGTTTTTCTTGAAAAGCTTGTAATCAGGATTTATTTATTTATTTTTCCTTAGATCTATTTACAATAGCCTAGTTGCAGGCATTTTTTTTCAGATCGATTAGCGAAAATAAAAAAAAATCAGGTCTGAAAGGGTTAATAAAGATCTTTAGCTAAAATGGTGTCATTTTTATGGGCCATGACTGCAACCACCAATTGTGAAGTTCGTCTTATTACACACACACACACACACACACACATATATATATATATATATATATATATATATATATATATTAATGAGTTTTTGGGCATGGTTTGTTGTTATTATGGGCATTATATATTATGAATTTATATCTTATGACTTATTATATATTATCCACATTATTATTATTATTATTTATGATTATTATGAACACGATTTATAAACATAATTAAGGTTTTCAATCACTCTTGAGTGATCGTATTCAAAAGTCAATTGTTTGGGATATAATTGCTTTAGGTTATTTTTTAATTTCACTCTTTGCAACTGTAAATAAATTAGTGTTATAAAAGCTTTAATTATTTTGATTGAACCTAAAAAAACCTATTTTTCTGTTTCCATTCCCTACTTCCTCCAGTTTATTCTTACCTTAAAAATGTGTAAATAGTTATGAACCTTAGAAATGCATTTTATAATTTAGGGTTTCCATCGATATTAAGGAACTACAGTGACTAAACCTTAGTTTTGAATTAAATTTTGCATATTATCCAGGGTTGGTAAGAACCCGGGTTTTTTGAGAAAAACCGAACCCAGTGGGTTTTTTCAGGGTTTTGGGTTTTTTTTTTTTTTTTCGGGTTTGATCAGGGTTTCTTCTATACTTTAAAGGGTTTTAGATGCTTTTTTGGGGATTTGAAAACTATTCAGGTTTTTTGTTATGTAAGAGGACAGGATATATAATTAATTGTATGGTTAAAAATAAATTTAAAATGTTAATCACTTTTTAAAGTTAAAAATTTTAGAAATCACTTATAAATTATGCAGAAGAAATTTTTGTCTAAATTAAAGAAAATTTTGAAATCTTAAAATAAATTATTTTCATGGTTTCCGCACACCTGGAAAGTCTGGAAAATCATGGATTTAGAGAATGGATTAATTTTGTCATGGAAAGTCTTGATTTTTCAAGTAAAATGAGTAAAAGTCATGGAAAGTCATGGATCCGCTAAACTACAGATTAAAAAAATGCATTGAATTGTTTAATTCTATTTTTACTTGTTATTTGGCTGAAGTTACTGAGTTTGGTATTTATGTATTATCCAATTAACCATATTGCCAAGTAAAATTTGTTCACCAAGGAAACTCAAAGCAAGAAAGCTTAATGGGTGGGTAAATGTATATTATTCTGGTTTTTTCTTAAATTGTAGATTAAAATTTTATTAATATAATAATTATTTTTTAATAAAAATTAGTTAAGATTTTTGTACAAAATATAAGTTTATCTCTAGGGATATTGTATATAAATGTTATAGGGTTATATTTGTCTATTATTCATGGTCACCTGGATAATACCAAAGTACCCTGAATTCAAATTGGAAACATTTTGATTGAAAAATTGCTATATGATTAAACTTAGGTATGTAGATACAACAATTTTTTTATGTATGAGAGTTTATTAACATTTATAAAGTAAGTTTATAGTTTTTTATCATGAAATTCCTGTAATTTCTCTAAAAGCATATATTTTATTTGTATGTACATAAGTTTTATTCATATATACTTTAACGGAAGCTTTTTAAAGTCATGGAAAATGATCCGCTAAATCAGGGAAAGTCATGAAAAGTCATGGATTTGAAAATTTTTATTTTGGCAGATACCCTGTATTTTTTACATATTCTAAAATTTTTCTAGCATGAAATTTTTTTTTTTTTTTTTTTTTTTTTTTTTTTTTTTTTTTTTAATGCTGATTAATTTATACTAAAAGTTGGTTTTGAAATAGTTGCATTTGAAGTTTTTTCTTTTCAATAAAATGTATTAAATTACTGCTCTATATTAATTAGCAGTATTGTGTTATTAAAGCATTCAGAAAATATTTTTTGAATTAATTTCTAAGTTATGTATGATAATAAGCAGAATTAATTATACATATTTTTTTCCAAAATTTTCTTGCCCATTTTTCGATTAATTTTATCATATGTAATACTTCAGTATTCTTATTTTTTTCATCATATATTCTTATTAACTTTGTTTAATTTAGATTTTACTGTATTTGTTATACAGATAAATGTTTTTCCCAGAAAGATTTTTAAGTTTTTCTTTTTTCTAGCAGTTTAGACCCCCTCAAATTAAAAAAAAAATCTTCGATCATTGTCAAAGATGAAATATGTAATATATATTATAGATTTAACTCAATAAATTTATTATTAGTTAAATATGTGGAATTTTAAATAAAGATTTTGAAAAAACCCACCTTGGTTTTTTCAAGTTTTTTTTTTTTTTTGTTTTTTTTACCCGCCCGGTTTTTTTGGGTTGGGCAAATCAAGTCAACCCTGATATTATCTCATACTGGTACCGCTGCCTTATTCGTAGTATTTTAATAAAAATAAGCCAACTACGAAAGCCAAATTACGAAAATAAGCCAAATTTGTTTCCAGTGTGGCCCTTAAAATCTTACTAGTTTAAAATTCTTGGATTAAGTTATCGGTAAATATTTTAATGGTACACTCATATCCATAAATTAAGGATAATGAACTTCAGGCAATGAAAGAGACAAAAGCAAAATAAATTTGAATTATTTGTAAAGTCTATTTATTAAACAAAAGGTAAAGCGCAAAAAAGATGCTATATGTTTGACATAATTAATAAAAATTGCGATTTTTACTCCCTGGAGCAAATTTCAAAAAAGAACCTATTTACAGAAAACAGTATAACATGGTTAGTATGATGGTTAATACGGAGTATGTCTCCCGGATGATGCAATACAAGCGTTACAACGCCTACGCATGCTGAGTATCAGATTATCAATCTGATCTTGGGGAAAATTACACCACTCATCAAGCAATGCCCTCCGAAGTTCCGATAGACAGTTGGGAGGGGGTTGACGGGCTGCAATTCGTCGGCCAAGCATGTCCCACACATGCTCTATTGGATTCAAGTCCGGTGAGTGTGCTGGCCAATCCATACGGGTGATATCCTCCGATTGAAGGCATTCGTCTAAAATGTGAGCACGGTGAGGTCGAGCGTTGTCATCCATATACTGAAATTCAGGACCCATGGCGCCCCGAAACAAACGTACATGTTGTTCCAGAATAACATCCCAATAGATGTGGCCTGTCATCGTTACACTCTGAACATGCAGGTCAGTTCTGGAACCAAGAATAATTCCTCCCCAAACGAGCCATCCTGCACCACCGTAACGGTGTCGTTCAATGGTGTTCTCTTGGTGGTAACGGGTACCTGGCGCTCTCCATATGAAAGTCCGGCGAGAATCAGAATGTAAACTGAACCTGGACTCGTCGGAAAACATCACACAAGACCACTGTTGCGGTATCCACAATGCATGCTCTCTAAATCGCAGGCGACAGTGAATTGCGGTAAGGGGAACACATCTGACAGGCCTACGAACATATAGACCAATGTTCCCTAAGCGTCTGTACACGGTCTGCCTTGAAACTGTCGTACCGGTAGCTGAAGAGAGCTGACGAGACAGGTCTGATGCTGTTCTCCGTCTGTTTCTTTTGCAGTAACTGCCAAATACCGGTCATCATTCGGCGTAGTAACTCGGGGGCGACCTGTGCTGTAGCATCTACTCAGATTACCATCATGTTTGAATCGTTGCCAAAGCCTGGAGATGACACTCTGGGCGATTCCAAGTTCCTCGGATACTTCCAGCTGGGTACGTCCACATTCCAGTCGTCCGATAATTCTACCACGTAAAAAACCATCCAAATGCTTCCTTTGTGCCATAACTATGCGGTTATTGCACTGAAAGGCTTTTAAATCGCTTGTGAACAATTTTACTTCTTTGCTACCATTCCTTATATACCCCTTTCATACACTCTCCTCATTGTGACGTACTATCCGCGCCATCTGGTGGTTTCCTGCAATTTGCATATTCTTCTTCAAGATGTCTGTGATAATTCTACAGGTGAAATTTTTATTTTAGAGCTCAATTTCTGTGTGATTCTGAATTATCCTTAATTTATGGACATGAGTGTAAAAGAAAATTATTTACGTAATATCTAAGCTCAGTGATAAAACGTATGAAAATAATGCAGACGATATTTAAATAATTTAAAATAAGAAATGATTAAATGAGACGGTTGAAGGAATGACGTCGTAATGCTAGAAAAAAATATCTTTTTATCTATTTATTATGTGATAAATGGATAATTAAATCGCCTTCTCTTAACCGAGGAAAATAGGGGTGAAATAATGCATTACATGCTCAAAAAGGGGGGAAGGGGGGATTTCGAGCGTTTCAAAGACGACAGTATTTTTTTCTGGGCTATGAAGCATATTTATACCATTTTATTTAGAATTGGATCGATACTGTAGTAGAAGATAAACTTTACTCGCTTTGAATTTTGCTAACCCTAATACATCAAGAATCCAATATGGATGCCTCTATCCTTTCCCGTTACAACCGCTTCATAAGGACAGGCGGACAGATAACTTAAGCTATAACTATACAGGGGATGCTTTTATTGAGATTTGATTTTTCTAATTAAATAATATCGAATTGAGATATTAAGTACTGAAACTTAAAACAAAGAAAAAAAATTTAAATAAATTATAGTAAAAATAGGTGGCTATTTAAAAAGTATAAAAGGTGAGAAAAATACTACAATTTGGTTGAAAAATAAAGTACATAAAAGTGATTTATTTAAAATAAATTTAAAAAGCAAAAGTGCGAAACATACTGACATCCGGCCGGATATTTGACTGAAACTCTGGCCAGATATCCGGTATCCGTTATCCAGCTAAATTGACATCCGTTGCCTCCCTAGTATAAACCCCAGTATAAGATATTACAAAACCTAATTATGTAACAGTATGAATTTATTCTAGTGAATGCTATTTTTGCATGGCTTATATGTTTTTCCATTCAACAAGCTAAAAATAAGTAATGGCGTATCCTTTTGTAGGTCGATATGAAATGTCATCATAACACTAGGCCTGTGAAGGTAGCTAGACGACCTGACCCCAGGAATACATGTTGTCGGGCTCGGCTGGGAATGACGGTAAAGCAAACACAGCTGTCTAGGAAGTATCAGTAAGTATTCATTACCTGGCATACTTTACTTTTTTCAAATTAGTCACCAATTCAATCATAAAATATCACTGTGAAATGATACACTTATGAAAGTATGCATCTCTGACGAAAATATTTATAATACTTTGAAAATACATAACTTTCCTTTCCCCCGAGTTATTTATTAGATAATTATATGCTTTAGATATTTATATGTTTTACGATGTTTATATGATTTATCAAACATTTATTGTGCTTTAACTCTGTGATAATACTCGAAAATTAGCAGTTTTAAAAGTTAAATAGCTCTGGTTAATCGACAGTCCTTTTAAAGATATAGATGTATTTTTATATACTTTAATTGTTCTAAATTAGTAATATTTAAACAAAAGCAAGCATTTATTACCGAAAAATGGTCTTCACAAACCCATAGAGATGATATATATGATAATTTGGTGTTTAATTTCTCATCCCTTTCCATCGCATTTGTCCAGATTTTACGTGTATGTGGATCTTTGGGAACGCTGAAAAATATCTTCTCATTGCAATTAGTTGTTGTATTTTTACACGGTGGCACAATACAATATTTATAATATGATTTTTAATGCCAGACATAATAAAAAAAATTCTATTACATGCGATACTTTACACAGAAATAAATTTAAAAGTCGCCTTTTAGCATGTAAACAACATAGGCGGTCGGTGTTTCCGTAAACGATGACATCACAAACTCGGAGGAAGAAAAGTATCGTTTTTGAGAGACGTCAAAGAGTCCGCTATAAAACCCATTAGAAATCACTAATTAGGCCCCCAAATGAAAAAAAATAGGTACTGTCCTCTTTACTTTTTTGACTTCTATCGTTTAAGATTAAAATTAGAAAACGTGAAAATTCCTCATTTTACACGAGTTCTCTTTTCATTTTTTTTTGTGTTATTATATTTTAAAAACTATTATAACTGATGGAGCTGCGCAATGCTAGGTAAAAAAAAAATTGTTCTTATTGGGCTTTTAAGAGATAATTCTCAAATTCCACAATTCAAACCGATTCACTGCATAATTCATCGAGAACATCTCGTTAGAAAATATTTAAAATATACTGATGTTATGAAAACGGTGTAACACGTTATAAATTACATTCGCGCCAAATCAAAAATTCATCGACAATTTAAAAATTTCCTCGGAAAATTAAAGGACGAAGAACTTCCAACTAATACTCGATAAATATAATTTCTGTAAAAAAAAATTTTTTTTCAACACCTTTTTTTTAAACTTTTTAAATACGTATTTAATTGCGGCTAGCAAAAAATTTCAAATTTTAGAAAATGGCTCGGACTATCGAGGAGCTTGGCCACCCCTGCTATATACTATAGGAATCCATTTATACGAAATTCACACGCTGTATGGCTTAACGCTGGGTCGGTAATGAGTGAATTATGTTATACGTAATCAGGGTTGGCAAAAACCCGGGTTTTTTCAGAAAAAACCCAGCCCATTGGGTTTTTTCAGGGTTATTTCATGTTTTTAGGGTTTTAAGGCTTTTTTCGGATTTTATCAGGGTTTTTACTATAATTTAATGGGTTTTAGATGCTTTTGGGGGGATTTGAAAACTATTCAGGTTTTTCGTTATGTAAGAGGACAGGATATATAAATAATTGAATGATTAAAATAAATTTAAAATATTAATCACTTTTTAAAATTTAAAAGTTTAGAAATCAATTTTAAATTATGCAGAAGAATTTTTTGTCTAAATTAAAGGAAATTTTGAAATCTTAAAATAAATTTTATTCATATTATAAAATTTTTCTAACATCAAAAAACTAGTTTTGAATGGTAATTATTTTATACTAAAAGTTGGCTTTGAAATAGTTCCATTTGAAGTTTTTCTTTTCAATAAAATGTATTAAATTATTGCTCTATATTTATTAACAGTATTGTGTTATTAAAGCATTTAGAAGATATTTTTTAGTTAATTTGTAAGTTATATATGATAAGTAACAGAATTAATTATATATATTATCCCCATGTTTATTTATTTACAGTTACACATATTTTTTTCCCAATTTTTCTTGTCCATTTTTCAATTAATTTTATCACATGTAATACTTCAATATTCTATTTTATTTATTGTATTTGTTATACAGATAACTATTTTTCCCTGAAAAGTTTTTAATTTTTTGTTTTTTCTAGCAGATTAGATCCCCTCAAATTAAACAAAATCTAAGATCATTGTCAAAGATGAAATATGTAATATATATTATAGATTTAATTCAATATATTTATTATTAGTTAAATATGTGGGATTTTGAATAAAGATTTTGAGAACCCAATTTTGAAAAAACCCACTTGGGTTTTTTTGAAACCCCCCCCCCGGGTTTTTTCGGGTTGGGCAAATGAAGCCAACCCTGTACGTAATTCACATATACTAAATATTCATTTATACGAGGAACTTTTCATTTTCCGGCGAAAGTCCCTTCAGATCTATTTGATTAATTATTCGCTTATACATATATTCAGCAATATGAAACATTCACTTAGAGAAAAGAATGTTCGTATCCCAAATTAAATCCTAATCAGTTAAACGAAGTTCAACATTTTCGCAGACAGATTTGTACTGTGCATACTAACATCCATTTTTTGTGGTTTTCTTTCTTTTTCCTATTAGTTTTTATTATTCTTCAAACATTTAAGAGTGTTTATAATTCTTTCTTCTTCACATTTAGTATTATTTTAGTTTAAAAGTGTTTTATAAGAAGTGTTTGTTGTATTTATTTATTGTGTTTAATGAAGACCGAAACCTCGTATGTAACGTAGACTAAAATAATTAATTTTTAGTTCTAGTTATTGTAATATATGTCTAGTTTATATATATTACAATAAATATAATTAATAGTACCTTTGAACTACGTTTGTTTATTTTTAAAAAAATGTGAAAACAGAATAGTTCATGCTTTCTTAGACGGAAACGACTTCTGTTCACATGTACGAAGTATTTAATCACTTATACGAAGATATACCCTCCCTGTGATCTGCGTATAAGTGAGTTTCCACTGTATTTGTACCAGATATGGCCAAAAAAGTAGATCGTGAAAAGGCTGGTAGTCGAAAATGAGGTCTGTGGGGAAATTATTTTGATCATATAGAGGGCGCTACACATAGCGCTCCTTCAAACTTCAGCAGGCACCCCATGCACTTCACGAATATATATGTTGGAATTTAGTTGCCTTTACTACCTGGAAAAATTAAGTTAATATTTGGTTGTTTGTCATCTATCTAATCGTAGAGATGTGTTCGGTTAAATTGCATCGTAGTTTCGATCTGAACCATGGACCTTGTAAATAATGAAAATAATATTTTTCTTGTGGTGAAGCCACCGAACTCGAATCTTCGCAACTCATTTGAAATCTCTCAATCTCAATGTGCTTACGTAACACTAACGTGTTAAAAAAAAAAAAAAAAAAAAAAAAAAAAAAAAATTAATTTAGCTTTTATGTTTTACGTTGGTATATAAGCCAGGTATGCATAAGGCTAAATTGAAAGCATGTCACGCTACAAAAAGTATGAACAATAATCTTTAAAATATAAAATTTCTTTTCGGCTTTCGCTTGACACCACAAGCTCGGTGTAGGTCACGAGAGGACTTTAGGGGTTCAACGCCTACCCTAGGATTCACCCCTCGTCAATCCTGGTTTGACGTGTTTCTGGTTTTTCAATAACTCATCTCTTGGTTGTTGATAAACTAAGAGAACGTCTACCTCCCTAAATAAAATTCAACAATTCGTGTCTTGGACATTACGTATATTTAAATATCATAAAATAAAAAATAAATATTAAAATATACAATTATGTAAATAAGCTAAGAAGCTAACAATTTCCTCTAACAGTCTTCGTCTGTTTAAGAAGTTCTCATGTGAGTAATTCCTCAGTATACAAGTTCGATTTCATAAAAATCTGTACATATCAAAATTTTATAAAATAAAAGATCACTCGGTATTGCATTCAACAAGCTTCAAACCCATAACATTGATTTGAGTAAGGCTGCACTCTAAGAGTCAGTTAAACCCCATCCGCCAAATCGGAGTAGATGTACAATGTACAGAGTTACCAAAAATTTAAGTTATTCTGTAATTTTTTAAGAGAAATTTCTAGTAGTGTTGTGTTTGAGTTCCTCTAGATTCTCAGATATCTGCGTGATCTACAAGGGGGAAGCTCATTCGTTGAAAAATAGAATAAAAATTGTTATCACGTTTAAAAACATTAATATATTGATTTACTTTGGCGTTTACCGTAGGTCAATTCGATTCTTAATTTTGTACATAAAGATTCACTAAATATTAAAAGCTTTTTATATTTTTCTTTTCCGTAGTTTAATACTGTGTTTCACCACAAAATTTGTATTGAAAAAGAATAATTAAAATCTTTGGGAATTATCTTTGAGGAAGTTTTCTTGCTTAATGTTTTCAAAGTTTTTTAAGTGATCATTTTTCTTCAGTTCTTTTATAAATACATGGTTTATTTGATACTTCAATTAATTTTTTTTCACAGGAGCAGCGATATCCATCTGCATGAATATCCAATGAGTGTCATCTTGCACCACAGGCATAATCATTTGATCGATTATGATATGGAAAAACGCTTTCTGGATCGCCTCAAGCCTCCGGAAATAATTCCGCTTCTAAAGCAGCCTGAAGGACCTGACATGGTGAACAACTTGCAAATGTATATTGAAAAATATAACACTCAGAAGCAAGGAAAATTCGCCGAATTAGTTATTCACGAAGACGATTTTTCTATCATATTAGTGAGTCCACTCATGAAAAGAATGCTTGAAAGCGAACCTGAAACGGCAAACGTGTTATTTGCAGATTCTACTGTCAATATTGGAGTTTACAATATTACGTTATTTTTACTTTTGAACACCAGAGGTTTACCTGTGGGCTGCATTCTAACAACATCTGACGAAGAAGAAGTTTTTGACGGCGCATTAAAAAGTTTCAAATCGTTTCTGACTGACGAGTGCTTTAACGGTCGAGGAAAACTAGGACCCCATTTAATACTAACGGACGAAAAAGGATCGGGGACTAAAAGTTTCTTTAAAGCTTTTCCTACAACATTTGTTTCAATGTGTACATATCGTGTTTTGCAGTCCATGTGGAAATTCACCATGAATGATAAAACAGGAATCCCTCGGGAGAGACGGCTTGATTTCTTCTGCTTACTCCAGCAAATGGTGAACTCCTCTTCTAAGGAGCAGTTGGCTCGATTGTACGAAAACATAATGACTTGTCCTTCAACTTCTGCTTATCCCAAGTACGTAGCCTATGTCTATGATGTATATGGAAGTAGAAAAGAGTGGGCACGATGTTTAAAAAAAAGACGTAATCAAATAGACCAAAAAAACAGCTGGGTTTGTGAATCGGCTATGCGAATGGTACACGAAAACATTTCGAAGTGGAAAATGGTGCTATCATTGAAAGAGTTATTTCACTGCATTGCGTCAGATATTGAAAATTTTTACGAGAATCACCTGGAAGCGGTGACAAATTGTCGTCCCATTCAGTATTTAAAGAGGAATTTTAAAGCAGAGGATTTTTCTACAGAAAAGGTAGGACCCAACTCTTACATTGTCAGAAGTACAAAAGGAAATCGCCTGTTTTGCGTAGACACTGAAATCGGGTTATGTTCGTGTGTGATTGGAAGATTTGGTGGCATGTGTAAACATCGAATTCTAGTATCAGTTAAAGATGATGAAAATTGGTTTGAACCTGATCCTGTTGAAAGGGCAAATTTATATTTTATTGCATCAGAGGAGAGTGATAACTTTAATACCCCGCATTCCAATAACCTATCAGATGAAAATCAGTGTAAGGAAATCAGCAAAAACTTAAATCCCGA
>CM063501.1:67614482-67649482 GCA_032207245.1 Pardosa pseudoannulata
TTAGCCCCATTTACATGTGTCAATAAAGATACTTTCATTTCGGGTTAAAGGGATATTACTTAGATGGTCAGAAAAACTCGTATATATAAATAATGATTTCAAGCCTCCCTTTTACCAGGAATGTCATTAGAAGTCACGTGATCATACGAAAGAGTAATACCATCATACTGTCTACTGTGACTTTGTTGCTGAACGAATGTCGATTCGATAGGGTGCAGCCTTTGGTAGCGGATCGAATCCCACAGTGGCATGGATGTTTGTAGCCGGTCGGAATCGGCTTTAAGCTGTAGATCCTGGTCTCATCAGTCCTCGTGTTGCAAAGAGTAGACCGTAGCACTCCAAACTGTGCTTTTGTTTACTAGGTACAAAATGCAACATTTACGTTTCTTTTCAATATTTTTAATTAAAACATTTTAAAAATTCATTAAATTAGGATGAAAATTTTAGAACAAGAGTAAGGAGGATAATGAAAAAATTAATTCGATCAGTTAGCATATCGTTATCAGTTCAAATTGATTTTGTGAAAATTTTTCAATTGTATTTTTTATTGCTGTACATTTTTCAGCAGGAGTCAGCCTTATTAAAATCTATCACCAGCAAACACAAAGGATCATGTGAAAGTTGGTTAAACTGTGCAATTACCCTGGTAGAAAGTTGGAATTTTTGTACACCTCAATTTTTTTCCCTTACAAGGGATGTTTTGATAAAAGCAGTAAGATAAAAGTATTTAACACTAGTTTTATGGGACGCGTTATTTTGACGCACTTCGAATTTTATAAAGAAAATTACAAAAACCTTTTGCATTTTTATTTTATCTCTAGTACTGACTTTTATCCATTGAACGAGGTAAATATATATTGAAGTCTATTTTCTTTAAAAGTGTTGAAATATTGAAATTTTCTATGTGGTATATCTATCTCTACGGATATGCGGCAATTTGACGCGATCGTAATGTAGACAAAATTTTTAGTAAATTAGTTCTACTCATGCAAACATTACAACAACAATAAATAGGAATGTACCGACAATACTTTGATCTGTTATCTGATATTGTTATATGAAACTAAACAAGCAATAAACAACAGTAGAAAGAACGAAACGCAGAATGTCAATTGAAGTCAGAGGGGGAAGAGATTTTAGCTGCTTGGTTCGAGTATTGAAAAATACAATACTAGAATATTTTTGAATTAGTAATATTATTGCGAACCTCAATATTATCTCATTTTTATTTTTTACTTATCTTGTATAATTATATAGCTTTCTGACAGTTGTTCTATGTATTCAGTAATGCGTCAAATTGATTCGTGTTTGTAGAGATAGGTATATAAGAAACGTCCGTAAACCTAGTGTTAACCTGCATTTACGCTGCTTTTTGGTACTTCTAAACGGGGCTGAAGTTTCTCTGTCATGAACCCAATTCAAATTATTCTCGTTACATTTACAGTATTACGTAATGTAAATGCAGGAAAGTAATATCATCCATAAAATCATAGCGGGTGAAATGTCACAAAGAATTTGTTCCTGAGTTGTTAGTTGAAATACGGTTAGTTCTCTGGTTGAATACATTTATGCCAATGCAGTTAAAGCCAATTTAAATTTTATTTCAGTTATAATATTATGTTATGGGATATTTTACCCATCTCGCCTGAATTATTTTATCTTCAATGATTAATTGTAAAACTAGAAACTTAACCACCTAATACACAGTTTTTTTTTTTTTTTTTTTTTTTTTTTAAGGCCGGCCAAAAAAATAATTTTTTATGTAAAAAACACAATTTAGAACGTTGTCTTGCCAAAAAATTACAAAAATACAAAAATAATTTAAAATTTTATTGCAATTTTGGATTTTGATAACATTATACAGAAAATGTTCGAATATTGTAATATTACACATCGACCTTTTTTTTATCTTTCTTTTCGAATTCTCATTTCAGAATAAACATTATTATCAGTAAAAATACTTATTTATACTTTTACAACATAAATAATAACAATACTAGTATTTATCAAATTAATCAAAATTTTCTTTTGTGTGATATATTTCGAAACAAGGTGCAGCACATAACCCAAGATTGCAACTGTTACACCTGCAACGGCTCTCTTTTCTTTTCCTTTTTCCTTTGCTATCTCTTTTAGCACAACACAGAGTACAATATCTACAAGAGTACAATGCTGCTCAGATTATCTCGAGTGTGCACAGTTTGGCCAGTTTATCATGCTCGAGTAAACTCGAGCGTGCACGTTAAGGGGTTAAAGGGATATTTTAAAGCAATATTATTAAGTATACACCAGTCATACTTTAAAACAATTTATTTAGTCATTACAAACTTTGTATTGTGAATTGAATATATAAATATTATTAGTTGTATATATAAATGTTATTTAATGTTATGTGTATATATAAATATCAAATATCAGTAGTATTTAATGCATGTGTAAAAGGAGATTTTTTCAAATACTTAATAAACTCAAAATACAGAATTTATCCCTCTAGTTCAGCTAAACCGGATATGAAATCCTAACTGAAATAATAGAAAATATTTTTTAGTAATTTTTCAATACGTCTTTACCTTAAATGACACTTCTTATGTACCTAACCTTCATATGCAGCTTCAAATCTGATTCAGTTTCTGACAATTGCAAAAGGTTTAAAAGAGGATGCTTTTGATTTATAAAAGTAAATAGGGAAACAAAACATATTTTTGCGTTTTTATAAATGTTTTTTTTTAATATATACGTCCCATTTAAGCATAAAATTTACTGTTTCTAATTAAGTGCACTGTCTGTTTTGTTTATATGCATTTGCAGTCTCTCCTTCCCAGACTTTCAAGCTTCTCATGTGATTCCTTGAGTTTTACTAAATAGCATGATGCTGAATGAATTATATTTTTATATATGACCTACACTAGGGTTTGTCACATGTTAACCCTTCAGTAAAACTTTACGCCCCGCTTCAAATTTCCCGAAATTTATGAATGGAGCAATTGTCACAGTTATTATAGTAAATATAATATTATTCAATTGATTTACTGATTATAACTATAACTATTTAGGCCCATAATCTGTTATCCATCCTTTTGTTAATTTATGGATAATAAAGACAAAATATTCAATAAAAATGTATTGTTTTGAATTTTCACATGAAATATATATGTATACATACATATGTATACATACGCACACACACACATATATATACACACATGTAATATGAAACTCCCTTATTTACATATTTTAATATTAATTTAGTAACTTCTGTTCATAAATTACTTTGGGGTTTGCGCGGTAACTCCAATTTTTCTTTTCAGACACGCTATAGACTTAATTCAGCCTCTGTCTGTACTTTTTTAACCAATAGTAAACGCGTTCCCTTTAAACATGGGTATTTTTTATCACGTGATCAATTGTGCTTAGGGATTATTCTTAGTCTTTTTACCTGAGAAATCCCTACTTAAAAATGTGTGTGCAGGACGTTCTAGAAGTTCCTTGCCTATTGTATGGACTGGATGTATTGTTACCAGTAATAAAATGTGTTGTGCTTTTGGATGAATCTCACCCATATTTCATACATTCTCCTCCTATAAAAATTGCACTATTTGTGATTTTTCTCTCTTGAAAAATTCCTTTTTATGACCCTGACATACTTGCATATAGTGCGGCCCACCTCCAAGAAACACAAGTCCAATTCGGCCCCTTGAACTCTTGGGCTGGCCACATCTGATCTAGACTACCCTTTTTATTATTAATAATTCCCAAATGGTCTTTTTCTTGAGATTTTGTATAATAAGAGAGAGAGATGGTAAATTTTTATCGATTTATTCATATGTTTTGCAATTGCTTTGAAATGATGAAATAGAAATCATATTCTCCATTTTTCTGACAATTCACATTTTTTTTTAAATTGTACAATAAGTAAAAGAGAGGGTTAATTCTCCTTTTATTAAGTTTTTGCAATTACTTTCAAACGATTAAAAAGACGGTATGTTTTTTTAACATTTCACACATGGAATTTTTGTTTAATTTCATTATAATTGAGGAAAACGTTTAATTTTCATTTATTTATTTATAATTTTTGCAATTACTTTCAAACGATGAACGAGACGGTATCTTCTCCATTTTTCTAACAATTCACAAATTAATTTTTTTCTGTAATTTTTGCATAATAAAAGAGGGAATGGGTTAGTTATCATTTTTCAGTTTATACAACTACTTATAGTTGATAAAAGAGACGGTATTTTCTCCTGTATAGTTTTTCTAACAATTAACACATGGATTTTTCTTTAATGTTTTTATAATTGAAGAAGATGGCTAATTTTCAGTTATTAATTTATAATTTTTTACAATTACTTTCAAACGATAAACGAGTTAGGTATATGTTCATTTTTCTAACAATTCATAAATTAATTTTTTTCTTTAAATTTTATATAAGTGAGACAATGAGTTAATTTTCATTTTTTTCCCTTTTTCACAATTACTTACAATCGATTAAAGAGATGGTATTTTATTCTGTATGGTTTTTCTAACAATTCACAAATAATTTTCATATTTAATTTTCATATAAAGGAGAAAGATGGGTAATTTCCATTTAATTAATTATAGTTTTTGCAATTACTTTCAAATAATAAACAAGATTGTATTTTTAATAATCCTATTAATATAAGTGTTGTAAACTACTGATAGAATATTTATCTCCAAATCAACGTTTGCATAATTTAAGATTTTCTTCTTTTTATAAATTATCTATTATATCAAGATATTAGCTAAATTATTTTCTTGTGCATACAGCACCTCGATGCCCAATTTTCAAAAATAAAATCATTTTAAAAGGAAGTAAATAAGCATATTCCATTACATTGCCATTTAAAAAACAATTTATAGCTCGGGTATTTATTTCACGTTACTTCAAAACATTCAATCCGGCAAAGAATTATATTTTATTTCAAATAGTAAACTGAATCAATACATGTAAGAAAAACTGCATTTAATTACGGATTTTCTAGAAAGTAATTACATTTCTCTTTAAAGTGATACCATGTAATTGGCTTCATTAAAATAAAATGTTCTTCGATCTCGAAACACAGAAAGCGGAGAATATGTTTGAGTTTAAAAAATTCAACAAGCAATAAAAATTTCTTTTAAGGATGAGTTTTCGCTTTTAATATTTTCCATCTTTTGATACGGTTTCTAAAGCAGTAATTTGCGAATCTATTTTTCTAACGTCAAGTTGAAACTGGAATGAAAATTTATTTTAGGCACGTTTGAAGTATCGCTGCAACTCATTGTCATAGGTTTATCATTTATTTTTTCGCATCTTGTCGTCAAATATGGGAATTTATTCACTCGGAAATAACTTCAAAGAAATTTAAAAAAAAAAAAAACGAGAGAACTGATTGGCTTGATATTTTTGTGAAACTTGCTTTTTTGTTGTTGTTGTTGGAGAATTTTCTCATTAAAACGAAGAGAAAAATTTTGTACCTTATCCAACAATAATTTTCATTGCATTAAATTAACAACAAATAATGAAGAATTTAAGAAGTTAAATCTTATTTTTACTGCACATTTTTATTTAACTATCACAGTGTCTTTGTCTAGATCTAAATCTCGTGATTAATTTTTTAGTAACTCTCGGATCTCCACTTGAGCAGAAAGTTTGCTTACTAATGCACCTTATTATTCAAGTCAATATATCACACGTATCTTTGTCTAGATCTAAATCTCGTGATTAATTTTTTAGTAACTCTCGGATCTCCACTTGAGCAGAAAGTTTGTTTACTAATGCATCTTATTATCCAAGTCAATATACTAATCTTAAAAAGTACATATAGATAAATAAATTTATTTTTATAAAACATCGATTTTCTAACGATTGCTTTACTTTTTCCGTACGTCTTTGCGTAACCGTTGATAGCTCGGATGTAAAATACTCGACATTTCTTCGATGAATCGAGGTTCGATACCATCAAGGTCAAGGTCAAGGTAATTGGGTTTTACGGGGTACCTAGCAAAGTGTAAAGTCTTCACTTTAACCTCCGAACTTGAAACAGATCAAAACATCAATTAAGGCATCAATGCAAAACTAATCCAAACAAAAAACTTAATGCACTCCAGCTTCCAAGGAAGTGAGGACTTGAGTATGCTCTCATAAAAAATTGAGCAACCAACGCGTTGTATAATTAAAGGATAATTAGACTGGCTTGGTGTGGTTTGGAGTGCTACGGTCTACTTTTTGCAACACGAAGGCTAATGAGTGTGAGACCTACAGTTTAAAGCCGATTTCGAACGGCTACGACCATCCATGCCCCAGTGGGATTCGAACCCATGAACTCCGGTACCGAAAGCCAGCACTCTAACACTCAGCCATCGTTCGGCTAATTAGACAGGAACCATTCGATACCATATCGGAGAATAATTTTCTCCGTTTACAATACGTTGTCACTGTTAATTTTTAAGACAAATTTTTATGGAACATACAGTGTGATTATTAACCACTTCCTTTTAATATAAAAGCTTGTTTTTTTTTAAAAATTCTACTTGCATTTGTTTTTTGGAGATATTACAACACGATAATGAGGACCAAGATACTAGAGAGAACGATAAAGCCGAATGCTCCCAAGCCCACCTCTGGGTAGCTTATTTTATAGCTTTCTTAACCCTGATGGCCAATATTTCACTACTGAAGCGCCCTCTGTTGGATCTTTGTCAAAACATAGCAGAGAGTAACGAATAACATTGTATAAGATCCAAACTAGTACATGCAACCCACAACCTCTCAGTTACGAGATTTTGCCTTTGCCGACTGAGCTACCACTGTTCAGTTTTAAGAGTTCCATGAATGATAAAAGTTTGAAGGCAACTTGTATATTTCAACGACAGTGTGAATAGTAATTTTCTAAACTGTACCTTCCATAAAAGAAAACCATTAATTTTAGGAATTTTATTTTCTCCTTGGAGTGTTGTTCTTTTAAATATAAAATATTGACCATATTTTGCTTTTATTTAACTTTTTGTATAGGTTTCAATTAAATATATAGGTAAATATAATATTGTCTTTAATTAAGTAAAAAGAAAATTTCAGCACATAATTTGTTTTTTTGTCTTAACATCTTTCAGTCACGTATTATTTTTGTTTAAAATTGTTTTCAGTGAGAAATAGAAGTTGTTGTGAATACAGACGTATCTCAAACTCCCCGGAAGGAATTTAAATGACCCATTTAGACTTCCAGATGACTGCGTGTTTCGCAGAAAAATTTTATTTGGTACCGCCTTATATCTGAAGAAAATTACTTTCCCCTTTCCGGAAGCGGATTCTTTGCGACTTTATATTGTTACTTGACTTTTTTACTTATGAGAGACATTTCACGAATGGCGACGTTTTCTTGATTTGTTTTTCACCGTGACACCTGTTTTATGAAATCTTCTCGAACACGCACTTCGAGGTTACGACTGCAGTTATTTAAGGCATGACGCAGAAAGTAATAGTCGCAGTCGAAATATCGCACTTGGAGGGTTGCGACGAATGTATAAAAGAAAAAGAATCGAAGTAAATTCGAACATCGGGTACAGATATGAAATTATTGCTAATAAAAAATGTCAGATTAAAAACCCGATTATATGTAACTAGCATATAGCCCGTCAAATGATGGGAATTTTTAATTTTCCAGAATTGTAAAGTACCCTATGAGGCAGGTAGAAAAATGGTTTGTTTTTTGTATGAGAATTATCTGGTACACACTTAATAATTTGTTTATCTTTACTGACCGCATGTTAGTTGCAAGCTGTAATTTATCTTTTCATATTACATAATAGGATGGAGAGCAGAGGTTTTAATATTAACAGTGATTATTTGGCGGTATATGTGAATGATGCCCAAAATTTAACGAATCGATTGCAAACCTTCTGGTTATGTATAAAAAACAAACACACAAACGAACAAACTTCTTAATTTTCAAAGATATATAACTTTAACGCTAGATATTTATTAGTCCGTGAAATAGACTCCTAGACTTTTATGAAAAGAACTAGCATATAGCCCATCATATGACGGGTTTAGTAAAATTTTTAATATTCCAGAACTGTTAAGTACCCTATGAGCCAGGTAAAAACTGGTTTGTTTTTTGGCTGAGAATTATCTGGTTCATTCTCAATAATTTATTTATCTTCATACTCCTCTAGAGTCTCCCGATACTGTGAAAGCAGTTTAGAATCACATTGGATTCATTTAGTCAAACCGTGTGATTATGTATAATAAACAAATTTCCAAATATATATAAATTAAAAGTTAGATATTTATTAGTCCCTGAAATAGACTCCTAGATTATATGAAAATAATTTGTTGTTAATACCGGTCATAAAATTTTCAATGCAACAAAAAATAATCGATTTTAAAATTTAAAATTATTACTATGTACCTAATCTATTATTTAAGCCAAAAATCATTTACGTAATATCTAAGTTCAGTGATAAAATATATTAAAATAGTGTAGACGATATTTAAATAGTTTAAAATATGAAATGATTAAATGAGATATTTAAAGGAATGACGTCAGAATGCTAGAAAATATTGCTATTTTTACCTATTTATTAAGTGATAAATAAATAAATTTAACCGCCTGCTCTTAACCGGGGAAAATAGGGCTTGAAATAATGGCATTAAACTCTCGAAAAGGGGGGAAGGGTTGATTTCGAACGTTTTAAAGACGACAGTATTTTTTGCTGTGATATGAAGCACATTTATACAAATTTATTTTAGAATCGGATCGATAGTTTAGGAGAAGATAAACTTTATTCGCTTTCAATGGATGCCTCTATTCATTCCAGGTCCAACCGCTTCATAAATTGGAGGACAGACGGACAGATAACTTAGGCTATTATTATATAGGGGATTTGTTGTTAACACTGGGGATACAATTTTCATCGCAACAAAAAATAATCGATGATTAAATTTAAAATTATCATATATGTACCTAATCTATTAGTTAAGCCAAATATAAAAGAAAAGTATTTACGTAATATCTAAGTTCAGTGATAAAACGTAAGAAAATAATGCAGACGATATTTAAATAATTTAAAATAAGAAATGATTAAATGAGAGGGTTAAAGAAATGACGTCATGATGCTAGAAAATAAATGTTATTTTCATCTACTTATAATGTGATAAAGTGATAAATTTAATCTCCTGCTCTTAACCGAGGAAAATAGGTCTTGAAATAAAGGCATTAAACAATCGAAAAGAAGGGAAGGGGCGGACTTCGAACGTTTTTGAACTCACTTTAATTTATGCTAATCCTAACTCATCAAGAAGCCAATATAGATGTCTCTATCCATTTCAAATAAAATCGCTTCATAAATTCGAGGAATGACAGACAGATAACTTAGGCTATTATTATATAGGAGATTTTAATAAGATTTAAGTAGTTTTGTAATCAGGGTAGACCGTAGTAAAACTCCAAAAATGCCCTCATAAAAATAAAGAATTATAAAATAACTATATTAATTAAAAAAGGGTACACAATTGTTTTAAGACAATAGTGCTAATAGAGAAATGTTCTATTGAAAAATGTAATTTGAATTTATAACGAGCTAATGACAAAGAACTATCCCTACCTAATCGGCATTGCGCTGTTCTTCGGTACCAGAGTTCGTCAGTTTGAATTCCACTGCTGAGTAGATGTTTGCTGCTATTAGAAATCTACTTAAAGCAGCAGGTCCTAGTCTCATTAGTGCCCGTAAAATGTAGACCGTAGAGCTCCAAAGCAATTAAAAATTTTAAAAGCTAAAACTAAAACTATTTCTACTTACTTATAAAGGACTAAGTCAAATATTTTACAGATACTTTAGAATATTAAAGTGAATTACAAAGATAATCTGTTTTACTTTTGCACAAGGTAGATACCAAAAGTAATGAGAAAAAGAAGTTGCTCAGAAATATATATTGGAATATCAGTGACGTGTTACAACAGTCCGGACGTTGTTCGTAATGCACAGGGTATGAACAGTGGCTTAAAAGGGATCCATTGTCAGCAAAACTTGTTACGATTAATATAAATTAGGCTCCGCTATGCAATACAGTTTTTCGTTAAACTTAGTAAAAAGGATAAGGAAACCTTTCAAATGTTAATGGAGGCTTACAAAGATGAAGCTTTTTCACAAACGCAAGTCTACATGAGGCATACTGCGTGTAGGTGCAGCCGACAGATTATTGAAGACGATCCGTGTGTAGGACGACCTTCGAATCTGAAAATGGACAAAACCATTAAATGAGTGGTAAATGATCGACCGCCGATTGAGTTTTAAATTAAATTGCATAATTTTCAACTGTGAATACACAATTCTGTTTAGAAGTGATCAAGCACTTGGAGAAAAGGGTAAATTACGTCTGGCCAGAAACTGCAGAGAGCAGGATCGTCCATCATGGCAAGGATAAGCCCCTCTTGGCGTTGTGACGGAATACCTAACCCAAGAACACAATCCATTTATGTTCTGGTTATTTTGTGCTCCACTAGATTCTGGGCCTTTCTTTGGTTTGTCAGAAAAGTATTCTGGAATTCTTCTGCGTTGCTCAGTAAAACTTTCATCGCCTTCCCAGACAGATTTCTGCAACTTTCCCTGCTGCTATAAAAGCCAAAGATCTCTTAGTCACAGAGAGTCCAGAGGTGTGCAAAGCTTGTGAGTTAATAAATTAGATTAGCTCTACTATTTGTGTGTGTTATTGTGTTCCCCATTAAGCCCCTACGTGACAATATATAGTAAGTTCTTGATAAGACAAACTCAACAGTTCATAAACACACGTTTATTACTCGGAGGAAACACATTTTACACAAAAGAACAATAAAATACAAATAACAAACAACGTCTATTTATCGTTCTTTTCCAAGGTGAAAGTCGTTTTGAGAATTTTTTAAATATGAGCCGTCAATCGTTAGAGTTTTTTCTTCAATAGCTTAAAAAGAAGAGAATTAATTCAGGCAGATATCATGCCACCTTAATCAGGGCCCGATTATCAAGATTTTGGGCCCAGGGCAGAGAATATGTTTTGGACCCTTGTAGATTATTATTACATTTTATTAATGTGTAGCTGAAAGTTTTGCATCGATGACTGTGTACATAGTAATTACTAACATTACTAGGGTATAAACTATGATTCACCCGAAGCAAGTATGTTTTTCTACACCCCATGATACCTATCCCATGCATCTTTAACTTCATTCGGTACAACGGGTACATGACCATCATCTAGTTTTTGCCTTGAGCACAGTGGCAGAAAATTTTGTATCTGTCTGCAACAAGCTATTAGAATTTTATACTCTGTCTGCAAAATTTAAATATAATTTTAATGAATAAATTGGGTATTAAACTAGCAATGTTTAATCATTTTATTTGAAGCATGCTATTTCTCTTGAAAATATTTATTCTAACAGTTCAAAGTTTATCCTCAAAAATATATATCAATAGTTTAAATGAAAAAGTTGCTGGAAAAATAAAAACATTACAAAATATATATATTGTATTTGTAGGATTACAGATATATTAAATTTTAAAATAGGATTTTAATCTTAATATGAGAAACTTTAATGTAGAACTTTAATGCAGAAAGACTTTTTTAAACTTACCACAAAGTATGAAAACCATGAAATTGTTAATTTTTTCTTAATTTTTTGGCTTGCAAAACTGATTAATTATATCAGTATAATTTAAATTAGATGTAATGTCATTTTCGAAACAAAGACTTACTAATGCTTAGAGTTTGCCCTCATTGAGGGTTGATATTAATGGAGATTTGAGCTTTTTGAGAAGTGAGAAACTTCGTTCACTAGTACAGTTACTAATTGGTAAAGTTAAAAATAATTTTAAAACCAAATCTACATTTGGAAATGTTGCCAACATGTTAAGCTTATGCAAATTCTGCATATCAAGAACATTTTCATCTATATTCATTTGGAAAATCATCATCTAAATCAGCCTTATAATGCTGCTGAAATAAACACGCTTTATTACAGTCAGACTTCATTGCTGTCAGAATATATGTGAAATAATGAAAAAACTTACAAAAGGTTAGCTCACATAATTTGTATAAAGAATAAAAGCATGAAATATTTAAGTCTACAAAATTAATTTGTTTCAAAAGTATCTGTGAATCTAAAAATTTTTGGGCCCCTGAAATCAGTCAGCCATGGGCACGTGCCCTGCCGATAATATGGCGCTGACCTTAATTACTACCAAATCCAGGTTGAATTATACGCTCTAAAAGGCTTTACTCTCATTGCATACATTACAACTAACCAAAGATGTAGAAACTACGTAAAGATTAAATTCTAATCTTATGATTTAGTTTTCATGTAATAACTAAACGCTTAGGTCGTAAAGTATTACTGTCAGGTAAATTCACAATTGTGACTGTACATCTTTTCTTAATAAGATTTATAGCCTTACATGGAACAATATAATTTCAGTTTTAAATGAAATATTTTGACGATAGTCTTTGTTTTGAAATAAATATTGAAAGTTTTAAGAAATCTAGTATATTTTAAGATGTTAGCGTAAGACATTTATTTTATGCTACCTCCTATTACACATATATAGGTATGTGTGTGCGTAATCCAGAGATGTTAAAATTCAAAACTGATAATTCTTGATTTGATGGCAAAAAACCCGTTAATGCTCGATTTATTGCCCTATATTTTCTTAAAACTTTTATTTCCCTACTCTACAATTTCGAAGATACAGTTAAAAAAATTTAATGTTTCGACAATTTCATAAGATCTTTTTCAAAGTTAGATTATAAAAATTAAAGTATTAGAAGAATGGCTAAATACTAAATCGTTGTTGAAAACGCAATGTTATTTCATTCTGTACTCTCAACCCTCTATCTTTTCAGCGCATATTTTGCATGTCTAGACAGAAACCTTGGAGTTATAATGACAGCAGACTTTGTAAGTGCACATATATATGCAACGAGATCGATTTTGCTATTGTAGTGCATATTGAATATTCTATGTATACTCGCTTTATAAAAAAAATGACTAAATCAAAATATTTACAAAAGTTAGGTAAAAGCTTTAGAATTTTAGCTAGAATTAAGAAGGTAATCAATTTTACTTTGATAATATATATGCATTTTTATTTCTTTTTTACTATTTTACATAAATATACGTGTGTACGCTTACAATGTACCGTACCATATCACCAAAGTTATTCAGTTCACCCAAAATTAAAATGTAGTAAAGATTTAGAAGTTTAAAATCTTTATATATAAATGTCTTCTTTCCGAGTGCAGAACTCTTCCTAAATGGTTGTACTGATTTTGATGATATTTTGTGCATGTAATTAAGATTTTATATAAATATCCGTGTGTATGCTTACAATGTACCGTACTATATCACTAAAGTTATTCAGTTTACCCACAATTAAAATGTAGTTAAAATTTAGAAGTTTAAAATCTTTATATATATATATATATATATATGTCTTATTTCCGTGTGTTTGTAACAGTACTCTTCCTAAATGGCTGCACTGATTTTGATGATATTTTATGTGTATAATTAAGTTGATTCGAGAATGGCTTGGATTTACAATTTGATCCGATAGAAAATGATTTTGTTATTAAAAATTCAGAATAGCGAGCTTATTGAGATTATTATAATGCCACTTGAAACTCTTCGCTGCCAACATGTCTGTAAGTTTTTTTGGAGATCTACAGTCTACTTTTTGCAACACGAGGGCTAATGAGACCGGGACCTACTGCTTAAAGCCGATTCCGAACGGCTACAAAGAGCCGTCAGGCTCTTTCGGTTTCTTTATCGACTGATAAATCGTGTGTAGTATTTTTCAGTACATCTATAACACAAATTGAAGCAAAATATATTAAAGTTTGAAAAGTAGATAAAATTTTTAAAACGTGAAACTTTTACTCAAAAATTAAGTTTTAATTAAGTATGCAGTGAAAAAAGTTTATATTTGAAAACTTATTTTTATATCAGTGCTAAAATACATCAATTCCAAAATATATTACACTAATAACAAGAATTTCCCGGGTGGCGTTGAAATCCATTGACCCCTTTGCCTGACTACGGCTACAAGCGATGGCCAAATGGATAAGGTGTTCATCTTTTGTGCCAGAGTTCTTGAGTTCGGATCCCACTATGGCATGGGTATTAGTAATCATTTGGATAGGCTTTAAGCCGTAGGTCCCGGTTTCATTAATCCTGTTGTTGCAAAAATGTAGACTGTAACTCTTCAAGCCAAATAAATCCATGGTAAGTTGTTTATACTGCTGGACACTGAAAGATATTTTTAAGCTACTTAGTACTCTCTGAGAATCATTTAAAAAAATTATTTTGTCTCTCACCTGAGCCTTATTTGAGGCGTCTAATTTATGTAATACTAAAAAAGATTCAAAACAATTTCTCAACAAATTTCTGTCTTTGCGTATCTGTTCTTACACATTTAGGCTTTGTATGGAGGTTCGAATTTGATTAAAATCTCGATAACAGTTAGTAGCCCGAGACGAAAAATTAAATTTCTCAGACTAGAGAAGTTAAGGCAGAATCTAAACATTCGATTCCATATTTTCATCATTACTAATATCATTTTTAAATACATCTCGTAACACTTTTGATAATAATATTATCGTCAAAATACTTTGTCTTGTTTCGTATTTTTTTTTAGTATACTTTTCTTCTGTAACTTAATCTCTTCACCTTATCGAGCCTGTTACGATAGTATATAAATATATATAAATATATATATATATATATATTTATATATATTTATGTATATATATATATATATATATTTATATATAGTATATAAATATATATAAATATATATATATATATATATTTATATATATATTTATATATATATTTATATATATATGCATATATATATTTATATATATATACATATATATATTTATATATATATATGCATATTTTTTATATATGTATATATATATATATTTTTATATATATATATATTATATATATGCATATAATATATGTATATATATTTATATATATATTTATTATATACATATATATATATATTTATATATATATACATATATATTTTTATATATGTATACATATATATTATATTATATATATATATATATTTATATATATATGCATATATATATTATATATATATATATATATATATATATATATATATGTGTGTGTTATATATATGTATATATATATATGTATATGTATATATATATATGTATATATACATATATGTATATATATATAATATATATATATATTATATATATATATATATATATATAAATATATATATATATATATATATATATATATTATATATATATATATATATATATATATATATATATACAGAGAGTAGAGAAAAGGTCAATTTCAAAAATACATTCTTACGCATTTATTGTTTTTATATCCCTTAGGGAACAACATAACGCTTAAAAAATGATAAACGTGGATAAACATTTATAAATCTAATTCAATAAATCAATCAAACAGTACCAAATGACAATCAAATGGGTAGAGTGATGCTCTGTTGTCCTAGATATCATGTGTTTGAATCCTACTGATGTCATGAACGTTTGGAATCGACTTTAAACAATAGGTTCCGAACTCATGAATCCTTGGGTATCTAAACAGTGTTCTGCTCCAAACAAAACCAATCGAATACTATTATATTCACTTTGTAATATTATGTAATAAAATTTTTGTGTTCGACCATGGCTTGGCCTTCTTTATTTCATACGACTTATGCTGAAATATTTTTCTACTTGAGTCATAATACTAATATAAGTATACCAATTTATAATATAATTTCTTTATAAGATTTACATAGAGATCGTTGTGAAAATCGGTTTGGTATAGTTTGGAGCGCTACGATCTACTTTTTTGCAACACGAGGGCTAATGAGACCGGGACTTAAAGCCGATTCCGAATGGCTATGAACATCCATGCCACATTGGGACTGAAACGCGCTAACTCCGGTACCGAAGGCTAGCACACTAAGCAATCGGCCACTGTTCGGCTTAGTTGAGTAAAATTAATTAATTAACCTATGATAATAAGTAGCTATTTATATGTGTATTAATAATGAGATTTTCTTTAATTCCAGTTTTATTTTTGCCAATATGAAAGAAAAATTTCTATACCTAACCTGAATCTTGCACTACCAGAATTAGGTAAAAATTTTAAGTTTGGACCTAATTCTGATTAAAATTCAAATTGGGAATCACAGAAAAATGTTACTTAAAATTTAAATTAAAAACAAATCATGGACTACAGCTTATAAAAATGATTGAATGTATTGACATTTGAGAATGAATAATTACTTTCATGAAATATCTCTCTTGCATCGTCACGTAACATTGTGTCTATAGCATCTATATTTCCTAAAGAGTATTATTTTACCTGCATGATTTGCATTATAGTGAAAAATGATCTATTTTCTCTATCTAAGACAGTCGATGAACTCGACTGGCAAGAAAAATTGGATAAATAACTGAGTTTCGTTTGATATATTGCGAGTAATTATATGACTCCATTTTCTCCTTTTTTATCCAATGGATATCAGGTACAATTCCAGGAGGTTTCAGTGCTAGTCATTATTTCTAAGAGAATAAGGGGGAGAGGTGCTTCTAAGGGTATACAAGCAATCCGTTTTAAGGGGCTGCAATCATCTTCCGAACCCGCAAAGAAAACATTCCTTTGAAATGTATCTAAAAAAAGGCTCTAAGACGCTTGTATGAAAGAAGCTGGCATACTTTACGAAATTGCTTCTTTAACTTATTAAATGGGATTGTATGAAACGTCACGTAGGAATACGCTTGGGCGGAAAGGTAAATTCTCTAAACGCTAGAGAGCTGGAGCTCATTTCGTTATGTGGTAAAGAAAAAGGGCTTAGAATATCCGTACATATACAATATATACTCTTCTTTTGTTGGCAGAAAACTTTTTTTGTTATATTTAGTGACTTTTTGGGGGGTAAAATATGCATATGACCGGAATAGCAAATCTTTTTTATCTATAATGGCCAACTCCATGTACTTTTTACGTTCTACTATACTGCGTAGTATGCTGGCTGATTGGTTAATGCGCTGATTGTCGGTACCGGACTTCGTCGGTTCGAATCCCACTATGGCATGGATGTTCGTAGCCGTTCGGACTCGGCTTTAAGCAGTAGGTTCCGGTCTCATTACCACTCATGTGCAAAACAGTAGTCCGTAGAACTCCAAACCAAATCTAGTAAACCGTAGTATAGGCTACTTTGAGTTCAGAAAAAAGTTGGTGACACTAGATGTAGATGGCTTAACCACTTCCGGTATGATTTAAAAATGAAAAACTGTGCATGAA
The DNA here is from genome assembly GCA_032207245.1 of Pardosa pseudoannulata. Classification (NCBI taxonomy): domain Eukaryota; kingdom Metazoa; phylum Arthropoda; class Arachnida; order Araneae; family Lycosidae; genus Pardosa; species Pardosa pseudoannulata. The sequence goes on from CM063501.1 coordinate 67,631,834, forward strand.
ATAACCATTTAATTTTTATTTAAAAAAACTTGTTTCATTATACAATTCTTACATATTCTTAATTAAAATCTACTTTTTACATAGTGTTAAATAATATCAAAAACAGTAAAATTAAGAAAATATCAAAGCAAAACATTAATAAGGTATACAGATAATAGTCTTCAAGCTAGTGGTACTTTTCAAAACAAAGTGCAAAGGAATTCTTAATTGTTTACACCGCCAAGTAGTCTCACTTTTAATTTGATTCTTGTAACACACACGGCATTTCTTAGTAGGTTTTCTTTTATTCTGATTCATTAATTTGGCAATGACTTGTACCAAGAAATTCTAAGTAAACAATATGCAATAGTGACTTGTGATTTTCACAAGTGATAAAAGTGTTGCCAAATTCAGTACACTAGAAATTTTAAACTAAATTAATTATCATATTTAACAGTAACTTTAATCGCATGACGAGTGTAGCTCGTCATTGTGCGGTATGGAATGAAAATTAATGACGAGCTAGACTCGTCATTTTGCCTGAAGGGGTTAAAAATGTATTTTCAAATTATTTTTATAAACATAATTCTTATACACAGTAATTTGAAATATTTATAAAAATTTTGTTTGTTGAAAATGCCTTTTTAAGCTCATCTTTTTAAAGTGTTTGAAATAATGTATTAAAACATTCTATAAAAAAAGTTTTGAATACAATAGAGTTCGTTATAAGAGTGTCTTTTAAGGCACTTGCTTGCCTTCCTTTCATTTTCCTCCACCCACATATTTACATATAACCAACTTTGTATAAAACGAAAAAAAAATGAAAAATGACTATGAATGTACGATTTTCAACTCGAAAAAGTGAAAATTGTATTCAAAATGAATGAAAAAATATTTTTTATAAAAGAGTGAAGTAATACTCGTGAAAAGCAAATATCGGATCGATTAATCTTTTAAGCAGAATTTCTTTCATCATGGAGAAATGGTCGAGAACTAGTCTCTTTTCTTTTCCGACACAGTATAATTTTTATTCTTTTCATTTTACAATCAAGATAGCAATTTTTCCCTTAGAAATATTGGGTTTTTTTTTGTCTAGAAGAGAATTGCCCTCAATTATTCTGCACTGATCTCAAAAAAATTTCTTCACAGCGCCAAAAAAAATTCCTTTAGTTACACAACAACAACAAAAATATTTCTTTAAAAAATATTTTTTTCTTGGCATAAGTCCATATATAGATTCACATACCTGGGTAACTCCTGAGTTGAGTGTAAATTAAAAATTCTTCTATGATCCGAAAGACGGTAGGATAACTATACATCTACATATATATGTATATTAAAATATATATATATAGATATATATATGTGTGTGTGTGTGTTTAACTAGATGCTACGTATTTAGGTGGGGGTCAAGATTCTCTCACCGTAGCACCAGATCTTCTTCTATATTCTATAAAGAAGAGTAAATTTTAATTGACTTTAGGATTTTAAACAATATGAACTAAAAATATAAACAATCATTCATATATAAATATGCAATTTTTTTTATTTCGGTTTTTTCCCGTTAGATTTATTTTATCGAAACCAAGCAATTATGTTGCTAAATTTAGCTATATGTTTCTATATGTGGAGGATTTTTGACATTGTTGGCACCTGTTCTTGGTCACGTGAGAACCACTTCGTTACGTAAGTTTCATAATGCCATCGAACCTCAAAGTGACATATTATTAACATATATATGTATTTTATACATGTTAAAAGAAATGGTAGAGAATAACTTCTTTTCTTTTCTCTCTTTGTCTATTTTCGGTCCTTCAGTTTCGGATTACATATATTAAGATTTCAGCAGAAATAGTTCGTTTAACTCTTTCTAAAGCAGTGAAAAGTGTATTTACCTCTCAAGTGGTAAAATAGCTTATAACGGGCATTTAAAGAATTGACTATTCCTCATTTTTTTTAATATCCATGGTAAGGTATTTGAACTATTGCTATTTCACCTGATTATCAATTACTTTGACTATTTGTAGTATTTACAGAATATATATTAAAAACACTATAATTTCCAATGCTAGGGCACTTGATTTTTATAACTTCAGCTAATATGAAGTAGCAGATATTTGTATTTCTCATTTCAGTATAGAAGCACCGCATAGGCAACTAACATTGCTCCTTAAAACAACACAAGCAAAGTGGGTCTCCGTAATTTAAAAGCAGAGACGAGAAGCAGACCCTTAGGCTTGACGTGCTATCTCCAGAGATATTATTTAGGAACTTGAAGGACTCTGTAACTACGAACCTATTTTTACGTGTTCCAGCCACCATTAATGGACACGGGGATTTAGCGGATCGAGCCTCGAACTGGCAGACTTTCGGTTATGATATCCCGGCTGTATTAAAAAAAAAGCATTAAAATCTTGAAAAGAATATAAACCACCTTTTAATAGTCTCCAATTGGTAGTGAAGAAAGTATGTTTAATGCTAAAAAAAATGGTGCTAAACATCAAAACATATAAGCTAAATTTCCTTTCTTAGATCAATCTGAATTCCCAAATATCTTAATATATTATTACTTGAAATAATCATTGACCCTTAAACTATATATATATATAAGTATGTTTAATGCTAAAAAAATGGTGCTAAACATAAACATATAAGCTAAAATTTCCTTTCTTAGATCAATCTGAATTCCAAAATATCTTAATATATTATTACTTGAAATAATCATTGACCCTTAAACTATATATATAAATATAAATATATAAATATACATATACATATATATATACATATACTATATATATTAAATATATATATAAATATATATAAATATATTATATATAAATTATATATATATATATATATATATAATGTTACGGCCAAAGCCCGAAGTTCAGCCAGTTCACAAATTGGCCGGCGAAATCGCACATTGGCCTGGGTGTGGCCAATGTGCGATGTACTGGAAAGGAATAGCGTATATGCGACCTTGGCCGGCCACTTCCCGAAGTGCCCGAAACTCCCTGGCCAATGTTCGATGTGCTGAAGCAATGCTGTTCGGCAGGGTAGATTCCGTTGTGATGACGGCATACACATGGTAGCAAGGACAGTGTGTTATATTTTCAGTGTATCTGGCATCCAAGTATCAAATCACGAATCTGGCAATGCGTTATTGTTTACGGGCCCGTCAATTGAATAGTTTCGATTGCCGGTTAGTGTGCTTTCCCCGGATAGGTAAGCGCTTTCAATATTCGTTTGTTTTTTATTATACTATGGATAAAACTCAGTTTCAAGAATTTGTACATGCTTGCAAATTTATATTTTAATACTATTATTACTATATTTATAGTCCTAATACTTTATAGTTTCACCTAAAACTTATACATGTTCATTAACTCTTAAACCACGAAAGGGATCACAGCGTAATTTGAGAGAATCGTATTGTTTTTCTATAAATTTTTTCCATGGCTTCTCCTGACGAAACTAGTATGCTGGGAGAAGATGATGCACATGCAAATGCAGAACCAACTTTTGATATGAGAACCGAGTTCTTAGGTAAATTGAATATATTGCTGCAAGGAAAAGCAGATAATAGCTGGATTCTCAGCAGAGACAAGTACTGTATTTTCATAGAGGACGTTAAAAAGGCTAAATCAAAGTAGAAAAAAGAAACTGTTGACTATCGTCGACTAAGAAAATATGATGTTATTGAGGTTGACTGAAAAGAAAAACTTATTGTACCAGTAACAGAAGAAAATAGCTTTATTTTGCATTATATGCACACAGAAGAGTTTTTCGACTTCCTACATAATACTCACTTGAAAATTGAACGCGGATGGAGAAGGATCTGCAAACTAAGTACAAAAATTGTCACCAAGGAATTCGATATATTTTATCTCCGCTTATGCAAACAGTGTCAGACCAAATTATCTAATTTTAAGAAAAGTCTATTTTCTATACCTTTGATATTTAAATAATTTAACTCAAGATGCCAGGTAGATCTTATCGATATGCAAAGTAACCCAGACAGCGAATTCAAGTTTGTACTCAATCACCAGGATCATTTAACAAAGTTCAAATTATTGCGAGCTCTGAAAAGCTCTGAAAGATTTCCATTTTGCAAGAGAAACTAATTACACTGGCATCCGTATGCACAGTGGAAAATTCATTACGAACCTTTGCCTCTTCACAATCGCTGACCGGCGGCCGAGACTACACTCGATGCAGTTGCACTACTAAGTGCTACATAAATCGCTGCAGATGTAAAAATAACAAACTGATGTGCAATTCGATATGTCATAAAAGTTTATCTTGTTGTAACAAGTGATGATACCAATAATTTTCTGTAATAAACTAATTCAGTAGATAATGTGATTATCTCCTTGTTTGTATGTTTTCTCCAATTGAGAGGAAATTTTCATAAAACACCAGGAGGTTTCTGGTACTGTGAGATCCTTACTCACTAAAATTTCTAACTTCAGACTACAGCCCACATAAGGCCACCGTACCTCCTTGGCCTTTGTTCCGAAGGACGATCCTAGGCTCCTCAGAGAGCCGGATTAGTCGGAAATCTCCTCTGTGGCAGCTATAATGTGATTATCATTAGCATTACGGTATACAAACACCCCAAATTTGCTCATTACCTTGTTTTTCTGACTTTGGCCGATCGCCCCAAGCCAGTTCCCGCATTGGCTGGCCAAACCCCGAAATCAAGGAAAGATCGGACATTGGCCAGCCATTGTGAGGCGATATTGGTTATTTCGCGATTTGGCCGGCCAATTCGGGAACTGGCCGACTTCGGGCTTTGGCCGTAACATATATACACATATATACATATACATATATATACACATATACATATATATATATATACATATACATATATATATATATATATATATATATATATATACGTATACATACGTATATATAAATATATATATATACACACACATATATATATATACACATACATATATATATAATATATACATATTTATATATACATATACATATATATATACACATACATATATATATATAAATATATATATATATTAATATATAAATACATCAAGAGCCAAAACATTATGACAACTGTCAATAACGACTAACCTTTTTCGTGTAACACAGCTTCAACCCGCCTTGGCATGGATGCCACAAGTCGTTCGTACATGCCGGAAACAGATTGTACCAGATGTTTAAGCAACGGTTACGCAAATCGAGAATGCGAATTGGTTGTCTTTCAACTCTAAATGTCATTACATCCTAAATGTGTTCTATCAATTTGATATCCTGTGAGTTAAGCGGCCAGAACGTTAACTGGAATTCAGTATTATGTTCCTGGAACCACTCTAACACAAATTTAGACTTGTGACACGGGGCGTTATCTTGTTGGAACATTTCATTTAGAGCTGGAAAAACAGAGGATATGTAAGGGTGCAACTTGTCCGCAATGATATTCAGATACCCTATAGCATTCATGGTCTGCTCTACCACAAAAACGGGTACAAGAGATGCCCAAGAGAACGTCCCCAAAGCATAATACCGCCACCACCGGCCTGTGTATGATCTATTGTACATTGAGGGAGCAATTGTTCGCCTGGAAGACGGTGTATCCTACCAAGGTCATCAGCGTTATGAATGATAAACCGTGATTCATCTGACTAGGCAACTATCTCCCTCTGATCCATGGACCAGTCGCTATGTTCCCGGGCTTAGCATAGGCGCAGTTGGCGATGACACTTGGTCAGCAAAGGTACATGAGTGGGACGTTTGCTACTAAGCCCCATATCCAGCAGTGTCCGCTGAACAGTGTGCTCCGATACTATTCTACTTGGCCCTACATTGTATTGGGTTTTCAGCTGAGCCACTGTCTGGCTCCGGTTTTGCTTCACTATGCGAGACAGTCTCCAACCTTTTTCTTTGATAGCGTGTGGACGTCCAACACCATGTCGTTTACTGCTGGTTTCACCGTCATTCATCCACTTTGCATAAGTACTAACAACTGTAGATCGCGAACAACCCACGAGTCGTGCAGTTTCGGAAATACTTGTTCCGAACCTTCGAGCCATTACAATCTGCCCTCTATCAAAATCGCTTAGATTCGTAGCTTTTCCTATCATACACAGAAGTAAGTGAAAGAATGATTCTTCAGACTCTCCAGCAGCAGTTAAATACCACTTCCACCTGATCACGTGCCTTCCACGTCATCCAGGCGAGTTCATTGCAAAATGTAGGGGTGGTCATAATGTTTTGGCTCTTGAGTGTATATGTGTGTGCGTGCGTTAACTATTAGAATAACGCAGTTTTAGACCACCTCCATTTTATACATTTATTTAATCATAAAGATAAATCGAAAAGTAACAAGAATGCAGAGCAAAATATTTTACCCGCATTAGAAGAAAAGAACAGTAACTATTTAGAAGGTGCTGCGGTGGTATTTTAATAGGAATATTTTAGATATCATTAAGGTAATATCTATATTTATATAAAATCATTTGTATGTGTGTACGTGTATGAATGATAATTATTAATTTCTAAATGGTTGAATTAATCTTCACAAAATTGTGAATGGTGGTTCAAGTCAACCTTAGAAAGGTTTTAGGGAAGTCAAAATGTTCGGAGATCAAGTGAATGGGAGATAAATTTTTCTTAATCTAAATTGCTTTTGGCGGATATATCTCGGTTGTAGTTAAAATATTTTTAGTTCAACTGTGCACTAAATCAGCGGTTCTTAACCTATGGGTCGCGACCCAAAATTGGATCGCGAAGCATATTTCTTGGGTCGCGCTGAGTCGAACCAAAAAAGTTAGTAATACACCAAATAATAATTAATACCAACACCTCCTAGAACAAGTTAAATCCTGAAATAGGTATAAGGTGCTCCTTGACAAGCATTCAACCGAGGTTTGAAGATCTTTCAAAATGTATTCAAGCATAAGGTTCTCATTAAAACTGTATGACTTGCATTTAAAATTTAAAAAACTTAACATATGTATTGATATTTCTTTTTTTTTTTTTTAGGAATAAGTTAAAATGTCAATTATTTTCAAAAAGTTATAAATATATTTTAATTTGGTCAATAAAAATTATTAAAAACACTTGATTATTAATTAAATTTTCCTTGGATCGAAAAGTACTTTTGTTTATCTTTATTATTAAAAAAATAAATAAAAAATTTGAAAGTTAAAAAAAATCATCATCGTAGGATTGAAGATTTTTTAAAAATACACTCTAAAATAAAGCAATGAAAAAGTTTTGACTTCTTTTGGGTCGGACATGAACATATTTCTCAAATTTGGGTCGCGGCATAAAAAGGTTAAGAACCACTGCCCTAAATAATCAAAATCTTTTAAGTAACTTATTTAATCTCTTAGCGTTTAAAATGTATTCTGAAATACTATACCTGATAATATTTTTTTATGCTTTTTGATTACAGTTACTTGATTTATTTTATCAGTTTTAATTTGATATATTTATTTCCTTTTGAATTCAGTTATGGTATATTTTTACCCAAATTTCATTTGCTAACAACGTTAGAATTTAAAAAAAGTAGTTAACGTATGAGTAGCATGAGTAACATTTTTATTTCTAGATATATTTGATCTTTTTAAATGATCTAGCATAAAACTAAAACGTTTTTTTCCGTTAGTGCATGCACGGATTAATCGCCAAATATCACTTAATTATTTTATTTCTGTAGGATATATTTCTTAAGCTCATGAGGACATTAAATTTAAATAAATATGTTCTCTGTTTTATGCTAATATGTTATTTTATTTTCGGAAATGCTATGTATTGTTAGTCTAATATAATTTAAATTTTTTTAAATAAATGCAACATACTTTTTGGAATCTTAATTACTCAAACCAAAAGCTTGGTAGCTAGTTTAAAGTTTTACAAAAACAAAACACACACACATCTATAAATAGATAGAGAGAGAAAAAGAGAGAGATGAAGAATGAGCATATGAGAATTTAGATACAGATATAGATATAATGCTAATTTATTCATTATAAAATTAAATTAATTATATGAATTTCTATTTGTAAATAAATAAATTAGGATTAGATATGAATTATATAAGGTTCAATATACAGAAACATAACATTATTAACATTATTAGGCATGTAAAAGAATTAACTACGCACATACACACACACACACACACACACACACACACATATATATATATATATATATATATATATATATATATATATATATATATATATATATATATATATATATATATATGTATGTATAAAATATAGATTTATATATAGAAAAAGAATGCTAATTTATATATTACATTAATCGAATAAATTTCTCAATGTAAATAAATATACATTAGGATTAAATATAAGTAATGTAATATAAGACTTACTATGCATAAATATAATATGAATAGGATTATTAGGCATATAAAATAATTAACCACGATTGCTAACTGTCTACACTGTCATCAAAAGCCTTCTTTACATAACCGGAATAAGCCTCTGTAATGAGGAACAATTACTATCGTGCGTCGATCCATGAACAAGCTGAAGACTATTAGCCATATTATCTGCATATTAATCTCTACTTAAGCGAAATTCAGAAATTAGTTCCGATTGCTTAAAGCTACGCACGCACGCCCTCAATGCAATGAAATATTCAGGTATCTTAAAGAATTTTCCAACTTTAGAACATTTATATAGAAATAGTAAGAATATAGAGAACTCATGAATTTACCATTACGAACACACACCTATATTATTAAATATTCAATACATTTACAAAGCATTACAAAAAAGACCTTTGGATTTGGTGACAGGCTTCCCTACACCAAGGAATGTATTATCAGCAAATAATCTCTAAGCGAAATTTAAAATTATGATTTTAAATTAATCGTAATAATAATTAGATATTTAAAGAATTTCCAACTTTAGAACATTTATATAGAAATAGTAAGAATATAGAGACTATATTTACCATTACAATAGAATACTCATGATTTACCATTACGACACACATATATTATTAAATATCAATACATTTTCATTACAATCTTTGTTAGTGACAGTACACCAAGTATGTCTACTTTATAAAGCTAATATTTATCATAAGTACATTGCAACTTTTTCACATTATAGCAATTTGACGTCACGAACTACTTTAATGCGTTCTATTGTTTATGTTTACGACAGTTGTAGCAAACGTGCTTTTCCTTTGACGAAACCAGATCATCAATTAATGTAATAATAAACTGTTATTACATGGTGCAATTATTTTATCGCAATATATAACGTTATTAAAAATTATTTATTATTATTTTTAATAAAATAATGTTAATATTATATTTTAATGCTATTTTAATAACCGCAATAATACATTTTCTTACATGCATCGTTCTTATGTAGATATATATTATATGAAATGATATATATATATATATATATATATATATATATATATTAAACTGACAGTGCTCACAGTGTTCTGTAGCTCGATCTATTTGCGAGAATGACGCCACATTTTGTAGGAAGATTAAACAAGACGGAGGACGCAAAAAAACAATTAGTTCCAAAAGTCACCGCTAGGGGAATATTTGCGACTGTGTTATAGAAAATAGAGTGTTAACAAATGCAAATCAATACGAAAATTAATTTCCTAACTGTGCCAATGGATGTAATGTGAAATTTGAATAAAGAACTTCTTCTGCTGCTCAGCGTACATGATATTGTAGATCAGGAGACTTTATCGGTGTTTATGTAGATTTTACGCTTTTTTAAAAGTGTTGCCATTAACTTAATCAGAAAATGTGCATAATAAAAGGCAATTTTATTCCATATTAATTTGCATTTGTTAACACTGTATTTTCTATAACACAGCGCCAAGTATTCCCCTAGCGATGACTTTTGGAACTAACTTGTTTTTTCGCGGAATCCTTCGTCCCCCGTCTTGTTTAATCTTCCTACAAAATGTGGCGTCATTCTCGCAAATAGATCGATCTACAGAACACTGTCATCACTCTCAGTTTAATTATGGCCACCCGGTATATATATATATATATATATATATATATATATATATATATATATATAAGTATATACATATATATATATAAATATATATATATATATATATATATATATATATATATATATATATATATATATTTTTTTTAAACATATATATATATATATATATATATATATATACATAATATACATATATATATATTTTTTATATAAATATACTTTTACATATATATATATATATATATATATATATATATATATATATATATATATATATTATATATATATATATATATATTATAAATATATATATATATAATATAATATAAGTATATACATATATATGTATATGTATATATATATATATATATATGTGTGTGTGTGTGTGTTAAATTTTTAAACAACTTTTCAGACAGTTCTGGTAAAGCTAAGAACATTTTCTGAACCGTGATTTGAAAGTGTTCAGCAGTAAATTTGCCCAATTAATGGAGAAAAAATAATCATTAAGAATAAATTTAAGTAGCATAATGATAACCTCAGCAAATACAAATACAGCCTAAAATTACGCTAGATATGAGTACATACTAACTTAAATATAAATAAGAACGTCGAATAATTAACCACACTAGGATTAGAACTCTACTTTACATAACTCCAAGAAGTTACTTCTCAATGAGTAACAATTACTGTCGTGTGTCGGCCAAATAAGCCAAAGGCGATTAACCAAATTATCTGCATATTAACCTCCATTTGGGCGAAATTCAGAAATTAGTTCCAATTGCTCGAATCTACAAGCGTTACACAGTCATGCAGACATGCTCTCAACAGAATGATATCCCGAGACGGAAAGACTTTTGATCTTTAGAACATTATACAGAAATAGAAAGGATATTCACCCTTAAACTTCATTATGTGGTAAAGAAAAAGGAAAAATCATTAAGTCAGATAACTTACCGGAAACGAAATAATTACTTCGTGGATGTTTCAGAAAAATTTTGCTTGACTGGAAACATCACGTCATTATTTTAACTTGCCAGTGCGTAGGAATGTATTTATCTGCAAAATTTATTCCCTCAAAAATACATTAAAACTCTAATCTCATAACATTTTTTCAGAGAACTGAAGAAAGGATTCCAAACGATTAATTAGTTTCTGTTAGTGTTAACAAATGCAAATCAATACGAAAATTAATTTTCTAACTGTGCCAATTGATATAACGTGAAATTTGAATAAAGAACTTCTTCTTCTGCTCAGCGTACGTGATATTTCAGATCAGGAGACTTTATCGGGGTTTATTTAGATTTTAAGCTTTTTTAAAAGTTTTTCCATATTACACTTGAACTAAATCAGAAAATGCGCATAATAAAAGGTGATTTTATTACGTATTAATTTGCAATTGTTAACACCCTATTTTCTATAACACAGCGCCAAGTATTCCCCTAGCGATGACTTTCGGAACTAATTTGTTTTTTCGAGGAATCCTTCGTCCCCCGTCTTGTCCAATCTTCCTACAAAATGTGGCTTCATTCCTGCAAATAGATCGAGCTACAGAACACTGTGAGCACTCTCAGTTTAATTATGGGCACCTGGTATTTATGTATTATATTATATATATATATAAATATATATATATATTATATTATAAATATATATATATATATATATATATATATAATATTTATATATTATATATAAATACATGTACATATATATATATGCATATATATATATATGTACATATATATACATAAAATATATATATTATATACATATATATATATATATATATATATATATATATATATATATAATTATAATATGTATATATATATATACACATATGTGTGTGTTGTTAAATTTTTAACCAACTTTTCAGAATGTTCTGTTAAAGCTAAGAACATTTTCTGAACAGTGTGGGTTTTAATATATTCAGCAGCAAATTTGTCCGATTAATGGAGAAAAAATAATCATCAAGAATAAATTTAAGTATCATAATGATAACCTCAGCAAACACAAATACGTCCTAAAATTACGCTAGATATGAGTACATACTAACTAAAATATAAATAAGAACGTCGAATAATTAACCACACTAAGATTAGAACTCTACTTTACATAACTCCAAGAAGTTACTTCTCAATGAGTAACAATTACTGTCGTGTGTCGGCCAAATAAGCCAAAGGCGATTAACCAAATTATCTGCATATTAACCTCCATTTGGGCGAAATTCAGAAATTAGTTCCAATTGCTCGAATCTACAAGCGTTACACAGTCATGCAGACATGCTCTCAACAGAATGATATCCCGAGACGGAAAGACTTTTGATCTTTAGAACATTATACAGAAATAGAAAGGATATTCACCCTTAAACTTCATTATGTGGTAAAGAAAAAGGAAAAATCATTAAGTCAGATAACTTACCGGAAACGAAATAATTACTTCGTGAATGTTTCAGAAAAATTTTGCTTGACTGGAAACACCACGTCGTTATTTTAACTTGCCAGTGCGTAGGAATGTATTTATCTGCAAAATTTATTCCCTCAAAAATACATTAAAACTCTAATCTCATAACATTTTTTCAGAGAACTGTAGAGAGGATTCCAAACGATTAATTAGTTTTGAAAAATTGAATTAAATATTTAATTACTTATTATCTGTATTTTGCACGGCAAAACTTGCAGTTGTCATTTATTATTCAATTACTTTTATTAAATCAGTTTTTCATTTCTGCAAAATTTCTTAGAAATAATTTAATGATTATTTCAAATCATCTTGTTCTATTTTTCCTAGTAAAGAATTACCTTCACGATCTTGTATTTCGTACTTTTACAAGGAATTTCTAATTAAATTGTAGCCTCTTTGTATTTACTTTTGTGATAGTTAAAGCACTGATATTTATCTTCTAACCCATCTATTGTGACTCGACGATTCTTAACAAGAAGAGATTGATAGTATTTTAACTATTCAAATTTAAGTATCCGTCATTTTGTTTTCCAATTAAAATAGCAATTTTGAGATGCTTTATTTTTACACAGAATGTCATACTCTTTTTAAGCTTCGTCTTTAATTTGCTTGGTGTACAAATAAAGAGGAATTTGATGCAATCGTAATATACTATTTAATTCGTTTTAACTGAATAGTTATGATTAAGCAGAGAACATTTTATTTTAAAATTTGGATTCTTTGTACAATTACTGGAATACGATGAATGAATGAAATGAATAATGAACCGAACTTATCATTATGTGTCGACGGTAAGGCTCAATGCGCAACAAAAAAGAAAATTACTTTTGTAATATCACTCACCATCTTGAAAAATTTGCTGAAGACCTTTACTATGAACTCTGTATAGAAATGAGAAAAATAGACAAAGATATTTAGCCTTTGAAAGCCTAGGTTAAAATATTTTGATACTGAAACAACAAAATTAAAAACTACCAAAGCGGAATATTTATTCTTTACACTTTAAATTAATCTACCCATTAAGATTTTGCAACGATTTCTTTATAACAAATTATGTTTTATCACAACATGAGCATAAAGTATAAAACATTTTTTCTATCTAACTATTTATTATGCAATCAAAACATTTTGGTACAAAAAAAAATGAAAGAAATACTGTTCTGACTGAAAAATAATTGTTCCAAAATATTTATTTTTGTAAGCATGAATGATAGTGCTGTCAGCAACTTTTATTTTCATTGCTAAAATGACAAAATGAAAAAAGTAAAAGAAATGCTCTTACCCATCTCCAGATTGCTAACAAATGCGTTGAGTACAAAAATACAACATAATACACTGTCTACCAATAAGTATTTGAACACCTGTGATGGAAAATAAAACTAACTTTATTCAAAATCAATAGTTGGTAGAGCCTCCACGAAAGGCTATTACAGCGTGAACCCTCCGGGGCATTCTTTCCACAAGTCTTTATATTACAGCTAGTGGTATTGTCTTCCACTCGGCTTGGAGTAGACATACAAGTTCCTTCACCGATTTTGGACGGGTAGTGCACCCCTTAATTCGGCGATACAACTCGTCCCAGAGGTTTTCTATAGGGTTCAGGTGTGGGCTCTGGGCAGGCTAGTCCATTGACACCATACCAAGCCTTGATTAACCTCGAAACATGACTACTGGCATTGTCGTCCTGAAAGTAACAGGGGTCCAACCCGTAAAACTGCCACAACGTAGGAAGCCCATTGTCATCCAAAATAGTGCGGTAGGCATTGGCGTCGAGCTTACCATTAATGGGGACTAATGATCCCAGTTCATACCAGGAGAAACACCCCCAAATCATAATTCCACCTCAGCCGAACTTTACTGTTGGCCCAATGCATTCTGGAAGGAGACGTTCTCCAGACAGACGCCAGACCCAGACCTTGCCATCCGAAAGGTAAATAGATGAATTGTTTGATAACGTTTATCTCTATTTCGGCCATGATCGACGATGTGCTTTGCACCACATCAACCGAGCAGCGCGGTTGGACTTTGTGCTCAAAGGGTTATGGGCAACAGCACGACCATGAAAACAAAGCAGATAGGCTTCCTTACGGTTGGTATTCATTGAAACAATACTCCCGGATGCTTGTTGAAACTACTTGCGGATGAGGGCCATCGGTTGGGTGCTGTTCTTCCAAATTTCTCTGGTCAGCACTCGTCGGTCTCTATCTCCCAGTTTCGTTGGTCTGCCACTTGGGGCACATTCCGACAACCACCGCTCACTTTCCATTTCTTAATCACTTAGTCCACTGTCGATTTTTGGTTTTAAAGATCGCTAGATATGTCCCTTAAGTATCGGCCACATTTGTGATACACGATAATTATACCTTTCTCGAAATCAGAGAGCTCCGAACTGCGCGGCATCTTGCATGCGACTAATGCTGATGCTGTTTCCTACACGATGTATGCCGGCAGAGGACGTGACGATTCTCAGAACCGCAGATATCGTCAGTTGCATAGGTGTCCAAATACTTATTGGTAGACAGTGTATAAAATTACAAATTTATCCACTATTTACTGGCCATTCAATCCTTGTGAACAGCGTCAGGAATTTGTGACTTCATTTAAATGATATCGTTTCACTATATAAATGCTAAATCTGAAAAGCACAGGGGATAATATTAAAAAACATTTATTCCAGTTACACACATACATGTATACGAGAAAGTGCAAATGAGGACATATATACTATATATGGTGTTGAGGATCGATCAATTGCAATTTTAGAAGATTCGTTGAATATCTGAAAATAAATCGTGAGAATTTATCCTTAAACTTGAGGCTTTTAAAGAGCATAAAAAGACGTCATATAATTCCGCGAAGAGGTTTTACAGAAACCTCATACCGCACCTTCAAGATATTGAAGAAAATAGAATATGTTTTGATAACTTTGTAAAAACGAATGTTTGAAAAACGTGAAAAACTAAATCATGTGATTAGAAGTCTACTTGTAATAATATGTGCCAAATTTTCTGAGAATAGCTCTATAATAGTGCAAAAATTAAGGTTTTTACATAAACAATCCGAAAATTTCTTGATTCTTTCACTTATAATTCGCAGAGTGTTCTACATAAAATAATACTATTTTCATACAACATGGCAAACGAATTTGTACACAATACTCTGCAATCAGTACTAAAAAATAATAAATACTGCATGAAAAATAAGTCAATTAAGGTAATGTTTAATGGCTGGATGAAATCAAATTAAAAAGTTTTTTTAGCTAAATGTATTTTTTTAGCTAAATGTATAAACCAATATTTGTGAAATTTCCCAAAATATAGCCATAAATTTCTTAATGTAATCGCTGATCGAATAAACTCGAAATCCATTGCTACCTAAAAAAAGCAAAATGTTGATGATGTATTCAAATAAAAGTGCATTATTTTGTATAAATACAAAATATATATACAATATATTGTGGGTAGCAGTATACATGTTTTTCCTATATATATATATATATATATATATATATATATATATATATATATATATATATATATATATATATATATATATATATATATATATATATATATATATATATATATATATTATGTATATATATATATATATATATATATATATATATGTATATATATATATATATATATATATATATATATATATGTATATATTATATATATATATATATATATATATATATATATATATGTATAATATATATATATATGTATATATATATATATATATGTATATATTTATATATATATATATGTATATATATATATATATATATATATATATATATATATGTATATATATATATATATATGTATGTATATGTATGTATATATATATATATATATATATATATATATATATACTATATATATATATATATATATATATATATATATATATATATATATATATATATATATATATATATATATATATATATATATATATATATGTATATATATTATATATATGTATGTATATAATATATGCATATATATATATATATGCATATATATATAAATATACATATATGTATATATATATATGTATATATATATATATATGTATGTATATATATATATATATATATATATATGTATATATGTATATATATGTATGTATATATATGTATATATATATATATACACAAATACATACACACGTATATATATAATTATATATACTGCTGTCTTTTAAAAGCAAAATAATAAGATACACCTGAAAAGCTGAAGTATAGAGATATCTCCGCTTCTATTCACTACACAGAATGTAGATAAAGAACTGGCAGAAACATTATGCTTTTGCTCGTAATGCAGGAAAGTTGTTAGTTTCGAAACTACTCCGTTCTTAAACAAAATAAAATTACATAAAAAGAAACCAAGGGAGAAAGTTTTGTGAGTTTCCTTAACTTAATTGTTGAAAACTTTACGATTCTCAGAGGAATATTAAGGATGGAGTTTGGAGCGCATCTCGCCAAAGATAAAGCACGTAATTTTATTACGACACTCAAAAGTTGCCATCATAAAAAAAATAAAATAAATATTTATTTTGTGAGTTTTGACTTTAGATGTTCTTTGTTTTCTTTGTACCATTCAACAGAAGATTTGAAATTCCAGAAGAATGAAGCAAAATGACCGATAATTGAACTTTTAGGTGATGTGATTTAAATGCGAAATTAGAATGACTAACTTAACAATTTTGGTCACAAGGAATTCAAAACAATATGTTAAATAATTGCTGTAAAACACGTTATAATAATGGAAAAATGTTTTGAATATATAATTTGTGTTTATATTCTCCATGCATAAATAACAAAACTAAAATTTTTCTTCTGATATATCCTTAACCCACTCATGTCCTATTCATTTCTGTTGAATATATATTAGAAAAAAATATCTTAAATATAGGTTATTATGGTCTGCTAAAAATGACTGTAAAACTGGTTATAATAATGAAGAAAAAGTTTTAAATATGTAATTTCTGTTTATATTCTCCTTGCATAAATGACGGAACTATAATTTTTGTTCGGATACATTCTTAACCCATACATGTATTACTAATTTCTGTTGAATATCAATTAAAAATATCTTAAATATAGGTTATTATGGTCTGCTAAAAATAGCTGTAAAACTGGTTATAATAATGAAGAAAAAGTTTTAAATATGTA
>CM063501.1:67654482-67699482 GCA_032207245.1 Pardosa pseudoannulata
TGCTAGTTCGAAAGATCCAAACAGAGACGACTAAATGATTAATATATAATGTACGTTAACTATATTTGTTTAGAATATTTCTGTTAAATATTAAAAAATTTTGGAGACAAACAGAAATATTTTGGTTACAACTAATCAAAAGGCTACAATATTATGCTACAATATTATGATGAGTTGCCAAAAGTGCTAGTTAATCTGCTCTTACATGTCGAATATAATTTGCACCTACCATTTAACTAAACGTCACTGTTCTAAGCATAGTGTCTATAAACAGCTAGGCAGATGACACACCCACACACATAGTCCATTTTTTTCCCACGAAACGGTCTTTAAGAATTTCGTAGAAGGACCGGTCCCCTAACCTCCCCCCCTTTCTACGGCCTTGCTGTAACCACGGTTACCGTTTCAGCATTTTCAACTCCTACTTTGGAAATAAACGAATGCCACAATAATTCCATGCACAATGCCGAAGCTAATATATCGTCATCGACAACGCCATAATTAGCATATACGTTACTACACCATCACATGGAAGATTTTTAATCACTCCTTATTATTCAAATATTATCTGATAATTTTCAATATTATTTCATCTTTAACACTGTAGAGCAGTCATTTAGATGTGTTGCTTTCTGAAGGTAAACCATCCGGTAAACCGTTAAAAACTTAACCCTTAATTTGGCTAAGATAATATATAATATATTAAATATATTATATATTATTCACATTAATTATTATTATTATCATTTAAATTATTATTATTTTTTTAAATATATTTTTAATCGATATTTGAAAAAACATCTTGTCAAATTAAGGGTTAAAGATAATAAAAATGGATTTATTTGAGTGATATTAGCCTTCAAGTAGCAAGATAGCAGACTGTAGCGTTCCAAACCAACCAACCTTTCCCCTTATCTGCAAACACACGAACTCATTCTATATTCTATATTTGAATTCATGAGGACAATTTTCGTGTCGAACGGATTTCTATAATAATATCTACTAGGGAAGCTCTAAGGGTGTTAATACAAAGGACTCCGCTTAAAGTGATAGAGGTTAATGTTATCAATCGCTTATTGTTATCGAAATCACTTGGTCCCGTCTTTCTTTATTCATTTGCATGTTCAAATTATCGCTGTATGTGATCGTTACATCGGTTAATGTTATCAGTTTTCGAACCTCATTTTAACTGGCAAAGAATTATTCACAATGTATTCAGAAGGAACCCATCCTTTCTTTTCCTTCGCTGTTGTTTGAATTCTTGAAAATTCTTCCTCTTCCACCTAGGAAAATGGATCAGAAATACGCACACCCTGCTGGTGGTCAATGGTTGTCAGATAAGCAGAAAGCAACACATTCTTATCGGAACTGAGAAGGAACATATTCACATTTTATGCCTTGCCCGATTACAAGCAGTTTGTCAATCTAGGCTAGAGCTTTATTTTCCGGGTATTAATAAGACAACCTCAGTAATTCTTTAGGTATACAGGATACGAGCCGGGTTTAAATGATCTTTATTCTTCGTCTTCTGGTATTGAACTTGCTCTGTAGAGCTTGTTCCTTTTATGATTACCAACAATTAATCTGAGCCTTAGATGGAAATTGTAACAGCAACATTGTATGTTTTTAACATAATTTTTCAGTGAAAGCTGCTGTATGGGCGAAAAGCCTGGGTCAGCTGAGAAATTACATTGCCTTACATGCAGCTTGTCGATATGGAAGCCAGAAAGAGAAATAATTTAACATTAAAACAAAAGATCGAAATTTTATATCGTTATGACAGGTTGATTATGATTACGAACAATTTACCAGTGAGTTATTAGAAAAAATTGTAAATAGTCAACAATGGATCAATTTTTTTAATTATGCATACAATTCTTATGTTTTAGAAGATAATATACTTAAATGCAGGATACTATAAGGTATGTTTTTTCATTTAATTTTGAAATTTAGTATATGTGAATTAAAGGAGGGGGGGGTAAATGTATCTAATTTTGCATATAGTTTATTGTTATCAAAATCGCGGTGTCCCAAACTGATCACATTCCGAAAAATTCCGAAATTATCATTTTTACAGTTTTTGCTAAGTATATGTTTAACATTTTTGTGCTAAGTTCAAAATCTTTACTAGAATTGTACGATAACACCATATCTGTCACCATACCAAGTTTGTTATAGATAAATTAAAAAGATGTTTCAGAAAAGTGTACTTAACTGACCTATAGCGTCAAATGAAGTGAAAATTATTAAAAGACTACAATTGATTAAATAACCCACCCTACTTTTGAATTTTCTTTTAAATATAAAATATACTGCATACAATGATACAAACATTTGTTTATATCGCTATGTTTATGTTTAAAAAGCTCAACAGTCCCTAGGGGGCCAAGGCTTACGGTACCAATCTCCGTTTGCGTGACCAAAGGCGAAGTTCCGGTTAGATGGTCAATCTTACGCGGAACCCCCAGTTTGAGTTCCCAAGCATGCTTGGTTCTCAATTTCTCTACCCACTGAAGGGATGAAAGGCTGAGTCAACCTTGCCCAGTCCGGGGATCGAACCTCGGACCTGTGTCGGGGGAGTTATATCGCTATACTGAAATGAAATATATACTTGTAAATATTTCATACAAATCACTCAATTTATTTTTAGAAATCCGTTTCAGAAATGGTCAAAATGGATATTTAGAATTAAAGTTTTCTCGTGCGTACATATTGACGTAATGCCGAAAGTATTCAAATTGGATTTAGGCACGATAAAATCAGAATTTTCATTTAAATCTGAGCATGCCGAACGCTAGCCGATTGGTTAGGGCACTGATCGTCAGTACCGAAGTTCGTGGGTTCGAATCCCACTATGGCATGGATGTTCGTAGCCGTTCGGAATCGGCTCTAAGCAGTAGGTCCCGGTCTCATTAGCCCTCGCGTGCAAAACAGTAGACTGTACCGCTCCAAACCAGACAAACAAACAAATCTGAACATCGAAAGTGCTAACGATTGTAATACTTCCTTTACTTCATACAAAAAAAGGGAAGACGTTAAATGATAGAAAAATACAGTTTCAGATACAATTATATATTATTCACCAGTAAATATCAAAGATTTTTTTTTTTTTAATCGTAAAAAATATATTAAAAATAAAAAACAGTAAATAAACAAAGAAAAAAAAAGCAATGAAAAAAAAAGAAAAAACCTCAAAAAGGGATAAAAATGAAAATCTTTTAAAATATTTCGATATAGCCGATACTTTTTGATTAAAGTACTTACGGGATGCACTCTATCAACAATGACACACACCTGGATCGCACGTCATGCTTCTACAATAAAGAAATCGAATTCCAAACCACAATTGAAGAACTCCGTGGAAAACTTTTACTACTGACAGTGAAAGTACGGAGAAAAAAAGAATACAAAAAAAAAACGAAAGAAAGAAACCCATTTTGTTGATAACAATAAGAAAAAAGCATATGTGTTTTCCAATGGTTTTTTTTTCTGGAACTGTATATCTGAAAAATATTATCCTCATTAATTAAATTCAGACGTTAACATATAAAAACAAACAAAAAATAGAAAAGCAGGAATAATTTAGAAATCATATAAATTATGAATTAATTAATTATTTGTCTCAAGATAACTAGAAGACTTCTCATAAAAGAACTTTTTCGGGAGGGGGGTTCAGACAAAAAATAACTAATTTAAAACAACAAAAAATAACTAATTTAAAATATTTTGATAACTTAAAACCTTAAACTTGTTGCTCCTAAACCACCAGTGTTAAGTTCTAACTTATTGGTTTCAAGAATTACGCAAAAACTACCGCATTTCTTTAGGAATATAACAGAAATGTGATCCATCAACTCATTAAATGGTCTATGACATAGATTTCAAATTAAACGTATTTTTCAAAATAAGAAAAGTCAAGCCAACATAGTTTACCTAATTTATTAAAAAGACAAAAACTGCGGGCAAAATAGATAATAAGAATTAAGACTGGAGAACAAAAATGATCAATGTTTAACAACAAACAACAAAAAAAAAAAAACAAACGATAAATGTTTTCATAACATTTATTTCCACATTTTGTTTTTTGAAACCTTAAACTTTTCCTCATTAACTCAGTGTATAATTCAAACTTATTCTTTTCAAGAAAAGTATACAAATAATTAATGCATTCGTCTAGTAATTTGAAAGGAGATGATGCAATCTACGCTGGCAAAGATTTCTAATTATACAAATTACAAACAAGAAGTCAACAATTTTACCCAGCTGTTAAAAAAAGAAATTTGCAAAATCGAAACGGGGAAAAAGACTAATAGAAACAGAATAAACACGGTTACAGAAAAGAAGAAATACTTGTTTTACAAGACATTTTATATTTCATTACATTTGTTAGTTTGAAATGCAAACTTATTCCTCATTAACTATAACTGAAAAGTCTATCTTATTCTTTCAAGAAAAGTACACAAGAACTAATGCATTCTTCTAGAAATCTGAAGGAGGTACAAACAGTCTACACCAATTTTGGCAAAAGATTTCCATTGATAAGCATATTTTAAACAGAAAGTCAGTTCAGTTTACCTAGCTGTTTATAACAAACTGTTTGCAAAATAGAAAACGGAGAATAGATTGATAAAACAAAAAGAAATCAACATTGACATTTAGATTTCAATTATCTTATTGTCTTGAAACCTTAAACTGAATCTTCGTTAACCACCACTGTAGAAGTCTGTACTCTTTTGACGAAAAGTGTGCAAGGACTAACACAAATATATTATTCAACTCATCTGAAGGAGAAGCTATCAATTTGCACACCAATTGTTCTGTCACAAAGATTTCAAACTACACCCATTTTTAAAACACAAAGTCAATACAGTTTACCCAGCTGTTAGAAAAAGAAGAAAATTGGTTGGTAAAATCGAACAAGGGGAATTAAAAGACTGATAGAAACAAAATATGATCAACACTTACAGAAAAGAACAAATACTTTTCATTAACATTTATATCTCACATTACTTTCTCACACATTATTTATATTGAAATCTCAGACTTATTCCTCATTAACAATAACTAGTGACTTAATTTAGCAACGGAAAAGTTTCTCTTATTCTTTTCATGAAAAATACGCAAGAACTAATGCATTCTTCCAGAAATCTGAAGGAGATGTGATCAGTTTATGCACCAATTGTCCTGGCACCTAGATTTCAAATTGTAAGCAATTTTAAACAAAAAGTCAACACAGTTTACCCAGCTGTTAGAAAAAAAAAGAAAATTGGTTGTCAAAATTGAAGACGGGATATTAAAAGACTGATAGAAACAAAATATCATCAACGGCTTACAGAAATGAACTAAATATTTTTCAATAAAATTTATATCTCACATTATATTTGAAATCACAAACTTATTCCTCATTAACCATAACTAGGGATTTAATCTAGCAACTGAAATGTCTCTCTTATTCTTTTCAAGAAAAGTACGCAAGAACTAATGCATTCTTCCAGAAATCTGAAGGAGATGCGATCAGTCTACGCACCAATTGTCCTGGGACCTAGATTGCAAATTGTAAGCAATTTTAAACAAAAAGTCAACACAGTTTACCCAGCTGTTAGGAAAAGAAGAAAATTGTTTGTCAAAATTGAAGACGGGGAATTAAAAGACTGATAGAAACAAAATATGATCAACGGCTTAAAGAAAACAACTAAATACTTTACAATAACATTTACATCTCACATTACTTTGTATTGCCGAAATCACAAACATATTTCTCATTAATAATAGCTAGTGATTTAATTTAGCAACTGAAAACTCTATTACTCTTTTTTCAATTACCTAAGAACTAATGCATTCTTCCAGAAATCTGAAGGAGATGCGATCAGTTTACGCACCAATTGTCCTGACATCTAGATTTAAAATTGTACGCAATTTTAAACAAAAGTCAACACAGTTTACCCAGATGTTAGAAGAAAAGAAAATTGGTTGTCAAAGTCGAAAACGGGGAATTAAAAGACTGATAAAAACAAAATATTATCAACGGCTTACAGAAAAGAACTAAATACTTTTCATTAACATTTATATCTCATATTACTTTGTTATATTGAAATCACAAACTTATTCCTCATTATCCATAACTAGTGATTTAATTTAGCAACTGAAAACTCTATTACTCTTTTTTCAATTACCTAAGAACTAATGCATTCTTCCAGAAATCTGAAGGAGATGCGATAATTCTACACACCAATTGTACTGGCACCTAGATTTCAAATTGTAAGCAATTTTAAAGAAAAGTCAACTCAGTCTACCCAGCTGTTAGAGAAAAAAAGTAAATTGGTTTACAAAATCGAAGACGAGGAATTAAAAGACTGATAGAAACAAAATATGATCACCGGCTTACAGAAAAGAACTAAATACATTTCTATAACATTTATATCTCACATTATTTTGTGATACTGAAATCACAAACTTATTCCTCATTAACCATAACTAGTGATTTAATTTAGCAACTGAAAAGTCTCTCTTATTCTTTTTTCAAGAAAAGTACGCAAGAACTAATGCATTCTTCCAGAAATCTGAAGTAGATGCTATCAGTCTACGCACCAATTGTCCTGGGACCTAGATTGCAAATTGTAAGCAATTTTAAACAAAAAGTCAACACAGTTTACCCAGCTGTTAAGAAAAAAAAGAAAATTGGTTGTCAAAATCGAAGACGGGAAATTAAAAGACTGATAGAAACAAAATATGATCAACCGCTTACAGAAAAGAACTAAATATTTTTCAATAACATTTATATTGCAAATTATTTTGTTATATTGAAATCACAAACTTATTCCTCATTAACAATAGCTAGTGGTTTAATTTAGCAACTGAAAAGTCTCTCTTATTCTTTTGAAGAAAAGTAGGCAAGAACTAATGCATTCTTCCAGAAATCTGAAGTAGATGCTATCAGTCTACGCACCAATTGTCCTGGCACCTAGATTGCAAATTGCAAGAAATTTTAAACTAAAAGTCAACACAGTGTACCCAGCTGTTTAAAAAAATTGTAAATACGTTGACAAAATAGAAAACCGGGAATTAATAGACTGTAAAAAACAAAATGTAATTAACGACTGGCTGAAAAGAAATAAAAGCTTCTGCATGACATTTAAAAAGAAGAGTTGAGTTAAACCGTTCGAAAAGAAAAGCTCTTTTTAACAATTCAGTGACAGATTCGTCTCAAATGATTCAATTAATTTCCAATAGATTAATCTAATTGCTTCATTTAATTAATTTTCACTTTAAAATGTATTTTTTTACATTACTGTAGTTTACATTACTATAATTGAACAAGCACAAAAACTGGAGAGTAAAACTTCATGCTGAGAATTTAACTAAAAGAAAAAAAAATTTTGGTTTAAAGTTTTAAAAAAAAAGTTAAAAATTAGTAGCATTAATGACGCAGTCCTGTGCATTGGCAATGATCTTCCAGAGTGAAGCCCCCATCGACGATCGATTTTAATAGATTTAAGTAAAAAAACAATTTATTCTGCTATCATTGTTTTTAGCTGTCTCTGGGTTTGCTGAGTATGAGTAAAATGGAAACCGTTGTCAGGGCAGAAAAATACCAAAAAATCAAGTACAGAAAGAAGAGGTTTATCCAATTAAATGAAACTGAAACGTAAAAAGTGTTTTTAGGAGGATTCTTGAATGAAAGAAATAGAATCTCATCAATGGTTGCTTAAATTTTTCATCTAAAGAGAGTTTATTTATTTATGGATTAAAAGATCTCGGTCTGGAGAAAAACTACAGATTTTTTTAACGGAAAGGTGGAATAATGCGCATGTTTAAAAGAATTTAAATCCAGTGGGACGTGTATCGTCTTTGAAAAATTGGCTTCGAATGTTCTTTTTTTTCTTTTTTTCATTGTATAAAACATTTTTCTTTTTCAGTCAATGGCTTTTATTAAATTTAAGATTTCTAAGACCAACAAATACTGTGCTATAGTACAATTAATTTCAAATGATTTATCAGTATCAATTAGTATTTTCTTTCATGCATTTTCGTAACAAATTTATAATTTTCTGTAATTAATATCATTTAATTACAAAATCTTTGAAAAATTGGCTTCGAATGTTCTTTTTTTATTGTATAAAATATTTTTCTTTAACAGTCAATGGCTTTTATTAAAACTAAGATTTCTAAGACCAACAAATACTGTGCTATAGTACAATTAATTTCAAAAGTTTTATCAGCATCAATTAGTATTTTCGTTCATGCATTTTCGTGATAAATTTATAATATTCTATAATTAATATGCAAGGTAATTACAAAATATTTTTTGATTACAAACATGTATTGTAAAATAACTATTATAATTATATAATTATTCCCTTAAATTTTAAAGACGTTTGTAAATTTGCTAATACAACAACTCAAGGTACAGTAATAGAACAAAGGAATTTTTGGATGAAATAAAATTATTATTCTATTGCATAAATTAACTGATTATGTTTTTTTCTCATTGTATAAAATGTTTTTCTTTTTCAGTCAATGGCTTTTATTAAAACTAAGATTTCTAAGACCAACAAATACTGTGCTATAGTACAATTAATTTCAAAATCTTTATCAGCATCAATTGGTATTTTCGTTCCTGCATTTTTGTGTTAAATTTATAATATTCTGTAATTAATATACAAGGTAATTACAAAATATTTTTTGATTACAAACATGCATTGTAAAATAACTATTATAATTTGTCCCATAATTATTCCTTTAAATTTTAAAGGCGTTTGTAAATTTGCTAATACAACAGCTCACTGTACAGTAATAGAACAAAAGAATATTTTGATAAAATAAAATTATTATTCTATTGCATAAGTAAAATGATTATGTTTTTTTCATAATATAAAATGTTTTCCTTTTTCAGTCAATAGCTTTTATTAAGGCTGTCTCTATCTGGAACAATATATTGCCATGGGTTGACTCACAGATCCCTACGATCTCTATCAACAGAATTAACCTACCTGGTAAAAAGCCTTCCTCTTTTTCCCTCAACCTTTATAAAGTCGCTAATTCAGTTTCGTTTCAGTCATTATATATAAAAAGGTGACCTAGCCATCTAATGCCTCTAGCCTGCATTGTCATGGCAATATCTGGTTCCCAAATGAATAATAGATCGCATTCTATAGCTATCATATTAATAGCTATTAATTGCTCCCAAGATATTTCAGAGTATTTTTCTCTCAAAAATCAGCAGCTTATCATTTTCAGATTTATTTCCTAGCCAACACTTGCTGCCATACCGAGCATTGGTCTAATTAGGATTTTTAAAGGTTGATTTTTGTTTTAACATTCATAAATTCAAGTTGGTTTCTTGATCCATAGAAGCACTTGATAGCTATAAATAAACTAATGTTTACTTATATCATTTTTATATCATTAGTATTACTGATAACTGTTCCAAAGTGTTGAAACTGCCGTACACATGCAAAAGTAAACTCCTTTATTTTCAAAGGAGATAAGTCAAACTTTCTATGTGCTACAGCAAAAAGCTGATTAATAGCGAGACCCATTCTTCTAGCAGACTCCTCAAGAAAATCATGATATTATATCTTTTTAATAATTACAATAAAAATACAGAAAAATTGAAAGAAGAATTTAAAATTATATGTTACATCACGTCCCGTATGATTTAAAATTTCTGCACAATAGATATGTCTGATTATTTTATGTGTATGTAGTCATATTAACTAATCATATTAATATCATTCAGATAATTTAAACGTTATTTTCAAAGACTAATTAACAATAGATTCATCTTTTTCTATTTCTTATTAAATTTGTACGAGCTCTCTATATTCCTAAATTAATTCGCTTGTTCATTATCTCATTCTATAGAATGGAATTTTGAGATAAAATTAATTTAAGTAGTTAATAGTTATATTCTAGATTAAATTATCTATCTTAATGTAAGTTATACTTTTTCATTAAAAATTATCCGGGATTGTTTTATACATTTCATTATAAAGAATTCAGACAGATTTACTTCATGTTTAAAAAAATAATTGAAATAAGTTTCAACTGCCTAATTTTATATAATTTTATTTATTCTAAAATTTAAGATTGGTCAAAAGGAACATATTTTCAGCATGCACCAACACTCGTTTGAAAAGTATGAGAACCCAACAGCCTTAGGGGGGGGGGCCCAAATGGGATATTATAAATATTTATAAAAGTTCTCCATTCAAAATTAAGTGCCAAACGATGGCCGGAGTTCGTGGGTTCGAATCCTTTAACGGTATGGATGTTCGTAGCTGTTCGGAATCGGCTTTAAGCAGTAGGTCCCGGTCTCACTAGCACTCGTGTTGCAAAAATTAGACCGTAGCACTCCAAAACCAAACCATTCAAAATTAATGAAAATATAATTATTTTCAATGTCTTATGTTTTTGTATATGCAGAACTTTCCTAACGTTTTGTTATGAGATACATAAAAAAGAAAAAATAATGATAGATTACAATATTTTCACGCATGAAGTTCCGAAAATAATTAAATTTTAATAATTATTGTGGGTGGATAGGTAATTTTAAACTAATTTTATAATTAATATTATACGCCATCTAGCGGAATGCTGATGGGTTTATTCAGGATTATATGACACCAAAACAACATAGCATCACTTCATAACGAGAAAAAACTATTTTTACATTTTTTTATAATTTTGTTATTGAAATTCGAAATGTTTTTGACGTGCCATAAACATTTTTGGCACTCGTGCCATACTGCCAGCATTGTCTTAAGCCATTTTATCAATCAAGATATTTCTCAAATCAACAATAATGATCTGAATCAGAAGAGTAGCGTAAGAAAGGAGAGCGACCATTTTCTAGGGGCGATAAAATCTCTATCTCTGAATTAATACTAAAGAAACTCACATTAAAAAATCTTTTTTATATTAAAAGCTCATGCTGAAAAGGATATTCTTAGGTGGAAAATAGGTTTTGTCATATTGCAACAGTCAGTATCCTTTGAATAATATTTATTACACTTTCCGAATGCTGTGTTTTAAATAATAGTTTATTAATATTAAGAATTATAAACTTCCATTAAAATTGAAATTTTTTCTCTTTTTTAGAAAAAAATTAATTTGGAGAACCCAAAATCTCTTTCCATCTTGGTATTTTGTCACCCAAAAAATTTTATATCTATAATATTATAATCGCCTCCTATGTCGCGGTATTTTTATAACGCGATTTTCTTAAAACGAGGAGCCACAATTCCTGCAGCTCTATTATAATGTGATATCCTTATTACGTGTATTTCACACAAGAGCGCAATGGCAGTATGGTTTGGTTTGATTTGGAGCACTATGGTCTACTGTTTTGCACACGAGGGCTAATGAGAGCGGGACCTACTGCTTAAAACCGATTCTGAATGGCTAGAAACACCTATGCCCGCAGCGGAATTGGAACCCGTGAGCTCCATTTTCGAAGATCAGCGCTCTACCATTTGGCCATAGTTCTGCCAATTGCAAAGAACATGCAAAACTCTACATATTTATTGCTATTCATACTTTAAAGTTTTATTTATTAGCCGTATCAATCACAATTTGACACTTTGAGCGTACGGTTATGCAGTTTATATACAAACAGCATTCTTAGCTCTGATTAAGTGCAATTTATTCATTTCTGAGATTCTACAGAACGCAGTGTAAATTTTTTTTAATACTTATTAATTAAGTTTCTTATAACGATTTCCATTGAACGCTATAAGAATTAACCCCTTCCAGTAAAATGACGAGTCTATCTCGTCATTAGTTTTTCATTCCATACCGCACAATGACGAGCTACACTCGTCATGCGATTAAAGTTACTGTTAAATATGTTAATTAATTTAGTTTAAAATTTCTAGTGTACTGAATGTGGCAACACTTTTATCACTTGTGAAAATCACAAGTCACTATTGCATATTGTTTACTTAGAATTTCTTGGTACAAGTCATTGCCAAATTAATAAGTCAGAATAAAAGAAAACCTACTAAGAAATGCCGTGTGTGTTACAAGAATCAGATTAAAAGTGAGACTACTTGGCGGTGTAAACAATTAAGAATTGGTTTGCACTTTGTTTTTAAAAGTACCACTAGTTTGAAGACTATTATCTGTATACCTTATTAATGTTTTGCTTTGATATTTTCTTAATTTTACTGTTTCTGATATTATTTAACACTATGTAAAAAGTGGATTTTAATTAAGAATATGTAAGAATTGTAAAATGAAACAAGTTTTTTAAATAAAAATTAAATGATTATTTCATGCACAGTTTTTCATTATTAAATCATACCGGAAGGGGTTAATCGGATTTGTCTTTGTTCGAAATTTTACACAACGTGGTTTTCATATAACAAATTATTTTATTTAAATTAATTCTGAATTTCATATCACAGGGTTTTCTTATAACGAGCTACGAATTAATCGCGTTACAGGAGACTTATTCTATCCTACTTTATAGGGGGAGGGGTGGCAAATTTGGCTTCTACCCAGACGACAGATACCTGCACTATGCCACTAGTCCGAATCCAGAGAGAACTTTCGCCGAACTTCCCTTCGAAATACGCGTTCGTGATCATTATCGGAACAAACTTGTCGGGACACGAGCGGAGAAAGCACGTGATTCCTTTTAACGATAATGCGGAGGGGAGAAAACGGAAGGCGGAGGGGGTCACTCATTTAAGAGCGGGAAAAAAAAGTATGCAGCGGGTAAATATGCCCCATTTCCGCATTCGCGGACCGGCACAAAAAAATTCTATTTGTTTTGCCCCACTCTGTGACCAACCGACTTGTCTCGCAGAAGAGCCGCAACTGTGAAGATGCGGAGGAGGCGAGACGCAGAGGTCGCCATGGCAACCGTTTTCCGAGACGTGTTCCAAGGTCACCTTCCCCTCTGAACGATTGGTTCTCGTCCACTACACCTGGGGGGTGGGCGAGGGGGCGGAAAAAATGGGCGTTCTCGTCTGCCCCACCTGGGATAAGCGATACCTGAGAAAATAAAATGGTCCGGTAAATGTCGGGTAATTTTAACGGCCCGGTAATCATAGACTTAATGTAAGGAGAGTGAATAGAGAGCGCTAGTTTGAAAAGAAAAAAAAAAGAATGTTCCACAACCCCTCGTTTGCGGCAGCCAAAATGGAAGAAAATTTTGTCTATCACACAAGGGGGCATAGTTTAATATGTAAAGAGTGGTAACTTGTGTATTTTCTTTTTTTAAGGATATATACCATTCGAGATATTTAATCAGTTTGTAATGAATTATAATTCTATCTGTAATTTTTAATTTAAGTACTCCTATTTTAATATAAAAAAAGGTACTCTGTCTAGATTTAACACTGCTAAAATAATTATTATGTATGTTGGAATTGTTTAAAATAACAATCCTGTACCAAAGAGTAAAAGGAACATATTGTTTGAAATGAATCTGTAATCGTTATATGAAACTAGTATTCACTAGTAACCCGTTATATGACGGGATCAGTAAAATTTTTAATTTTCAAGAATTGTAAAGTACCCTATAAATCAGGTAAAAAATGGTTTGTTTTATAGCTGAGAATTATCTGGTAGACGCTCAATAGTTTGTTTATCTTTACTGACCGTATGTTAGTTGGCAACCTTTATTTATCTTGTCATATTACGTGATAGGATGGACAGCAGAGGTTTTAATATTGACAGTGATTATTTGGCGGTATATATGAATGATGCCCAAAATTGAGCGAATCGATTGCAAACCGTGTGGTTATGTACAAAACACAAAGACACAAACGAACAAGCTTATTAATTTTCAAATTAGAAATAAAGCTTTTAAGTTATATAACTTAAAAGCTAGATACTTATTATTCCATGAAATAGACTCCTAAACTTTCATGAAAAGAATTTGTTGTTAATACAGGTGATAAACTTTTCAGTGCAACAAAGAATAATAGATCATTAATTTTAAATTATCACACATGTACCTAATCTATTATTTAAGCCAAAT
The DNA here is from genome assembly GCA_032207245.1 of Pardosa pseudoannulata. Classification (NCBI taxonomy): domain Eukaryota; kingdom Metazoa; phylum Arthropoda; class Arachnida; order Araneae; family Lycosidae; genus Pardosa; species Pardosa pseudoannulata. Next base: position 67,668,473 of record CM063501.1, read on the forward strand.
ATGAAAGAAAATTATTTACGTAATATCTATGTTCAGTGATAAAACGTAAGAAAATAATGCTGACTATATTTAAATAAATTAAAATTACAAAGGATTAAATGGGATGAATAAAAGTTTTAAAAAGTTTTTAGTCTCATTTCAGGTAGTATAATTTTTACAATAATGTAAAAGATAAGTACCAAATAAAAAGAATGAAATTCAGTTACGCAACCTAAATTTTGGAAAATGCATTTTAGAAGCTAATTTTTTTCTATTTTATTTGGTAAGTTAAAACTTTAATGGTTTTTTAATATTTTAAAATTTAAAAAAAAATAAGAAATTAGCGTTTACCGGGTTATAAAATATAACAATCATGTTAATATAATTGATGTTCACAGAAGTGAAATAATAATTATCTTCTATTATGTATAAAACATTTATTTCTAATTTACAAATTTCAAAAATTATTTTACCAGTCAGAGGAGTTTAATTATTTTCACGTAGTGCATATATTTTGTTTTTTGAATAAAATCTATTGCTTCATAAAACAAAAATAAATCGTTTTTGTGCAAGTTGATTCTTACCAATGATCTAGGAAAATCTTTTGTTCTAAATAGAGAGTAACTTTTTATTTAATATTGAATTGAAAATGGGTTGTTCTAATAAATACTTTTGAGATAAAAAATGTTTACTATGTTACCTTAATCCTTAAGCTATAAATAAATAAGAAATATGTTTACCTATATCTTAATTCCAAAGAAGAAATAAAGTTCATTTCACTTAACCCTTTAAAGGTCACTATTATAAATTCTTTGAGACTTGATGAAATTATTTTATAAATGGTATCTATGAACTTTAAAAATGTAAACGCATATTTTTTTTTTACATTTTGAATAATTATGGTTTAAATGCAAAATCCAGTTGTACGGAGTGAAAATGTTTTTTAATTGTTTAATTATGCTGCGGGAACAATATTATTATCAAAAGTTATGATAAAGATAAATTAAATTTACATAACGATGGCCATATAGTGCGCTGCTTTTAGTACCGGAATTCATTTAACATCCATTGCAGGTATGATGTTCGTAGCAATTGATCTTAAGCTGTAGATCTCGGTCTTATTCGTGTTGAAAGACAGTAGACCGTACCAAACATAAACAATTTAAAAGGGTTGTTGTATAAATTTGGGTTTATAAGTAAAAAAACATCTTATTACTGACTTTTCCAGGTAAAGTAAAAACCATGTATATTTCAAATGAAGTTAGAGCTCTATACTCTCTGTTGTGAGTTAGAAATGTTATAAATATAAAAAATCTAAAAGTCCATCCTATGTCTTTCAAAGAAGAAATAAAGTTCATTTCACTTAATTCAGAATTATACAATCATTGGGAAGATCGAGATTTCAAAGCGTATTAATAAAATACAAACTTCAAACAGCAATTTTCCTATTTTTACGACCGAAAACGCCCTTAAAAGTATAGATCTTCTGTTAGAGCCCTATACCTTTCTCTAACAAGTTAGAAGTTAGTTTAAAATGCTGGTATTAGGAGTAAAAATTAAAAAAAAAATATGAATCTGAACACAAAATTTACGTTTAATGTTATATTATTTACATAAATAAGAGAATAACACTTTTTGCTCATAGCACTACATTATTGCTTTTAATATCGGAGATGTGTTTACATTATTTCATCCAAACAGTCGACATTACTCCCTATGCTGAGAGTGTATATATAGCACGTTTTTTCAAAGGAAGACCAGCACTGCTCTTTTCCGAATCCATTTTCTTTTTACCCTATATTTTTCAAAATTACTTTCTTTTGGAAAGGGGTAACACGTGGATACTTGGAAGCCCATACTGCATGCTTTATTGACAAATAGTCCCGATATGTATAGAAAGTGGAGTTTTACTCAAAATGAAGAAATGCCTTTTTACTTGTCTAAAACTGCCCTTTTAGTTAAATGTATCTTTCTACTTTGTAAAAGAAATACTAACTCTATCTACTGATGACTAGCTTTGTAGACGAATTTCATATTCTGCATTAGTCTAGACGGCCAAAAGTTACAAAGCAAACTGGATCTGAGCCTCACTAAGTTTAGAGCTAGTAAGGGAAAATTGTGGAGAGGTGGCAACCTAATGTATTGCGTAGTGAAATAGATTCAATGGATCTGAGATGGTTAAAACTCGCAGAGCTAACAGATTTTAGTGTGGTAAAGGGAAATAAAGATAGGGGAGACAGCTATCAATCACGGAATGATGATCGAAACAAAGCAGGATGAAGTTAACATTGAGCAGCGTTTCTCAAGAGACAAATCCGCTCCGTATCCGGTTGCCCCACATAAGAGGGAAAAAGATATACGTCAGTACACTACTCTCATATCCAATCCACTCAGCTTTTTTTTTTTTTTTTTTTTTTTTTTTTTTTTTTTTTTTTTTTTTTTTTTTTGCTAGGTTAGGTTAGGGTTTTTTTCGGTACCTGGGGCTATGCGAGGCTCCAGTGTTACCTTTTTTCGGGCATGCCGAGTCACGGAGGTTCCGCAGGGTGGGCCAAAATGTTCCGTCACAATTACTCCCTGAGTGATGGTCCTGAGGACCAGGATTGCGAGTGCCGCCTCTCTAAATTTCCTGTCTCTCCATTTCGGCCACCTCGGTTTCCCGTCCTGTTTGGTGCAACGTGCAAAATTCAATTTTGGCTTCATTTTCATCCCATTGGTTCGCATGGTTCGCTCCATCTCCACTAATTCTGGCGTCAGGAGGTTCTCTAAGCAGCCAGTAGTTTTCCAAATTTCCACTCCTCAGCAGAGCACCTCTGCTTCGTTCAAGCGTGTTATGTGTTATATGTTTACATAATTTCATCCAAACAATCGACATTACTCCCTCTGCTGAAAGTGTACATATAGCACGTTTTTTCAAAGGAAGACAAGCACTGCTCTTTTCCGAATCCATTTTCTTTTTACCCTATATTTTTCAAAATTACTTTCTTTTGGAAAGGGGTAACACGTGGATACTTGGAAGCCCATACTGCATGCTTTATTGACAAATAGTCCTGATATGTTTAGAAAGTGGAGTTTTACTCAAAATGAAGAACTTTTGGAACAACAAAGAACATTTATTTACGAGATTGAATGAAAAATTAAAGCACAACATAATATCATATTTTGAGTCTTGGCATCTCATAGCCTGACGTAAGCAGATCAGATGGTCGAGCATTCCAAATCAGAATATCACCGACGTCGTGTTCTCTCACATTCAAGGGAGGTCTCTTCCAGTCGCAAGCTCTGTGACGACTTCCCAAATCCAACTTCTCTCTAGCAGTTCTTCTCTCCCCTCTCCGGGGGGTCAGCTTCTGGAAACTTAAGCCCTTCCGAAAAGAGAACATCCTCCTTTTCAGATGCCCTGCAAAAACAAACAAGCGACACATCCGAAAAACCTTATCAGCCTCCCTTAGCCGGCTGGCTCCTATTTCGCCAAGGAACGCCGGGTGAACTGGTTAATGGGGGAGATTTTGCAGATATCAAGAAGGACACACATATGTGAAACAGGGGTCGTGGGGTCCGAATTCCTTACAGCATATAAATCGTTTTTAATCTTTCCTTAACCATATGTGTAGGTTTATTAAAAAACATTACTTTGTATAATAACGAGGATTAAAAAATAGATACCTGAATGAAGTCTTTTACTTTTTTTAATAATCTTAAAGAGGTTTATCAGTTTAATCGATTAGTTATTTTCCCTTTTCAAAATATCGGGAAAAGACAAAACACCAAGTCCGAATTTTAAATCATTAGTTTAAGCATAAAATATATTTCAGTCAATAGGTACCTCGTTAAACATAAAAATCCGGTTTTACATTAATGATGCATCCTTTAAACCGATGGATCTTCAGGGACAAAAACGTCGAAGCACAAAACCGTAGATTTAAAAAGAAATCGCATCTAATGATAGAGAAATAAGAACATATTTAATCTTCCTAGTTATTGCATAATCCGTATCTGATCGCTGTTGTTCTCCGGACTTAAGTTTCAAAAGCATTGCAAAACCGATCACACGGAAGGTAATTAAATTCCCTCGGATTTTAATGGACTCTTGGGCAGAAACAACACCTTTATCGCCTGTTCTTTCCCTCTCCTTTCCATCTCTTCCAACTCTTTTATTACCTCGGTGCTATTTATTCAAGATGGAGAGCGATAAGAAAGCATTTTCGCCTGGTCGTCATTCAGGCATGGAAAAGTAGCAGCGATATACTTTGTTTCTTCGAAGGTGACTCTTTCAAGGGGATGGTCTTTAAAGTTCCCCATCTAAATTTCCGGGTCCTGTCACGATTTGTTAGTTTTAGGTTTCAAATAAACTGTTAACCTTAATTTTAATTGTAAATACTAGTTAAGGTGAAGTAGTTTAAGTACATTAATCAGGTATATTTTAGTCTGTTGTTTTGTTACATCAACAATCAGGTGGGGAGTAGGTAGATACTGAATATTTATACACACCAATCCAAGTTTTTTTTATTCGAATTTATAATTTTAAGGGGTAAATTGACTGGAGTTCCTCTTTCTGAATTTGATCAGACGAATAATCAACTCCCAGCAAAACATTTAAAAGAGAGAGATATTCATTTATCCCGTTTTGGTGGGATAAGTTCATTAATTGGGCATGAAATAGATTCTCAATTAAACAGGTAATCATTTTTAAGATATCGCAAATACAAATATACTGTCAAAAAGAATATAGTTTAAGCTAAGCAATAAAAAAAGTAAATAAATAACCTTAGCATTTATTATGCCTGACCAAAGTTGAAATTCGTACCTCATATAAATGCACTTCGCCTTATTTATTCACCAGATCAGTCTTGCTTGGCTTTTTCTACATTCTTGCTTAGTGCTTCGGTATATTTCGTTTCGCTTTTAACAAAAGCGTTTTCTTTTTACATTCCTACGCCTTTGTCTTATACTGTCTAAAACTTTTTGTTTTCATGTTATTTTCTAGTGCTGAGTGCTGGTATTGTTTATTTGTTTTGTTGAGTTTTAATGTTGGTTTTATTACTTTTTCTCTACAAACTTTACATCGAATAAGTATTTTTACCTTGTGTTTGTCACAATATCTCCCCGGTAAATTCAATGCCATAAAGCAGCAAACAATCAACCAACCACCAGCTTTTTTATGTGGCATCAATCCTTACTCTCTCTCTCTCTCAGTGAAACATCATTTGAGGCTTGTAATTTAAGTCATAAAAAATTTTTAAATAATTTTTCAGGCAACCTTTTTATCTTCAGTGACACATCTTATACACCTGTACCACATATGTGGCTCCAATGTGGTTTCATTCTCCGTAATAGTTGATAGCACGAGAGTTAAAAGTTGATATCTCAGACTTGTGGAAGAAGTGAATACAGAAATAAAATATTTTGTTTGTGTTACATTTGTAGAGGCTTTGATTGGCAGTAACTTACTAGCTCGAGAAGCATCCGACAGTGTTGCTTGCAAGAGAGGACGATTTATAAGTAGCACATGGGGAAGTTCAAATAAAACAGCATTTTACTTTATTACTAACAAAAAAAAAGAAAAGAAAACACTTTTCCGTCTCAAGTTAAATTGCCATCATTGCGGGGATGAAGTAATAACAAGTCGCACATAATAAACGTTGACCGCACTGTAACATAAGATTATATCTGACAATGAATCTCGTTTCCTTTTAAAATCGAGTGGCTGCGTTGTTGCCACTCAGCAGATACAAATACAAAGATTTGCGGGTTGCAAACAGCGGTCGTTCTGCGATGCAGTCTATTCTAGTTTGACTGCAGCAGATTCTTATCTCTTTATTAATATTAATATTTTAAAATGAATTTTTGTTAATAGAACTCTTTTATTATGCATAATCTAGAATACTATTTTAAGCATAGCAATTTGCATTTTTTTCTTTGATGTTCACATAATAAGTGAGGGATAAGACAATTATGCTTGAAGTTTTATGAAGAAGTAACTACGGCAAAAATTGTAATTAAAAATACCAACTCTTTTCTTGAGAATATTTTTCAAATACACTACTTCATTTTATATGCTATAAATTTTTGAATTAGTCAGCAGAAGTTGAAACAATTTGTGATATTTTGAGAAACACTTAAAACTAAAATAAGATTAAGTCAAAGGAAAATATCAATAGCTGCTTCTCTAAAATATATTTCTTACTCATTTAAAATGCACTCAAGTATTCTGACATTTCATTGGAGAAATCTAATAATTTTTCATCAAATCAAGGAAATTTCGAGAAATCACAACATTCCATTCCAAGATATCTCATTTCATTACACAGGCATATCGGTTAAATAATGTCAAGGCTCTGTTCGCTTCTGTCGTATCATCCATTTCATCTCCTAGCATTTCATATTTAATCTGTAATGTATTGTGGCGGAGGAGAATTGAAGATTAACCTGGCTTCTCAAATCTAGAGAGACAGACCACCTTAATCAATATCCTAGATTTACTGGATCAAAATCATCTCTAGAGAATTAGGTTATACGGAGATTGGAGTGTGTGCAGTTATTTTTTTGCTCACATCTGGATGTCTTTTTTGATAAACCTTTATTGTTTTATGAAATCAAGACAATAAAAACAAAGCCTCTCCGAGTGTTTTATGCCAATTTCCGCTATACAAAATGTATATTACTCTATAATGTATATTTTATCTTACGGAGGATATACTTAGTCAGAAAGCTTTATCTGCTGCAGAAAAAAAACTGAACAATGTTTAATTGCATTTTGAATTCGAGCAATTTGATTTTTTTCTATTTTGATTTTCTTTCTTGTACACTTCAACATTTTAAAAGTGATCCTTCCGTATGTCATATCGTTGTCATGGAAACTAGCTATCGAAGCGGAAATATTCTTTCCTCAAAGATTTTCAAGATTTAAAATATTTCTTCTTCAACTTTATATATATATATTTCCACTTCTGTTCTGTAGAGATCAGGCGACAGAGAGATCAAAATATTAAATTTGTATTTCGTGATTTTCTTTCTGGTAAGAAGATCTTGTTAAAATGTCAAGAAATTCAAAATTTTCGCCGAAAGTTGTCTAAATATTTCAGTATAGGCTGAAAAATCGAATGAGGTACACATTATTTTTATAAAAGATATGTTTGTAGTTCCAGACCTGGTAATCTTGCTTAATATCAATTAGCATGCATTGTATCTCAAAATTTCAATATTCTATTTGGCATTTTCGGATTTTATTCTTTTATTTTATTTTATTTATTTTTTTTTTTTGACAAAACAATTTGGATCATATTTTATCAATGTAAAAAAATAATTATATAAAAATGGAACAAAATATATATTCAAACTTTTATTACTATTATTTTTATGTGACATTTCTTACAGTTTTTTGAGTTCTAGTGAAGAGCTTTAAAATGATTAACTCGGCTATTCAAAACTGATAAATTCCTCTTACCAACAGTCTAAAGGCCTTATCAAACGAAACGAAGATACTATCAACTGTTTTGTTCTTCAGACAAGCGGGATATTATAGTTTGAAAACTTTCTATGTACATTTTCCATAGCCATGTTTTTCGAACCTACGTTGATATTCAAATAATTTCTTCATTCTGTATATTTTAATGCACAGACAACTACTTCACGCTGCAATTTCGACTAATTTTACACAGTGTAGGGCTACTCTTCTGTCGAAGTAGTCAATTCAAATTCCTCATTCCTCATTGACCCCATATTGAAGTTGGTGGTTATACGAATACTACCTGAAAGAAAAGAAAGAGGAAAGGGGGTTGACATTTACGTCCTTAATCTCTTTGGGAATATTATGAATCAACTCAATATTTGGGTTCCTGATATTCCATATGTAATTTTTTTCACTACTTAGCAATAAAAATTATCTTCAACTCAATGCATCACTTCATCATACGTGATACAGCGGCCATCTTGAAATATGCACTCTCACATTTCTCTACTACGTGTGATAGAGTATTTTCATATTACTGCAGAGCAAAGCAGTCGAGCAAAACAGTTGTCACAATGTTCGTCTCGTGTGATAAGGCCTTCAGATGACTGACTTTTGTTTCAGCTAATTTTAAACATTTAAACCTCTTGCTTACTGTAAAAATAATGCTAGGTTGGCCTAGTGTGAGAAAGAAGAAATTTAAACTCATTAAAAAACACATGGAAAAATATGTCTTGATTAAATAATTTTATACAATTGAATAAATGCCTAAGGAATACAACTGGAATACAACTTATCATTTGTAGATAAGGAAACTCCTCTAGATTTGGCGTCGGTCTCGCCATCATCGCGAAGTTTTTCCTTTTTTTGTGACACTCCAAAAAATGTCTATCTTGCAAGCCGTGGGTGCCAGCAGCGTTCACCTTCTTCTCTCCTCTGGTAACAACCTTGTCATCTAAAACAATCAGACTTCTTCTAGGAGAAAAACAGGGGTCCACTCCAGAACGGCGGGGTTCAGAATCTTCCAAACCAACGGACCCTTCTAATAGTTGGGGGGAGTCCAAAGTTTCTTCCGAGTTCAGACCGGTCCTGGTCTGTTTGCCTTTGGCGATGGCTGACAGGAAGAGGTGAAACAAACGTTGAAGCACCGAATGTAACTTATTGTTACATTTACCTAAACCTTGTATGGGGCTTCTAACCTAAGTAATACAAAAATATAATAAAACCTTTATACAACAATATTTAGGGCACCTAATAAAATTATGGTTATAGAGATATGCATCATTATATTATAGTGAAATATTTTAAGCTACGAATTGGAATTTAAAAGATTTCAACTATCGGTAATTTGATATGTTTACGGCACAATAATAAAAAAATATATAAAAATAAACTAACTGCTAAATATTGTCAAATCTACAAAAGTTTAGAAATACATGTATGCATGGTATAGAATTGCAACAATTTATTCATTTCTGACAAAGAAACGTGTTATAGGTAAAGTGACCCAACATCCTCGAAATTTGCGGACGGTCCCCAAATTTAGACCGTTTTTTTCTATTTTGTTTCCAAAAATACTTTGACTACTTAAAGACATGAAAAGTTCCCAAATTTAAAGATTTGTCCTTTTTCATTCTTCCAACTGAGCTGCAGTTTAATTCTGTTTATGTAATTAATTTGAGCAAGAATGTCTGGACGACAAGGAATCATTCGAAGAAATGTGGAGATCTGGAAATTATATTGTTGTTGTTATGTCTATATAACTCTTAAAACACATTTTAAATGAAAACAATTGTCATTCATAATAAACTTTACATTTAAGTAGCTTTTGTTTATACATTATTGGTAAAAAGTTTAATAAATCTGAAATTTTTTATCTTAATTACAAAAAAGATCAAACTCGAGTTTGTAAAAATAGGAAATATAATAAAGAGGTTTTTTTATAATTATAGCGAATTAAAATGTTAATAATCTCTGATAAGTAATATTGATAATTAATAAAAATTGGTAATTTATAAATTTACTTATTCTTGGGAAGCAGTCAAGGTGCATTATTAAAGTTAACAAATCAAGCCGAATAAGGTACCTTGGACATTCATTTAAATCAGAGAATAGCAACCTCAGTAAGTTATTAATAATCAGCATACCTGGAGGCACTAGGAAATGAGCAAAACCTCCACTTTGATGGTTTGATGATGTTGAGGAAGACTTAAAAAGAATAAAGGTTAATAACTGGAAACGCACAGTATCTGATAGACTCTGATGAAACGAACTCTTTAAGACGATTGGTTTACCCTGCTTTGCATTAAACTGTAGTGCTAAGAAGAAGATTAAAACTAAAATAAAAATAATTATTAATTAATAATTATTAATTACTCTCTTAGACCGGTTTTGCTAAGCAAAACTTTTCAAATATTTCATAACTAACAACAACTAATATATAATAATTATTACCAATTAATATTAATAATAAGTAATAATTAGTATTAATAACTAATAACAATACTAAGAAATAATAATAACTATCAACAATTAGTATTAACAAATAATAATTACTATTAAATAATTAATAAATTTACGTATTCATATTAATTTGTAAAGTTTGTAATTATAATGTTGTGGCTTTAGAGTCAAAATAATTTAATTCATTATTACTGAATACAATGTTATTGCATGAGAGAGAAAAGGTGAAATGAAAATTATCATAGGAGGTGGATCACAAATACTAAAACGTTAAGTAATACATTCCACTGCAGTGAAGTTATATAATCGTTTCAACGGATCAGTATTGACACACTGGACTGTAACTTGGCTGTCCGCAGCGTTCGTTGACTCCAGGAGAGAAATCGAAACCTTATCCGATGATGATATTTTGATGAGAAGAAAAATGTTAAACCTACCACTTGTTTCATGTTCCAGTCTATCACTGTTCGGAAGTTGTTCTATTTCAAAGCCGAGGAATCCTTTCAAGAGCACACGGTACATGTAAGCTTTGTTTCGCTTTTCACCGGAGTTTACAATCATCCAAGATGTAAGTGTCAATCGAATTCAATAGATACGTACCACGTGTGGTTTCCACGGCAAAATACAGACACAGTTTCTTTTCGGAGTCACTAGTACAAGTAATATGTAGAATGTTAGCATCGAAATGAAACGGAACGATCTCACAGATATATTCCTTAAAACAATCCTTTTCAAAAAATCGATTTTTATTTTTATTTTATTTATTTATTTATTTATTTATTGCATTTTTAGAAAATTTCAACATTTTTGGAAACATTTAAGATAAATCGCGTTTAAAAATTCAATTTAGAACACATAAAATTGTTTAAAATACGATGTAAACATAGACGCTTTTGGACATTTAAATCTACCAGCTGCTGTTTCTTTACCTTACACACAACCACATACTCAATAATGTAACTGCATTATCACTGTTTTATATGCCATAACTTTTATTTTTTCTCTTTTTTTGCAAACCTCATGCATTTGTAAACTCTATGGTTGTTATTTTATTTTCAGCATCAGGAGTTATATTCTATCAGGAGTTATATTACTTCTATCTCTTTCAAGTACATTGTTTTCTACTTATGTGTATACATTGCTCGAGTTGAAAACTGAGTGATGTGAAATTTTATGCTGTCGACTTACAGATGATATAATAAATAAACTGACAGTACATTACGGAAATGCTATAAGGAAACTCTAATTCTTTCACAGAGATGTGAAGCAAGTTGTATGAACTATATTTTATCCCAAGCATTCTACAGACATAGAACCTTCTAGACCATTTTGTTCTTTAGGATTGTAGGAATTTTTGTTGGGCACTTAGTTTGTAGATTGGGACTTCTGCAAAAAAATTCTAGCTTTTAGAGTTGCTTAAAAGTGATGACTTCCCTTAAAGAGATCTGCTAGTCACATGTCTTTAATCGATTTTTTTTCTTTTTTAATTGCACATATAGCTTTTAAGTTACAACATATTAGAGAAAGTTAGAATAAAAGTAAGAAAGTCGGATTGAAATTTCTTTTAGATCTTCACTTTACAGCCTATCCGCTTAACTCGAATCCCTGAAAACTAAATGCGTATAAAAATGACCAATCAAATTTTTATACGCATTGATAGAGTACTATAGGAATGATGTGCAGTGTTTCAATTAGTTTCATTTTCATAAGCAGCTATACTGTAACCTCGCTATTTTTTACATGTGCATAACCACTAAACAGTATAGATAGCGACAAAAAGAAAAATTATACCATTATCACGTTGAAATACATAAATCACGCTGAAATTTTTTTCTTTACTTTACAGTCCATTGGGCATTTCTCCAGTAAGCAAGGTAAGATATTTAACAAGGGAGCGGTCCATAATGAATATTTGTATATCAATATGCCAGTTGCAGTAATGTTAAGATACAATAGTAAAAAGGAAAATATATACATGTATACATATAAAGTAAATATAAATTGAAAAAGAAGTTAAAGAAGGCCGTTAAGTAAAAATATCAAAAGGGGTTAAATGTGAGAAAATATGATTTAAAAGAAATAAAAATGTCTGAAGTAATGAAAAAACAATAATAATAAGAGAATCGTACAGAAACAAAATTATAAATTTAACATAAGTAAAATTTTACAGTAAGAAAGATAAAAATCATCTTTTGGTATAAAGGGTAATCTTCGGAGCACCTCACCCAGTTGGGCATTTCTCCAGTAAGCAAGGTAAGATATTTAACAAGGGAGCGGTTCATAATGAATATTTTGCATATCAAGATGCCAGTTACAGAAAAGAAAGATAAAAATCATCATCTTTCCGTATGAAGAGTAATCTTTGGAGCACCTCGCGCCATTGGGCATATCTCCAATAACCAAGGTAAGAAATTTAACAAGGAAGGGGTTCATAATGAATATTTTGTATATCAAGATGCCAGTTACAGTAAAGAAAGATAAAAATCATCATCTTTTCGTATAAAGGGTAATCTTTGGAGTACCTAACTCAGTTGGGCATTTCTCCAGTAAGCAAGGTAAGATATTTAACAAGGGAGCGGTTCATAATGAATATTTTGCATATCAAGATGCCAGTTACAGTAATGTCAAAATACAATAGTAAAAAGGAAAATATACACATATATACTTATAAAGTAAATATAAATTGAAAAAGAAGTTAAAGAAGGCCGTTAAGTAAAAATATCAAAAGGAGTTAAATACGATAAAATGTGAGAAAATACGATTAAAAAGAAATACAAATGTCTGAAGTAATGAAAACACAATAATAATAAGAGAATCGTACAGAAACAAAATTATAAATTTAGCATAAGTAAAATTTTACAGTAAGAAAGAGTGGCATATAAAAGTAACATTATTATGCAGCGGGCCTAGCCCAAAACATAGAGAACTGTAGTGATGGGTAGACAAAAGTATTTAGCTTAGATATTAATGTGTTTAAAGCATACAAGTGCCTAAAAATAGTCATAAAATAATAGAAAAATGAAAAAGTATTTGAAGAAAGAAAGAATTTAAATGAGTAAAGAAGCCCTAGGTCTGCTTCTGAACTCCGGATCCGCGAAATCATAGTCCGGCAGCTCAGCAACAATTTCATTAGGAATATTATTTAAAGTATTAAAAAATCTTTGTGAGAGTTTAAGAAAATGCTCTTTAATGGTTGGTAAGTTAAGATCTCTCCGGATTATGTCATTACGAAGGTAGCGAGGTGCCTTGACAATATGTCATAGAATTTTATTTTGAGTTACCTCAAGAATTTTGATGTTTGAGGGAAAAGCATATGACCATACTGGCGCGCCATAGCCCGCGCTTGGCAGTATTACTGTTTTATAGAGAAGAGTCTTAAGCCGAACACTCAAGTGAGGAGAATAAATCAGAAAACGAAGATCATGGAGATTCCCGATCATGAGTTTTTCAATGTATTTTATGTGTGGCTTCCAGGTAAGCCGCTTGTCGATGTACACACCCAAGTACTTTACTGAGTCCTCCCAGACAGGGTCGTTACAGATATAGTGCTTTAGCTTTTATAGTTTTGGAAAGATCCTGAGTCCAGCCAATCAAATTACAGGCACAAGACAAAACTAATCAAACACAACCAATGAAAACACAAAAGGATCAACTCAAGAAAACCTCGTACGTCCGAGAAAGCTATTACTTAAATAATAACAAGCAGCCAAAACATCAAGTCCACAAGTATGAGTGCGATTACATATATCAACAATACTTTATATAAATAAGCTGAAGGTAGAGGCTTTAACATTAAATATACCAACACTTAACCCTTTAATGGTCACAAAATAAATTCATGGGAATTTAATATAATTAGTTTATAGATGTTATCTATGAACTGTAAATGTAAAATATAAGTTTTCTTTGCAGAGTATCCTCTAAGGCAAACCCTCCTAAGGGTTTGCCTTAGAGAATACCTAACGAGGGTTTTAGGAGTGGTTTAATTGTCTAACCCTCCCCTTGTACAGATTGAACATTATGCTTTTTTAAAAGCTTAACTATACTGGAAGAACAATAAATAAAAATCCTTAAAATGGTTTAATAAATAAATAGCGTGACAATTTATAAGTGTTGTTTGTATAGATACTTTTATTTGGCGATAAATTGAATTACTCAGGTACAGCAAGTTTAAATACATATACTTCAAAAGAAATAATAAATTAGGTGTAGAGCTATCATATGTTGTAAATTTAAAATGTCAAAAACATAAAAAAATCGAAAATCATCCATGTCTCCAAAAATTTTTTTTAAATTACAGAAACTATTGATTCTACATCATTGGCTTCTATACATCAGAGATGTATGAGATTGAAGCCGTAAATAATTATAAAAATGATACAGTAAAGTACTCTCAAAAGTAAAGTATGAGATTGGAGCCGTAAATAATTATAAGAAGATAAAGTAAAGTACTTTAAAAAGTAAAGTTTTAAAAAAATGTTTAATAGGTGGTTTGCTACGAAACCACTGTCCGCTAAAGGGTTAATACATACCTATTTCTACCATAGCCGGTCAAATGACCGGATTTTATTTTTTATTATAAATGTATGAAATATAAAAATTGGAAGGAAATAGAAAATAAACTTTATTATATTTAAACAAAATTGTATATTGTCAATTTTTATGTATTGCAAACCCAAAGAATAAGAATTTTTAATTCATTTCCCATCGCCTTTTTTACATAAACCTTATGGGTCATTTGACCCGTTATATGATATGTTTAGTGTTAAGATCGTAGCAGTCAGTGGAGAAATAAAAAATGCGATAAAGACAGGAAAATATCTGTAATATTAAGTTTTCAGCTCTTTCAATTTTATTTATTATATTTTCATAAGGTCAATGAATGTAAAAGATCAATGGAAAGTCTCAAAGATAACTCAATTTTAAATTAGAACATTAAGTTTCATTCCCTTAAAACATTAAATTATTCTGTTTTTATATTTAATTAGTTAATAATTCTTGCAATTCAGAACTGATTAAATTATCATACTCTAATTCAATTCTTTCTATACCCCCAGTTCTATAAATATATCCATGATACGAAGATATAAATATAGATCAAGAAACCGCAGTTTGAGAAATAAAAAGGCTAAAAAAAGGGCTCATTAAAATAAAATTAAAACTGACTTAAAAAGATTCTCGCTATTTATCTCGATCAGGTCAATGCATCCAAAGGGTTAATGAAAAGGAGGTAATTTAATTCTGGATCAGCAACTCAAAATTTTATTCTTTTACAGCCGAGTAACTTACTTATACTTTTATATTTGGCTAGTAAATTATTAATGCAATTAAGAACTGATTAGAGTTTCAATGCTCTAATTCAGAGCCTTCCGCGTCACCCGTTCTTGCAGCATAAAAGTGCGATGTTCGGAAAATGAAGTCTTCACTTTGCCGAGTTCCAACAATGATGTCGCCATTAAAATTTTGATAACAGCTAAGTACAAGATGTTTTCATCCAGCCCTCTCTGACACTAAAAAGCGTCGCCATAGAAACCGACAGTCATTCGCTCCCAGGGACTTTCTCTCCTAACATTTGGGAAGATTTAGATTGCAAGTTTTAAAAGCATTTACTTAAAGTAATTAAGCGCTTTTTAAAAACCCCTTTTCCCTATTAAGCCAAAGAAATCGGTGCCATATAAAAAGGAAAAATGGAGTGAAGATTTTTTTTCTTTTTCTTTGCGTGTGTTTATTTAGGGTTTGCACACGAAAGTTGCTAGCGATTTTTATCTATCTTCTACCGGAATTAGCTTTTATGAATTTTCTTCCTCCCCCTTGCTCTTTAATTACGCTTTGATGTTTGCCTTCGTTTCAACTTTTGACAGCTCAGCGTTCTCTGATTAATTACTTGGTTTCGCGGATAAGAATAATTTTGCCCTCGTCTTACTAAAGTGAAAATCGACACACTTTCATCAGGTGAACGGGGGGAGGGGAATACTCACGCTACCAACTGATATTTTGGAGAGGAAAACGATAAACTGTCTGTATAATGTCACGAGATCATTTCATTTATTTTTAATTATATAATTAAAGTATATTTCAAAATAAATGATTGCATTGGAATTTTGCCTGATTCAAACCGCTTTATAAACCTCTTTCTATCTCTCAAAGGGTGTCCCAACAAAACAGGATAAACTATGCTGAACAAGTTTCGTTGTTTGGAATACATAAAAGAAATGCCTAAAGAACTGTACTTCTATGACCGATAGTTTTCGAGAAAAATGCAGACCAATATGTATTACGCCATATCCGATTTTAAAAAAACTTTTATTTGGACCTTTATTCTAATTATATTTATTCATGTTTTTTGGCAACCACAGCCTCCCTATTGGACCCCTTTAGATTTCTTCCTGTGGGTCCATTTGAAGGAGTTTGTTTACCGAGGCCCAGTTACTTTAGAAATAGAGTCGGTTGCTCGTCTCCACGGTGCGTGTACTTTAGTCTACACTACGAGCTAGGAACATGTGGGGCAGTCAACCATTTCACGACCCACGCATGCCGTCATTTGAGCGGAGGACATTTCGAACTTCTTCCTATTTAAAATTATGATAATACCGATGTTCGTATTTCGAATAAACTTTTATTTTTCGTAAACAGGATATGATATCATACAATTTCTCTAGTTTTTTCCTCGAAAATTATTACTTGTAAAAGCACAGCTCTTTAGTCATTTTTATTTAGAGCATTATACGGGGTGTTTCAACAAGATCGGATAAACTCTGCAGAGCCAGATTCGTTTTTTGCGCATTCCAAAAATTGAATCTGGCTCTGCAGAGTTATCCGATCTTGTTGAAAAACCCTGTATAATGCTCTAAATAATCTATAAGTTTAAATTACAGAACTTTTAATTGAAGAACTTTTAGAAGCAAAAGACACACTTATAAGAGGAACCAAAAAATCTTAGCTACCCTTCCCAGTCGGTTAAGGATCGTTGTCTTATAAATGATTGGTTATGAACAATGCTGTCAATGCTCTGTTCCCTGGGGGCTTATTAGAACTAGTTCAACTTTTTAACATTTTGAGGTATAATACTGAGTATCACACGGATTGCCGTTTATGTGGAAGCCCGAGTCACTAGTTTTAACTCTATACTACATGCAAAGTCCATTCAGATTACATCTATGAACTTGTATTAAAAAACCTAAAAAATTTGTAAGGTTTGCAGCAGCAAATAAGACGATGACACTAGACAAACCTGAGATACTAGGAAAGAAATTCAAACTTTTTGAGAATCATCGATTGTTGCTCTGTGGAAATTTGTGATTTCAATCTACGTAAACACAAAACAAATTTTACTACATATGTTATTTAAAAGTAAAATCTAAATTCAGATCTTTGTAAACCATATGGGCAAGATTTTAAGTTATGTAAAATTCTATGAAAAAAACCTTTGATTACCTATGTAGAATCTTTTTAAACTATATTTTTTCAATAATTTATATATATATATATATATATATATATATATATATATATATATATATATATATATATATATATATATATATATATAGGATGATAGATATAATATATATATATATATATATATATATATATATATATATATATATATATATATATATATACTCGATGCTGTGAACCTCAATGAGGATTTAGCCCTCTTCCCACCAGATTTTTTAGTTTTCAATTTTTTGAAAAAGAAAATAATGGTTTTAATGGAGTGTGTGACTTTAAAACAAAACTAATTGTAAGAAGATAATGGTGAAAATTTTGTTACTCAATATTTTCACTCTTTTTCCCTATGCAGTTAAGTCTAAAAATGACATTGCCATTAATATAAATTTTTAAGTATGTATGTGCTTACATGCCTTCTCATGTATACAGCAAAGAGCTGAATATCCGCTAATCGACAAAACAATGTGAATTGTAACAGTTTAAATGAATTTAAAATATTTATGCGTTGTATCACGAGGGCACCCCCAGTAGGAACAGCACTCGCAAAAAGTCAAAGTGCATGTTATACACAGATTATTTTTTATTTCTTCCTGTCTCATAACATCTTATAAAATAGAGTTTCGGGAACAAGATCTTCAATTTCAGCCCTTATGGTAAATTCATAGTAGCAGAAATACTCTCAAAGACCTAAGACACCCGATAACAAGCGTGAAAGACTTCATTATGAATAGTGACATATTTAAAATGACATTGAAAGAACATTAGATCTTGATTTCCTGGTTTCACTTAACAAATGGTTTATAATCTGGAAAGCCACTTGCATGTCAAACTTTTTTGTCCTTGTTAGATACAAGATATAATTTTTAAAAAAGTTTTATTGTAAAAAAACAGGTATGCGTTATACACAAGTAAAACGCAATATTTTTTTTTACTCTCAGAAGTCCGTTATAACCCACATTAAATATATTATTCAATATATATTTAGAAGAAATAATTAGGACTTCAGGGGGTTAAACTTTACGAATGTAAGGATAAACAGTGCTTTCCAATGTCCAGGAGCTGTCATTACACTATGTTAGGTAATGAACACAACTGCCAAGTTGGTGATCTTGAAGAAATTGCATTAAAATTCTAGACTGGGCAAAGAACCCGCTTTCAAACGGAAAATTTCGAGAAATGGGAAGAACAAAAAAAATAATGAATGAGTCAGTGTAAGAACAGGAACGGGTAGAGAATAAACAAAAGAGAAATAGGAAGATCGTATCATGGAATTAGTGGTATTTTCCTCAAATAGATTTTGAAAAAGTCACACCTTTTTCCTTTACGGCAAAGTACTCAAATATTTACCGAAATGCAAGGATGGAACGGTGGGTTTACGAAGTTCTTGGTGTGTATCGTGAAATAGAAGAATCAGGAAGTATCAATACATTCCAGATAACATGCATACTTGCGGCAAGTTTGATTTTTTCTGGATAATAATCTTGTCACAACAAATTTGAAGCTACAAACTTGCAAGTTAACCGGAACATAAAGCGACTACTTCTTTGCAACGCTATTTTGCTGAAAAACTGGGGCAATCTTGTCATGACAACCTTGAAGCAAGCGAAAATTCTTAGACATGCTGCAGCATTGTTTCAAACTTGCAGACTTGTCATGCTGAACTTGCTGTAAGTTTGCAGGCTTTCAAAGGAAGACTGCTGCAAGTGTTCTGCAAACTAAATTTGTTCTCTGGGTTATACAAAACTCGACACATTTATGACATAAATGTCTATTCTCTAACTACCATAAGTTCGACAATTGGCATTGATGACAACATTACAAACTAAAATCAATTTTTAGTTCACACTTCATTTCCGCTTATGTAAATACGTCTGTTGTAAACTCTTTATTTATTTATTTATTTATCATTATTATTTTGAGCCCGATATTTAAGTTAACCATTGTGTATCATTAATTATATGTAAGTGCAGAATATTTTTGGTCATCTTCAAAGCGCATATTTTCCAACAGTTTCTTTCGCTATTATATCGAGTAGAATCATTAACTAAGGTATACGTTTTCATTTTTTCAAAATCTCATTTTCGTTATTAAGTATCAAATATATTTTAGTATAAACCCTTTATCAGATTTCCTTAAAAATTGGCTAAAGACTAATGCCTGGAGTCCTTAATTCAAAGAATTGCGACTTAACATCAAACTTTTAGCAACACGATCTCTCTGGCTTAAAGCAAGTTAAAATTTACATCAATATATATGAATAATACATAATTCAGGAGGGAATAATAATAACAATAATAATTCAGGAGGAAAAGAAAGGTAAGATTTGCTATAGGTAGCAGTATTTTAACGGATGATATTATTAATTATTTTTAAAAGGAAAATTTGGAAGGCAATTTAATGCTTATAATGAAATTCATATTTAATATACATTTCATAATACTAAATAACCTTTTATTACTCACAAATTCATTTTTCATTTACATTCTCTATTTTAAAATTCTGAAGTGGCACTATTTTAAATTTGTTAAAGCAGTGTGAACATTTAAATTTTTTCTAGTACCCACTAAAAGTTTAAACTTATATATTGGTCGCTGTATTGATCACACACTATACATTGTTTCAACCTTTTAAGAAATTCGTAAACTAATATTTAAAAAAAAGCTCATTTAGGGTATTTATTAATTACCAGAGACTACTAAGCGCCTGAGGATAAGAAAAGGGGGTTTTGCAACCCATAATTAAATATGCAAATAAGTTAATGCAATCTGCATTTTAAGACCTCTAATACCTTGTTATCTGCATAACCAATCTTAACACCTAAGGCTTTAATCAAGTGTGTTAAATGAACTTCCTATTTGTTTAATTTTTTAATCGTCTTCCCACACTCTTGACTATTTAATTAGTTAGGCTCAATGCAAGTTGTTATCAGAAAGGTAGACAAATAAGAAAGGCTCACTGATTAAAAAAAATTCAGTAGCTGCCAGTCTACATTGGCTGAGAATTTTCGTAGCGAAAGCGAATTTAAAATTACAGACTTTTAACCCCTTCCGGTAAAATGACGAGTCTAGCTCGTCATTAGTTTTT
This sequence comes from Pardosa pseudoannulata, assembly GCA_032207245.1. Lineage (NCBI taxonomy): Eukaryota > Metazoa > Arthropoda > Arachnida > Araneae > Lycosidae > Pardosa > Pardosa pseudoannulata. Next base: position 67,688,898 of record CM063501.1, read on the forward strand.
CATTCCATACCGCACAATGACGAGCTACACTCGTCATGCGATTAAAGTTACTGTTAAATATGATAATTAATTTAGTTTAAAATTTCTAGTGTACTGAATTTGGCAACACTTGTATCACTTGTGAAAATCACAAGTCACTATTGCATATTGTTTACTTGGTACAAGTCATTGCCAAATTAATGAGTCAGAATAAAAGAAAACCTACTAAGAAATGCCGTGTGTGTTACAAGAATCAAATTAAAAGTGAGACTACTTGGCGGTGTAAAATATTAAGAATTCCTTTTCACTTTGTTTTGAAAAGTACCACTAGCTTGAAGACTATTATCTGTATACCTTATTAATTTTTGCCTTGATATTTTCTTAATTTTACTGTTTCTGATATTATTTAACACTATGTAAAAAGTGGATTTTAATTAAGAATATGTAAGAATTGTAAAATGAAACAAGTTTTTTAAATAAAAATTAAATGGTTATTTCATGCACAGTTTTTCATTATTAAATCATACCGGAAGGGGTTAATTATGTATGGCTATATGGATAAATTATATTGGATAATATAAATAGGAAAATATGGGTTTTATTTAAATGTATTGTCAATGATTAGTTATTGATATCGGTATTTTTTTCCAACTAAAAGGACAATTTAAAAGTTCAAATCGCGAAAAAATAATTCTCATAATTATATGTTTGGACCCGGGGTCGGAAAAGTTTGGTGCATTGCCAAACCCTGTTTTAATGTTTTAAAAGTATGTCTCCCTCAGTATGTCTTTAAATGATTTAAAAGTGCAAAATTGTCCAAAAACGAGGACATCATCAAAATTTATACAAATCTGGGATTTTTCCTTTAATATGTGCCCACTTTGTATGATCCTGTTTCACACCAAATTAAATCTACAACAAAAGCAGGAGTAACATTTTTTCAGGAAATGTCTACTTGGCAAAAGTAAGCATTTATTTCAAATACATTTTAAATCATAAACAGGAAATACTATTAAGATGTTTTAAAAATTTCTCTGCAGTTTATAAAATTCTGAAAAAATTTGTAAGATGGTTATATAGATAATAAACGTATTATTAGGGGATTTTCATTCACGGAAAGTATATTTCCATAAGTAGAAAATAATATGTAGAAAAGAACTTTATATGTAAAATATATATAACTAATTTGCTGATTTTTTTTAAACAAATGTTATTTTGTGATTACCGAGTCATGATTAAAAGAATATGCTTGTACTATATTTCGTATTACCGAAATTTCGCACTTATAGTCTGTCGTGTAGTCCTCGTTTTTATTTGAATATTAACCTGTGATCAAATGTATAGTGGGATTTTAATTTGATTGCGTTGTGTAAAAGTATTTTAGTACTATATTTAACCACAGGTTCTGAGAAACTACAGACATAAGAAATGAAACTAAACTAAAAGCTAAATTAACAGCATCCGAAACTAGCTTAATATAAAAAAATAAATTTATTATAATATATATACATCTATGTACATTACAAAACTGATGCTAATTTTCATAAAATATGTTTTATCAACATCTTCTAAATTAGTTCTGACAATAATTTTTTAATAATTAAGGTATTATGTAAATATAAGAGAGAGGACCCAATCTCAATTAATCAAAATGTATGTAAAAGGGGTACCTTTGGGGAGTTAAAATGGTGTGCCCGGAACACTGCTGGTTGATGTGTATCTATGGATCTCTTGTCAGGGGCTTCCTCCTGAGTTTTTGGGGTGCGGCCGTGCTATTTGATGCAGGAACACTTCCTGTCGGACTTACTGGACTCTCGAACTCGTTCCTTCGGACTCCTCTCTTCGTCGGGACTATCGAACACCTTCTGTCTGACTCTCTCCTCGTCTCGACTTCCGAACCTCTTCTGTCGGACCCCTCTCTTCATCTCGACTATCGAACACCTTTTTTGGGGGGCTTCCGAACACCTTTACCTTTTCTTTTTTTTTCGATCTTTCTTATTTTATTAATTTCATCCTTGTCCCCTCTTCCTTCTTATCCTCCAATCGGAATAGTTGCAAGAATCCAATTGGTCTGCTTAAACCCCGCCTTAAGACCTCCAACGTGGAAAAGCTTATCCCTTCTAATTGGGCACTGTCCCTTAGGGACTCATAAATAACTCCACAAAGGTACATTCTTATTTAATGTCAAGTACAGAGACGGGATTCTAATCTAGGACTGGGATCAAAACCCCGTCCGAGACCGCCGTACAAGACAACAATATCTGTAAAATATAAATTTATGGTCCTCTGTCTTTTTACAAAGATGTGATGAGGTCAGATTTATATCCCGAGCATTTTACTTCTTGTATGAATGAATCAATTATATTACTGATCTAAATCGCCTCATCACATAGTCCTCGGACTATTTGTGTTTAAAAAGCAAATTTCTTCAGCCTTTCATTCGGAATATCTGTTGGTTGTTCATTGCTCAAATCATCAAAATCGGAAAAAGGGGGAGGGAAGCACGTCGCGCGAACAGCCGATGATTAAATGTAAACAAAAGCGCACTCACGAGATGCCAAGAAAACTTGGTATCGTGTCAGTAATAAACCATGAAAGAAAAAATTCAACCCATAAAGCAGAACGAATCAGTTGTAGCAAGTAGCACAATCGTAAATTGTGTCCTGGAGTTCGGAAAAATATCGATAGTCCCTATTTACAGCTCCGATTGACAACACCAAGTGGATGGGCTCTAGATCGAAGGTTAAGGGTCGAAGGTTATTTGACCACTATGATCACTCGTATCAGAATGTTTTTTCAAAGTTTTGATAAGGTAAGCTTTCAAATCCTTTTTTAAAGTTCACTTCATCCAATTACAACCATTTATAAATACCGTAATTTCGCACGTATAGTCCGCGGATTATCTGTGTTTAAAAAGCAGATTTCTTCAGTCGCTGACTATCTGCTGGTTGTTCATTTCTCAAATCATCAAAATAGGAAGAAGTTGGGGGGAAGCATATTATGCTAACGGCAGATAATCAAATGTAAAGAAAAGCACGACTCACGAGCCACCAAGAAAACATCGTTTCGTGTCGGTAATAAACCATGAAAAAATACAACCATAAAGCAGATTTCCTTACCGAGCATGGCCCATTCCCGGCCTATCTTAGCCGGTTCCAGCTTTCCGATTCGGCTGGTACGAGATGTGTTTGCGGTGGACCGGGTTTGCCCGACCACTACCTATTTGACTGCTCCCTCACTACGGATTGGCATTTCAAGAGCCCCAGACCAGACCTGAAGGGTGTCTGGGCTGATCAGCTAATTTTTAACAAAACTCTCTCATCCAAACTAAACAAGCTGTTCGGTTGGCTAATGGAAAATTCAGAGAATCTGCAAGCCCCGTAACAAGGCTGATTCTGAATATATAGCTTTCACTGTACTGCGATTTTGTATTTATTTATAAGCATTTATCTTGTAATTATTATCAATTTTTTTTATTTTAATTTTATTTTTTTTATTATTATTTTTTTTTATTTCCAGTGTTATTTTGTCTGTTTTGTATTTGTAAGTGTTAGTTTGAGATATTTTTACTGTATTTACTATAATGCATTGTATATTAAAAGCTGCTGTGGATTGTACATCCGGGGACACCCAAAACATCTAAAACCTTTGTTTTAAGGTAGATGGTCCTCGTTGGTGCAGCCAACCATAAAGCAGAACGAATCAGTAGTAGCAAGTAGAGCAATCTTAAATTGTGTCCTGGAGTACGAGAAAATATCGATAGTTACTATTTACACCGAGTGGATGGGTTCAAGATCGAAGGTCATTTCACCACGAGGATCACTCGTCAAGAATTTTTTTTTCAGTGTTGATTTTCGGTAATATTGGTCATTCATTATGTCTTTAAAACATCGTCGTGGTTTCATTGCTGATTTCAAGCTGAAAGTAATTCATAAGGTCGACGAGAAGGAAGTAAGAAATTGGCACCAGCAAAAGGAAACATTAAAAATATGAGAAGAAAGCTATCCATTCGTAGTAGAAAAATGCGATGTCCTGCATTAGAAGACTATTTACATAGCTGGATTCTCGAACAGAGAAATATAGGCTGCTCTGTTTCTTCCTTAAAAATTTGTCTCCGAGACTATGGCTGAAGAAATGATTTTAAATTTTAAAAGTGGAATTAATAGCGTTTAATCCAGAGTTTTCGGCACTCTACTGTACTTAGGTTTTTATTCTTAAAATGATTTAATATTGTCATACTAAAATACATATTTTTGCATGTATAGTCCGCGGATTATCTAGTGGTGCGGACTATCTGATGATTTATGAAATTTTTATATAAAAAAAATCATTCCCATGGACTATACGATGGTGTAGACTATACGTGCGTAATTACGGTATTAAGTTTGAACTTATGTGGTACGCCATATCACAAACTAATTGCTTTATTTTCAATAAATAAGCAAAAATACACAACCTAAATTGTTAGATAAAAATTGAAATTCTTTTGAAAAACTTTTTTGATGTATATTTTGCCTTAGTTCAGAAAACCTACCGAGGAGTATATTTTAACTGATAATATTTTACTTGTTATTCTAAAAGCATATTATTTTTTATTTCTCTGATAAGGAAAAGAAAAACCTAAGTTGTAAACCTTATTTGAAAGTCTCTAAAATTAAATTGCTTTATTCATAGCACATACTCTCTAAAGACTATTACTCTGATATACGGCGTCATAAGTCTATACCTTGAATCAATAAAGGCTCCGTATCATGGCTTCGAAGCAAATTCCTTAAATTTATCTTGGCATAGCGCATAAAAATTTCCGTAATATGTGACGATAACAAGCATCATTACGTAAAGTCAAGAGAAAATTGCGCAGCTCTTAAAATTCCTAATATACTTTCGGTTTAAACACAAAATAAAAAATGTTACTGGAATTAGTGCTGTGTATTTTAGGCTAAAAGAGGGATTTTTAATATGCAATATTTAATGCCTGGTAAAGAGAAAAATATTGTAGTTAACCCACAGTAATTTTTACATGTGTTAACTATAACCACTATAAGAAATTTAAAGGCTTATTAGATGATGTTAAACTAGTACTAACTATTTGTGCACTTTGGCATGAGTTATGATTATTTAAATGGGAAGAAATGTGTTTAGGCATTATAAAGGAGTATTTAATTCTATATTTGGATTGGATAATATTTACAGTGACTTTTAAATTTTATGACATATTATAGGGTGATTTAATGTATTTAAGAATAAAAATGTAATAGATATTAGTATTAATAATATTATAAATAAAAAAGTTACATTTAATATGCAACATTCAATACCTGGTGAAGTGAAAAATATTATAGATAATACACCACAGTTTTTGCAAGCTTTAACCGTAAACGCCATAATAAATTTCAGATATGTGATGAGGCGATTTAGATAAGTAATATAACTGATTAATTCATACGATAAGTAAAATGCTTGGGATCTAAATCTGACCTCATCACATCTTTTGTAAAGGAGAGAGGACAATGAAAATTATTTCAACGGTTTTTTTCCGTCTTGTGCGGCATTCTGGGGCGAGGTTCTGATTCCTGTCCCAGATTAGAATCGCATCTCCATACATGACACTAAATAAGAATGTACCTTTGGGTAGTTATTTATGAGTCCCTAAGGGACAGTAACCAATTGGAAGGGATAAGGTTTTTCCACGTTGGCGGTTTCAAGGCAGGGTTAAGGAGACCAATTAGATTTTTACAACAATCCCGATTGGACGAAAAGAAGGACGAGGGAACAAAGATAAAAGTAATATAAAATAAGAAAAGTCTAGAGAGAGTATGTTCGTGAGTGGAGTCGAATCAAGGAGAGCAGAGAGGTCAGAAGTCGGAGGAGACGATTGTGACAGTGAGACTTCAGGAGTCCAAGAAGAATAGCCTTGAGTTCGACAGAGACTCCGGAAACGTTTGGAATATCTCGCGGCTACCAGCAGTTTTCTTGTGTCAAATATTACGGCTGCACATCAAATACTCAGAAGGAAGCCCCTGACCAGACCGACGGAAGATTGAAATTTGCTACCACACATACCCAATCCTGATTAGATCTCAACCAGCAGTGTTCCTGGCACATCATATTAACCCACAAAGGTACCCCTTTTTACATATATTTGAAATTGAGATTAGGTCCTCTCTCTTATATATATATATATATATATATATATATATATATATATATATATATATATATATATATATATATATATATATATATATACCTAATTGATGGAAAATTATTGTCAGACCTAAATTAGTGTGGCACCTAATTTGAAAGTGTTGATAAAGTAAATTTTATGAAGATAGAATCAGATTGTGTGTATATAGATGTATATATATATATATATATATATATATATATATATATCATTATAATAAATTTACTTTTTTTATTTTAAGCTGATTTCAGTTACTTTTAATTTAGTTTTTTAGTTTATTTTCTTATTTTTAAATCTGTAGCCTCTCAGAACCTGTGGTTGAATTTAGTACTTAAATATTTTACACAACGCAACCAAATAATACTTAGTCTTTGTGACTAACCAAAGTAAATACCACTATACAGGTGATCACAGGTTATTACCTAAATATAAACTAGAGCTACACGACAAGATGCTTAGTTGGTAATAGCATACAGGCCTATTTATTCTGTATATGATTCGATCCATATATATTCAATAATAATTAAATATATTTTACATTCGTTTAGACGTTATAACCTTCCTTCGATGTATTTCTTCGATGTTTGGGCCGGACAGTGATCGAATGACAGGGCTCTGCCTTTCGATACAGAAGTCAGGGGGCGTAAATCCTGCTGCTGGCATGGACATTTGTTGCTGTTTAGAGTGTTTTAAATAGTAAGGCATGGTTTCGTTAGCCATCGTATAACAAATTAGTAGACTAAAGCGTCCGAGGCCCAGAATTGCGATTGTCTCCTCTCAAAATTTTCTGCTCTCTTTCTTGGCTGTCTCAATCTCCCGTCTTTTTGGTGCAACGAGCAAAATTCCCTCTTGCTTTTTTCTATTTCGGCTCGCGTGGTTCGCACCACCCTCACTAATTCCGGCGTCAAGAGGTCAACTAAGCATCCAGTAACTATTCCAAATATAGTGATTTATATTGTTTATATTATGGATTATTTAAGTTTATATTAAGAATGTAATTAAAGATTGAATGTTAAAAAACAGAGATAGTTCAGTATTTACCAACTTAAGCTTAAACTTACTACAATTTACCCACTTAAACGTATTAGAATCAAACTAACTGTTTTTTAAAATAAGTGTAATATCTATAAACTTGTTTGTTTTTCTCGAATCATTTCTTTGAAAAAATTCCCATTCCAGTTTAATCAGGATTTCAAAACCTCGCAGTGATGAGGGAAGGATGAAATGAGTAACAAAATTGGAATGCCATGAGCACCAATGCTATATGTATAAGGCAGTAATTTAATATCATCGCTCGCTCTAGTTGCTTTCTCATTAAGTTCCAATGATTAACTGTAGATGTTTCCCTTGTGGATTTTGAAAGATCTCTAAGAAGATTGAAACCCAGTTAAATCGCCTTTCTTGATTCAAGAATTACTTTCACTGAAATACTCTGGCGGTTGCCATGGCGACCTCAAAGCAGCTCAAATCTGTGGATTCCAACACGGCTGGGAACATGTTATAAGTCAGCTGTTTCCGAGCTTCCCAGTGGATTTTCACTAATAAATCCGACTTTGCACACATACTACCACGTATTTACTTTCAGAGAGTAAAAATGTTTAGAATAAAAATGCTCCATATTACCAGATGACTTCTAGAATACTGGATTATTCTAAAAGAACACTTACGAGTGATTTAAGATTCTGTACTAAAAAAAGAAGTAGAAGCTAATGCTTAATTGTTCGTTTTCTCACGTTTTTCTGATAAAAGTTCTAGGGAGATATTATTTTCTAGAATTGTGATGGTTTGCTAAGGATTTGTTTGAAGCTCTATGATCTTTTGTTTTGCAGGTTGTTTTCCAGGGCAAAAGATGAGACTGGAACCTACGCTTAAAGCCAGTTCCGAACGTCTACGATCACTCATACTATCCACAACTTTCAAACCCGTGAACTCTGCAAGTTCACATGTAAGTTCTAATATAACCAAGAGTAACGCTCTACCCATTTGGATACCGTTCGGCTTTCTCCGGGTTGCTTTATTATTGATAAGTGTGGTTTTTTTTTTCACTTCTCTTTATCCTTTAATGTTCTTTTCATAGTAAACTCAGAAAAGTTTGTGTAGGTCCAGGTTTCATTAATCCTCTTGTAGCTAAACAGACTGTAGAGCAGCAATTCAAATAAAGCCAAATAATAAAAATTTGTAAGGGGAATATTTACTCACTATAGTGATGATTTCATTCCAAAATATACCTGTTTTTTACTGTAACTGTATCCTGAAGTATCACAGATGAAGGTTGCTATAAGCAAGCCTTCGAACTCTTATGCTCTAAGTGACTAATTATTACTCTTAATGTTCTAGTGAATCTTATCTTTGGGATAGTACATCATTTTATGAGCAAATACATGGAATTCCAATGGGGCGGGGGGTGGCTGTTCGTCAGCATTAGCAGAAATATATCGTCATAATTATGAATATAATACATATCTACTTACTAATGTTAATTACTTTAGATATGTCATTTGTTTAGCTAAGAAACTTTTCAATCTCGATTTATATCCTAATAGTTTAAAATTAATTCAAAATAGTAATAATGAAAATAATGCAGTAGATTTTCTTTACGTAAGTTTTTATTTGAAGGATGTATCATTAATTACTGCTTATTTGATAATCGTACCGATTTAAAATTTGTTAATTATCGTATTATGTCTTGGAGGACATGTGTGAGTAAAAATATTAAAATCAAGTTATTAATTAGATATGTAGTAAACTATATAACAACAATAATGTAAGAGATAAACATATTCGTACTTTCCTTGATTACGCCCATAAAACAGATTTCCCTTGAGGTTTTGTAAAAAATATCGTACATTTTTTGAAAATTAATAGTGATGAATGTGCGTATCGATTGTTTAAATAATCGAATGTGTTAATACATAAATACGCTGTTAGGGTTATCTGTCATAATGTTGTGTTGTAACTTTTGTTGTTTTTCGTAGTTTTGCTTCGTATTTATATTGCCTATTTTTTCTTCCCCTTTTAACTTCTTTCAGGTTGTATGATGTTGTGACTTCCTTAAGTGTTGTTGCAACAAAAAACTAGTCTAAATGGAGTGTGAGGTCACAACTCCCCACAGTCATTAACAATATCTTTCCTACTAATCTTTTCCTTTTTTAGTCTGGTATTGTATTCCATTGGCTATATGTTTGTTTATATGATTTTTCTTTTATATTTATAATTATATCTTAATGTTCTTAATAAGTGATTTAATTCTTATGACTGCAATTCTGACTGAAATGTGCACATCCGTCTTAATCAGTCCTAATTAGTCTTGGTAAATAATTTATTAAATAAGTTTAAAATTTATCTTAAAATATTCACAAAATGCATTGCAAGTATTATGCTGTTGTTTTTCTAATTCTCTTTGAATGAGCCAAGTACGGGAGCCAGAAGCTACTCGATTTAAGGCGAAAGATTTTGTTTCCGTTTTGAAGAGTACCGCTAGGGAGGAAGAGAGACTTTTAGCTCTATTAATTGGGTTTAGTTGTTGAGTTGTTTTTCTCAGTACCTTTAGTCGACTTATTAGATTTCTCAATTGCGTTAAAGTATGGGCTACTTTCTGGCAATTTCAGTACAGCAAAGTGGTTAATTTGAAACCGGTTTTTGGATCGAGTACCACATGGCATGGACGCAAATCATGTTAAATGTAAATGCTTGATTGTCTTGGAAAAGATCAAGCTGTAGATCAGTTTCGGCTCAAATAGTTTTTTCTATGTTTTTGGCATTTATTTTTATTGCATTTATATTGATTATTATATAATTTATTATTATAACTATATTATATAATATATTATTAATTATTATTCAGAATAAAAATCCAAGTTATTATTTAGAATTATAATTTGGAAGTAAAGATCATAGAGAAGACCCCCCCAGGCTTGACATGCCACCTTCAGAAGTGTCATTTGACCCTGGAGGTACGAACCTATTTTACATGTCCCAGCTACCGTTAGTGAACATGAAGGTCTTTAGTTTTAAGCTTAAAACATACAATACTAAAGCTATGAGCAGATAGCTTTACCGCTGAGTTGCCTCGGCTGAGCAAATATTGTTTAAACCAAATGTGTAATAATTCGGTTTGGACAATCAAGAGTTAAACCTTGCCCATATGGCCTTGAGGCCCTGCAGGCTTATCCCGCCGGAGGTGGGCATATCGCGAGTATTAGGCTACCCAACCTTGCACTAAACCCTTCGAAGAACCCGGAGCGCCGAGGCGCAATCCACGAGTGAACACAGAAGACGAGCACTACGGGAAATAGGACAGACGTGGACAAAAAATTTTAACTACGTTTGTAGAATAATTGCTTCCGATGCCAGAGGGCGCTGATGCCCGCGCCGAGGTAGAAAGAATTGTAGTTTGTGTTATATCTGTTTTGAAGGCGG
>CM063501.1:67706982-67769482 GCA_032207245.1 Pardosa pseudoannulata
TGTATTTTAATATTTTTTTGATTTATAAAAGATTCAAATACAAAATTTTTAAATGACTTGATTTTAAAATAATAATCTAATATAACTGATGCCTAAAGATTTTGAAAATTTAAATCTAATCACAAGATTAATCAAAATTTAAATCTCTCAAGATTTATTTATTTTTGTAATTAAATGTGTTTATATTTTTTTAAATTTATTTTTTTTTTTTTTTTTGTGTGATTATTTTATAAATTTTAAAATTAATTTTTTTTTTTTTTTTTTGTTAAAAAATTTTTTTATTAAAAATGATTTTATAAAAAATAATATTAATATTTTTTTTTAAATATTTTAGTTTAAATTAATAATAAATTTTATTTAAATTTTTATATTTTATTAAATTATAATTTTTTTATGTTTTTTTTTTAAATATTTAAATAATTTATATTTTATAATTTAATTTTTTTTTATATATTTTATTTTTTTAAATGTGCAGTTATAGGTTTTTAAAACGAATGTAATTTTGTTAAAATAATTTTTTTGTTAAATTTTGATGTTAATTAATTTTTTAATAATTTTTTGAAAAAAAAAATATTTAAATCACTTCATTTTAATACTATCAAATGTAATGACTGATAAAGATTTTGAAAATTTAAATCTAATCACAAGATATGTTTATAACAGCCTTAAATAAAAGGATCACTTGATATATATTTTTTAAATATTTATTTTGAATAAATGTGTAGTTATAAGTTTAGGTAAATTAATAAAAATAAGAATTACTCAATAGGATTTTAAATACAATGTAATTTTTTATTAAAAATTGATTTTACATAAAAAATAATTAAAATTAATGTTAATAATTTTTTTAAAAGTAAAGAGTACAAGTACAAAAAATATTTAAATCACTTGATTTTAAAATAATAATTAAATAGAATTGATGCCTGAAGCTGCTTAAATATTATAACTGATGCCTAAAGATTTTAGAAATTTAAATCTAATCTCAAGATACACTTATAACTGCATTAAATAAAAGGATCGCTTGATATATATTTTCAAATTTTTATTTTAAATAAATATGCAGTTATAGGTTTAGGTAAATTAATAAAAATAAGAATTTCTCAATAAGATTTTAAATCCAATATAATTTTTTGTTAAAAAAAAGATTTTACATAAAAAATAATTAAAAGTAATGTTAATAATTTTTTTAAATCAAAGAAGTCAAGTATAAAAAAATATTTAAATCACTTGATTTTAAAATAATAATTAAATATAACTTATGCCTAAATATAACTGATGCTTAAAAATTTTGAAAATTTAAATCTAATTTTAAGATATGTTTAAAACTGCATTAAATAAAAGGATAACTTGAAATATATTTTTTAAATTTTTATTTGAATTTATGCGCAGTTATAGGTTTATGTAAATTAATAAAAATAAGAATTACTTGATAGGATTTTAAATAAAATGAATTTACATAAAAAATAATTAAAATTATTGTTAATAATTTTTTAAAAAATCAAAGAATTCAAGCACAAAAAAAATATTTAAATCAAATGATTTTAAAATAATAAATATAACTAATGGCTAAATATAATTAATGCCTGAAGCTGCTTAAATATAACTGATGCCTAAAGATTTTGAAAATTTTAATCTAATCTCAAGATATGTTTATAACCGCTTTTAATAAAAGGATCGATTGATATATATTTTTTAATTTTAATTTTATATAAATGTGCAGCTTAGGTAAATTAATAAAAATAAGAATTATTCAATAGGATTTTAAATCCAATGTAATTTTTTGTTTAAAAATGGTTTCTATATATAAATAATTAAAATTACTGTTAATAATATCTTTTAAAATCAAAGAGTTCAAATACAAAAAAAATATTTAAATCACTTGATTTTGAAATAATATTTAAATAAAACTGATACCTAAGGAATTTGAAAATTTAGATCTAATCTCAAGATATGTTTATAACTGCATTAAATAAAGGGATCGGTTGATATATATTTTTTAAGTTTTTACTTTGAATAAATGTTCAGTTATAGGTTTAGGTAAATTAATAAAAATAAGAATTACTTAATAGGAATTTGAATCCAATGTAACTTTTTGTTAAAAAATGATTTTGCATAAAAAAATAATTAAAATTAATATTTATAATTTCTTTTTAAATTAAAGATTTCAAATACAAAAAAAAAGTTATTTATATCACTTGATTTTAAAATATTATTAAAAGACAGAGTATAATAGTTCCCATATCACCATTTAAAAAAATTGGCGAGTTGTAGTACTTGGGAGCCGGATTAAAAAGGGCAATTTTTTAAATGTTTCTCACTTTCACGGATGAAATGAGGTGTTTCATGTGAAATTTAATGGGTAAAAAGGATTGAGCTTCAGAGATTTCTCTTATATAAATTAATTCTTCAAAGATTTCTACCCAAGAGCAATCTAGCGAAGTGGGAGTCTTTAGGATGATTTCAGCATTCTTTTCCGTCATTTGTTTATACGGAAAATGGAAATTCCAGATTCTCGCCTGTCTAATTGCTCATCCACCGGCGCTGCGTTGAGCTGTTTGTTTGCTAAAAGTTTCTTATTTATTATTGTCTGCGGAAATGAGAGGTGGCTGTCTGTTGTTAAGCACTTAATGACCTCAGATTCATACTCGGCCTGTCTAACTCAATTTGGCTTTTTGATCTCTTTCTACCCGAACATTTTGAAGAGGATAATTGAATAAAGATGTCCACGTATTTTGATTACATTTTACTTATTTTCTTGATGTCACGTACAACCTAGAAATCGTTTGTTTAGCTTTCATTCGATACTTTCTGCAACTAAAAGCGATCGTTGTGCTGAGGCAATTTAGATCATTAACATAATTTAAAATTAATATAATTGATATAATTAATATAATTGATTAATAAATATAATTGATATAAATAAAACGAGAAGTGGAATGCTTGGGATCTAAATCTGACCTCATCACATCTTTTATAAAGGAGAGAGAGCATATAAAAATTAATTGAACTGATTCGTCGTGTGTGGGATTCTCGGACGGGGCTCTGATTCCAGTCCCAAATTAGAATCATGTCTCCCTTCATGACACTAAATAAGAATGTGCCTTTGTAGAGTTATTTATGAGTCCCTAAGAGATAGTGGCTAATTTGAAGGGGTAAGGTTTTCCCCATGTTTGCGGTTTAACCCTAACAGCGGTTTCCCAGAGAAACCACCTATTACACAATAATTTCTCTGTTTTTTAGAGATATATGAATGAATTCTTTACAATTCTTTTAATGTTTTTAGCATTTTAAACTTATAACAGATGGTAGAACTGCACTAAATTTATTTTTCATTTTGAAATATAAGTATTTATACTTGCTGTACCTAGAAAATCAGTAAAACATTTTTTCTCATCTGAGCCCCCCAAAAATATCTATCTAAGCATTGCTTATAAACTGTTAATTTATTTTTTATACCATTTAAAGGATAGTTATTGCTCTTCTAATATAATAAAAATTAAGAAATTATTGTGTTCTCAAAGAAAGAGTTTATCAGGTAAATTATCCCTCAAACCTTCCTATATTTCCTATAAGGAAACCGCTAATAAATCTAAAGAAAAGTTTTCATATATTTTAGATATATAAAGATCATAGATAATATTTATAAACTAATTTAATTAATTCCATAAGAATTTATGTTAGTGATCTGTAATGGGTTAATGGCGGGAAAGGGAGACCAAAGAAAGGACAGAGATGAAAAATAATATAAAAAAAGGAAAGTTAAGAAGAGAGTTAGAGTTCGGGGACCAAAGGAAGAGTTGAGTCCAAGAGAGACTCCGAAAAATTAAAGAGGACGACATCTCGCAACTACCAGAAGTGTTACAGTGCATCAGTCTCAAAGAATCCCCCAACTATTTAGAAGGTCCCAGACCAGTGATGGAACAGAAGTCAGCATTGCCATCTACCAATCGAGATTACACAGTGTCTACATCCTTTCACCAAAAGCTCCCAACCTGAGTACCGTCCTGGCACATCCCTGCAAATGCACATCCCTTGCAGAATCACTAAGGTACTAATTATAAATATTTGCATTTGGAATTAGGTCCTCTCTCTTCAATTTTTTAAAATGCTTTAGTATCTCATTAATGTTGAAATTTTGAATAATGTGGCACCTAGTAGAAAATTTGGAAGGGCAATTTTTTTTTTTTTAATTTGAATCAATTTTCTGTACATAGACATGTGAACAGCATAATAATAAATTTGCTTATTTTTATTTAAAACTATCAACTTTGTTATGTGTTCATTTAGGTGTATAATATTTGTTTTAGCAACTATTAATTAGCTTATTAGTATTGTTGTAATGTACATACAACCTATACACCAGTGTTCTTTACAAGGGGGAAACACAGAATGAATATAATACCTTATATAGATTCAGACATTTATTCTATACATTTATTTACAAAAATATCCTTGGTTATCATAATGATCAATCATTTATATCTTCTATTTACAGAATAATTATCCCACATCACTTTATAAGGAATTATTATTATTAACAGAGGCCTAAGTCAAAGGACTGTAAATATTATTTATAAATTACCTCCATTAAAGTCACAGGGGAGCAGGCAGGGGCTTTCCTCACGGGCATACGGGACGAGTTGGTGATGGTGAGCGGGGCGGTGTCGGTCCGGGCGCACGGGACGAGCTGGTGCTAGTGGATCCTTGTCCCACTTCTCTCGACTGCCCACTTCTTCTTCGACTCCTCGCTCTCACTACGTTTCCAAACTCCTCACCTCGGTTCCAACGCCCCTTTTTTTCTTCTTATCCAATCCCTTGTCTTCGGGAAATTTTCCCACATCAAATGCCCTTCGGGAGTGCAGGTGGGCTCATTAAAGTAGCCCCTTTTTGTTCAAGCTGACATTACTTTTTAGCCCCCTGTTCCCATAATTCACGCTTACAGCTCTGTGCGAGCTTGACCGTTATGCTGCCATTCCGTGAATTATCTTCTCTGCAGGGGTCCCTAAACTTGACGTAAATAATTGGGGTCCTAAATTCCTCAAGGAAAATCCTCCCACGGCTATGCATGCACGTGCAAATCACCGTGAGAAAGTACCTCGGTACAAATATCTTAAAAACTAAGTCTGTAGTCTCTCAGAACCTGTGGTTAAATTTAAAACTTAAATAATCTACACAACACAAGACAAATAAAATTTTGTCTTTGACTAACAAAATAATAACTACTTTAAATTTGATCATAGGTAAATATCTAAATTTAATGAGAGCTACGCGACAAACGTTATTTTTGCTGCTTTTAAATAGTAGCAATTATTTTTAATTTATCAAGAGATTACAAGTAATGATTAATTTCAATCAAAATGACTTTATTTTATTCAAAGATTGTTTCGTTTTACCACATTTATTAATGATTCTGTGATTTAATATATTATTTATTTCCTTGTTTTCGTTTAGTATTAAATAAAGTTCAACTGGGTTTGGTTTAGTTTGGAGAGCTACGAACAATGCTACACGAGGGCTAATTAGGCCAGAACATACTGCTTAAATCTGTTTCTGAAAGGCTAAAATCATAACATGCTAGCAATGGGATTTAAACACAAAAATTCCGTTACCGAAAAGCATCTCTACACCACCGTAGTCATTGTCTGTCCAGAGCACTGGAAAATTGGGTGTTTTCTAAAATCAGTTTTACACTATGAAAAATTAGTCTGGCCGAAGATTTAGATATCATAAAGTCATCTGTTAAGTATTATGAAAGAAATATAAAGCAAAAATGATCCTTACATCTGTTAATTGTTTACATAGCTAATTACTTCCGAACCTATCTGTGCCGAACGATGGCGAATGGTTAGGGTGCTGGCTTCCGGTACCAGAATTCATGGGTACGAATCCCATTGTGGCATGGATGTTCGTAGCCGTTCGTAATCGGCTTTAAACTGTAGGTCCCGATCTCATTAACCCTCGTGTTGCAAAAAGTAGACCGTAGCACTCCAAACCAAACCAAACTGAACCTATCTGTATTCAGATGAGTAATCAGAATTTGACAACCATGTACTTATACGAAATGTCCCTTGTTATCATGCTAAATGATATTGTATGGGTAAGAAGTTCTTCAAATTTCTGGACTTATTATCTTCAAAATAGGAGAGATTTTGCCATTTTCTTTTTATAAACTATATACTTTAATAGGGGTAAAGCACTGGTTCTCAACGTAGGAGGTAGAATGATGCTGATGGGTAGTGAGCTTTTTTAGGGCGATAATGGGGCAATGTGAGAATATTTTAACTTTCAAACTTAATTTTAAAAGTACCAAATAAATTTACTACGTAGCCTCCACACTACGATCAATTGTTCACCACTTCCTGGTGACTTGGCTGATAGTTTACGGATTGCATCCACACGATGAGCCACTAAATGAACCGAGCGCATGGATTCATCCATAGGATCTACTGCGCACTTTAGTTGCGCATCTGGCTGCCTTTGATCTTTGGAGAAAACCCGCATCCAAACCCATACTCCGCTAAAGCCCTTTTATCGTCTGCCATCGTCGCCCTAGATAAGCTATACCCCCTCCAGACGGTGATAATGGCTTGCAGTTTACCATATTGTGGATGGGCCTTTACATTTATTATCTGACTTACACGATTTTTACTAGTAATAAAACAAACTTACGCGACGGTACCAGAACCAGTAATTTTTCTCCCCTATGTTGTCATATGTGAAATTGCGTCAACATTCAGAAAAATATATTTAATCAACTGCATTCTTTTGAGCGTTGATTGAACGTGTATGAGTAGCAAAAATTTGGTATGTAACTCTATTGAAGAAAATTACTTAAACATTTTTTCTCTCATAATTGAGCACTTCTCCATATACTTTAAAGTACGGGATTTTTACAAACGGGGCATTGAACACATATCGGCCCCGTAGGGGGATAGCAACTTAAAATAGGTCGAGAGCCACTGGAGTAAACGAACTATATTGTAACAGTTCCAAGTACTTCACGAATATACGATTCTATATTTTATCCGCATGTGTAGATGCTCTTAACTAGTAAGTCACACCAATTTTTATTTATTTAAATCAGTGGTCAGCAAACTTAACACGTTGACGGACACTTGCGTCTATAGCTGTCAAAGCGAAGTTCACTATGTGGCATGAAGGTAAAAACCGTCCAAAACGAAACGGTCGTTTTTAGACACTACGGCTATAGCGGCACAAATGTGCGTTTACCAGAGTACAGGTAGAAGCCTAGTGTCATAATTTGTATAATTGTTTTTAGGCTGAATTTCGTTTTCCACCTGTTGCACGACTTGCAGCTTCAGCATGCAAGCGGTTGGGAAGGGAGTAGCGCGATCGTGTTTTCTCTTAATTTTTTTGTCATTTATTTATTTTTGTTTGATTATGAACTAGCACTCCCAAAAATACTTTGTTGCAAACAAAAAATTGCTTATTTGAGTAATTAAACCTGTCATTTACGTTTTTAAATTTTTGCCGTTATAGCGGCCATCATCCCATTAGTTAGTATCTAGAGTTATAGCCGCAACCTAATTAAAGGTGTTGAATTAATCAAAACTAAGGTATCCATCTACGTTCGGAGAACTTTTTTCTGTAAACGTAGAAACTAGCTCATGTTTTTACATATTTAGATTTATTTTTTTATATTATCATAGATAATTGCACTTAAAAAGTTTATTCCTGGAAAAGTTTTTATAAACATTCGAATAAATAAAGAAAAATTAGTAAAAAAATTTTGTTTTATCAAAAGGTCTGATTTTTTAATAAATTAAATTATTTCAATATTTTTTGATTCAACACATTTTTTATACACTGGACTAATGAATTACTTAAATCACTTAAAATCTTTGCTTAATTTACATTTGGTAAAAAAGTTTTGGTCTTTCGAAATCATACACATTGAATTTTTAACGAATTTTCATTACCTTTATATCTAACTATGAGTGTAACATCATTAAAAATTGTCCAAATCTAAAGCTTTTAGGTCATTTACTAGTAAATACTATCAAAAGCATTCATAATAATTTTCAACAAAATATTTTGAGAAATTTTTGAGAAATCACATTTCAAGTTTCAACATTTTATTAAAAACACCGTTCTGAGAAAAAGGCATTTGAAGTTTATGAAAGCAACTTTAACTATTAAAAAGTTAAAATACATGTTTAAAATTCCCCAAACTTTCTTGCTTCAAAACTTTCTAATTGCCAAGTTGCTAATTATTAAAAATACTAGAAAAATGTTTAAACTAATCTTCATGAAAATTTAAAAAGTTTTTTCCAAAAAATGCTCTTTAAAAGGCTTTAAATTCGAAACTTCCGGTTCCGAAGTTGCAACTTCCGTTTTGTTTTGACAGCTGTTACTGACGTTTAAGAAGCTGTAACTTTTCTTTAAAATGCCGTGGAGAAGAAAAAAAACAGATTTAGAAGCCTAAAAGTTGAAATTTTACAAAGCAGAAATAAAAAAAATTATGATTTTTTGCAAAAAATGACGTTTTTAACGTAGACGGATACCTTAAGGTTATTTAAACAGAAAAAGTAAAACTATACTTCTAATATTCTAAAAATTACAAAAACGTATAGTGTTAATTTTCAAACTGCACTTTTTCCTACCATCCGTCAATGTTAGAAAGCTTGGAACAACCGTATCATACAAAACAATTACAACATTTAAACAATTACAATATTTTAAAAAAATAGAAAAGCTACCCTTAATGTTAAAAAAATAGCAAACCCTTCACTCAATCTTGATTTTTTATGAAATGTGATTACATTCTGTGAAAAAAATATCATCAACAACTTACTTTATGACATATATTTATTTACACTTTTCTTCTCAACAGATATTTACAACAAAAGTAACAATTCAGTATAGATATATTTCTTTTTTATCCATATATAAGTATATAGATTCCATATGTATAATATTTTCTCGTGTTCTATAATTTCACTACAACTGACAGTAACATTATACTTGATACTCAAGATTACAGCAAGGCTCAGGAATCGAAGCTCAGAAAAGCAGTTCTATAACTCCCTCAAATGCAACACAAAGCGATTTTTTAAGCTCATAAATAGTTACAAACAAAATTACATTTCAGATAGATATATATAAAGTTATGTAATAGTCATTATCAATCTAAAATCATGACTGGGATTTTTCTTTGTATAAGCTCTATAACTCAGAGAAGAGTTGTTATGACTTTAAGAAAACCTTTTTCTGTTCCAATTAAAAAAAATTATGCAAATAGCTCAAGGAAAATTTCAATGTAGTTTAAATTAAAATTAAGGTTAATTATTTGTTTAAAAATCAAAGAGTTTAAGTACAAAAAATATTTAAATGACTTGATTTTAAAATAATAATTAAATGTAACTAATGCCTAAATATAACTGGTGCCTAAAGCTGCTCAAATATATCTGATGTCTAAAGATTTTGAAAACTTGAATCTAGTCTCAAGATAAGTTTATAACTGCAATAAATACAAGGATCGCTGGATATATAGTTTTAAAATTTTTATTTTGAATAAATGTGTAGTTATAGGTTTAGATAAATTAATAAAAATAAGAATTACTCAATAGGATTTTAAATCCAATATAATTTTTTGTTAAAAAATGATTTTGCATAAAAAAATAATTTAAATTGTTAATATTTTTTAAAAAATTCAAATAGTTCAAATACAAAAAAAAATTAAATCACTTGATTTTAAAATAATAATTAAATATAACTGATGCTTAAAGATTTTGAAAATTTAGATCTAATCTCAAGATATGTGTATAACTGCATTAAATAAAAGGATCGCTTGATATATATTTTTTAAATTTTTATTTTGAATAAATGTGCAATTATAGGTTTAGGTAAATTAATAAAAATTAGAATTACTCAATAAAATTTTAAATCCAATGTAAGTTTTTGTTAAAAAATGAATTTACATAAAAAAAATAATTAAAATTAGTGTTAATAATTTTTTTTAAAAAATTCAAAGAGTTCAAATACAAAAAGAATTATTTAAATCACTTGATTTTAAAATAATAATTAAATATAACTGATGCCTAAAGATTTTGAAAATTTAAATCTAATCTTAAGATATGTTTATAACTGCATTAAATATAAGGATCGCTTGATATATATTTTTTAAATTTTTATTTTGAATAAATGTGCAGTTATAGGTTTAGGTAAAATAATAAAAATAAGAATTACTCAATAGGATTCTAAATCCAATGTAATTTTTTGTTAAAAAATGATTTTACGTAAAAAAATAATTAAAATTAATGTTGATAATTTTTTTTAATCAAATAGTTCAAATACAAAAAAAAATATTTAAATCACTTGATTTTAAAATATTTTTAAAAGGCAGAGTATAATAGTTTACATATATATATAAAGTCGCCATTTTATTTTTGAAAAAAAAATGGCGACTTGTAGTATTTGGGAGCCGGATTAAAAAGGGCAATTTTTTAACTGTTTCTCCTGTCATGGATGAAATTATGTGTTTCATACGAAATTTAATGGATAAAAAAATATTGAGCTTCAAAGATTTCTCTTATATAAATTAATTCTTCAAAAATTTCAAACCAAGAGCAATCTAGCGAATTTAGGATGATTTCAGTATTCTTTTCCGCCATTTGTTTATACGGAAAATGGAAATTCCAGATTTTCCAGATTCCAAATAGTTCAAGGAAAATTTCATTGCAGTTTTAGAAAAAAAATTGTGAATAATAATAATAAGTAATTAAATTAAAGAAGATAAGAATAAGCAGTTAGATTTCCGGTTGCGAATTAAAAGAAAGTATGCTAATACTTTCGTTTAGTTCATTCTGTATTTTAATGAGCTTGAATCGATATTATTAGCATTTTTACTTTGTAATATTTAAGTTGGATTATAATATTCGATAAATGGAGATATTTTTATGCGAAAAATAAAATTTACAAGCTATTTTTATGTAGTCGAAATACCTTTATAAAATGGGTTTTTTTTTTAATTTAAGCATGTTAACTTTGCAAATTTATTTGAAAATTAAAAATATTAAAAGGGAGTAATTCATTTAACTCTTCTCACAAATTTATTGTTAATTATATATATTTTTTGTAAATGTTTTGTTCCTCTAGTCTCATTTTGAAAAACGGAAAATTCTTTTTAAAATCTGTGCCAAATCCATCATTAACGCCTCCTTTTTTTATATATCTTTTATCTCCATAACGAGGGAAATAGAAAATTTTGGATCAAACACATTAAAGTAGTTTAAATGACTTTCAAGCGAATAATATTCACATTTATGTCTTGCATATTTTATTCATTAACATTAGTATTTTTTTTTCAGAATGAAATGACGATTGCATGTATTTTTCTTATTTTATCATTGATAAAATATCTTTAAACAAAAGAAATTTTTGTATAAAACTGCAAGAACACCCATTCGAATTTTTATTATTCAACTGATGACATTTTTGTCTTTTTTAATACTCAAGAAAACTAGGAATTTACATAAAAATAGGATAAAGTAGTTTTCATAAAGTAATAATTAAATAGAACAGAATTTTTGAACAGAAATTTACAGAGTTGTATCCAATTCATTTTAATAACAGAAAAGTTCCAGTCATTAGAAATGCATTTAAATATATTTTGCTCTGTGTTGTTTTTACTTTTTTAAATCGCCATTAGAAAAAAAAACAGGAAAAAGTATATTTTTTTAAGTCAAACTTATCAGTATAACATCTACGGGAGTTTTATCCACCAGAGAAGAAAATTCACAAAATACTTACACGAAATACATATTTTATAATTTTTATTACATTACAAAGATTAAATCGAAAATACCTATTATAGCCAGATGGCAACATTCTTCGTGTATAAAAGAAAATCCACACAGTTTAAGTTGAATCAATGTGATCCATCTAGAAGGAATAATATCTATCTCACTTCCATCTAATCTATCCAGGGGAATTTTGAAACACTTCTGAATGGAAGAAAATAGAATGAAACCTCTCTAAAAGAACCACTCTGTAGACACAAAAAAAATCTTTATTTCAGAGACTGGTCTCTCAGGATTATGATATATGCTGTTCTAAAGAAAGTCATAACTCTATGTTAGTACATAATGTATATTCATACACGCATTTTTATGCATATATATTATATATAAATCTGAACAATTTAACACTGATTTGGTCAGTTTTAAAATGGTTTTCGTCCTTCACTCAGTCTCTCAGTTTTCCACTGTATTATTATAGCAAACTAAATACTAAAACGAGTGATCATTTTTAATGATAAATATGATTAAAAATCAATGACTTGTATCACATACTATCATAATATGCAATTTTACCTACGCATATGTATTTTAAAACATTGTTTCAAAGATATAATACTGTGCAAGCCAACCCATCGCCTATCAGGAAATTTGCGCTAGGATAGCAGTTTTCCAACCCGTAGTGAAAAGCAAACCTTCCTGTAAACACATAATAGAAAAGAAATATTTTTTTTCATATATTTCATGTCTGTGAGGTTTTAAAGAAGAATATTCTTTTTCACTTAGTTTGTAATATTTATTTTTTTAATTATGTTCTTCCAATAATTATTCTCAAAATAGTATAAATATTAATTTTTAAATTATGAAATTATGTTGTTTTATTTATAGTGATCACTAAATTAAACAATTCCAAACTTTATTCACAGTTTCCGGAATTTCGTACTTGATTCCAAAATTTTCTGCCAAAGAAATAATTCCGACCTACGACCAAAAAGTTGAAAAGTATCTTTCATGAAGGAAAACAGAAAAAGTGTTTTCTTTTTTTTCAATAGGGCACTGTAAAGCTGAAAAGTGGCTTTCAAGAAGGAAAACAGAAAAAGTGGGGAGGGTTTTCCAATGGGGTACTGTAAAGTTGAAAAGTGGCTTTCATGAAGGAAAACAGAAAAAGTTTTTTTTTTTTTTCAATAGGGTACTGTAAAGTTGAAAAGTGGTTTTCATGAAGGAAAACATAAAAATTATTTTTGTTTTTTTGCAATAGGGTACTTTAAAGTTGAAAAGTGGCTTTCATGAAAGAAAACAGAAAAAGTATTTTATTTTTTTTCAATAGGGTATTGAACAGAAAATATAGACCAGAAATAAACTGTTTTTATACAGGTAGAAGCTTTATAAAAGTGTTCTTTCGGAGAGGTTTCTCTGGTTGTTTTAGTTCCACAGCTGCAAGCGCGATCACACCAAAAAATAACTAGACAAGATATCCACGTGCACAAATCACGCCGCATACAGAATGCTTGTCTGGCGGTTCGATTCCCGTGTCGGAATGATTGTGCGACTACTATACCTCTGTGAAAGCTAGATAAGAAACAAGAACGCCACGAGCCTCGTTTCGTAGCGAAAGACACAGTTACAGATCACAGCAGAAATCGAAGCATTGTCCGTCAGTTTACAAACACAGCGACAAACACATCTCAACTCATCGTTATTGAAAAATAGTGTGGTCCGTTCCTTTCGGGAATTTTGCTTGGAGTGTTTATTTCTCAGTGCACTTTTCCGAATTGCGGAAAAGTTGTTTTACCGGCAAGCCCTGGCAATTGTTCTCACAAACCTTTTTTTTTATCTCAGTGACAAATAAATGTGCTTAACGTTTGGAACTTAAGTAGTTCCCACAGTGAAAAAACACGAACAAATGAAAAATGAAATTAATAACAAGGAACAAAATAAACTGCCAGAGTGCTGAAAATATTTAGGTTGTTATTAAATTGCGGATTTGCAGGGTCACAGGTGTTGGCACATATAATTTCATGAATCATTATTTATAAATCTTTAAATAATTTAACAAATATTATTTATATAAACTATTTCTGCCTTATTTTTTTTATAATTCAAACGTGTAAAAACTATTAAAAGAAATTATGGGTTCCCCATAAGGTTTGAAAAAAGCTGTTATTGATAAATAAATTTCCTAAGTTCATTCAAAATTTTAATTTTTTTCACAGTTATCATTAATTTTAACTAAGTGAAATAAAACTTAATAATTATAGATAGTAGAAATTAATACCTAAATTATACTAACTCATCATTGCATTTTTGCGATATTCGAGAAGTGACTATAAGTACATAGTTTGTAGTGTTTGTGCATGTGAGAAAGAGGGATGAATATTTAAATAAGTGGAATAGCATAAAAATATTCTTAAAAACTATCTGTAACTTATTTAGTTTACAAATATAAAAAATCATAAAACATGTTTATTTCCTCTATCAATTTTTATAACGTAAAATGATTAGTTTGGCATAAAAGTATTCTCAAAACTATATGTAACTTATTTAGTTTACAAATATAAAAAATCATAAAACATGTTTCCTCTATTAACTTTTATAACGTAAAATGATTAATTTGGCATAAAAATATTCTCAAAAACCATCTGTAGCTTATTTAGTTTACAAATATAAAAAATCATAAAACATGTTTGTTTCCTCTATCAATTTTTATAACGTAAAATGATTAATTTGGCATAAAAGTATTCTCAAAAACTATCTGTAACTTATTTAGTTTACAAATATAAAAAATCATGAAACATCTCTCCTCTATCAACTTTTATAACGGAAAATGATTAATTTGGCATAAAAATATTCTCAAAAACTATCTGTAACTTATTTAGTTTACAAATATAAAAAATCATAAAACATGTTTCCTCAATGAACTTTTATGACGTAAAATGATTAGTTTGGCATTAAAAATCACAGAATTTAAAAAAATCTTAATAGGAATAAAATACTTCATAAGTAGCTGCTATAAGTCTTTACAAATGGTACTTTGCTGGTGTATTTCATAAAATAAAGGCAATTAAACACTAACAAACTGTAAACTTTACTTTTCATTTTAAGTCAGTAAACTCTAATTATTGTTCTCCAAAGACAAAAATCAATTCACGTTAAAGTATAGAACTAAAATAGTATTTCTTAAAGCAAATCAAAATTTGTTTACTTTTAAGAACATAAAGAAATCTGTTTATTTCTCTCTTTTTTCTATTTCTACTTCAAATAATTTTTATTTTACAGCTTCAAATTTTTTAGTTACTATTTTTTTCTTGGAAAAGGTGTACTTCTACTTCAAAAAAAATCTTAACAGTATATGCCATTTGTAACTTCTGCAAATCCTCCTTCAAGACTTAAAATAATAAGTGATGTCTCCGCGACATAATTAGCTTAAGAGGCAAATTATAATGAATCTTCAGTTTTGAAAGGTATTGATTTCCTCTTAGAATATGAAAATGCTTTTATCCTGGATCTATTCATTTTCTATTTGTAAAGCTAAGGTAATTGTTTCAAGCAGGCTCCAAAAAAAGAAGATACTACTACAGCATAATGAACATTACGGCATTAACTGGATTTTCAGCGGAATGCTAAAATTCATTAAATACACACAGGAAAAAAATTAAAGGAATTTATTTCTTTCTCTTGTGAAGAATTCAAAATAGAGAAAGTATATTTCTTCAAAATTTAGACGATGCACCTAAATTTATTATGTATTACATTGGTTGTTTAGGAAACCACGATATATTACATAATTTGCATTATTGCATTTGCATATTTAATTCAATTTCTTAGATAGCGGTTATAAGCTTAGTTGGGCGAACTAATAAGTATTTTTCACAAACTCCGCTAGGTGTCGCAAACTTTGTTTACTCTTTAATGGATGTCAGTTTTGTGTAATTTTAAATAAAAAAAACACCTCCAACCACTACATTAGTAACTCAGCTGTTGCCTTGTATTGTGTATTAATTGTATTGTATTATAATTCTCCATTCTAAACTCTTCCATCCTATTTTATTGTATTTATTTTATTTATCATAATTCTTTAAATCTTCTTTAGTTCCATGAGTGTTATTCATGTATATTTCCAGTGGTAAGAATAATGGACAAGAGGATTAGGGCCAAAGCAGTCCAGCACAAACCACTTCCGTCGGTTTCGTTAATGTAATTTTAGCCTGGAACCATACGTACATGGTTCCAGCTTAATGAACTCAGACTAACGTCACTAACAGTGTTATATTGGATGAATATTGTTGTAATAAAGGTTTAAGGGAAATTTTCTCCTATGAGTTTTCCAGCTTAATGAACTCAGACTAACGTCACTAACAGTGTTATATTGGATGAATATTGTTGTAATAAAGGTTTAAGGGAAATTTTCTCCTATGAGTTTTCCAGCTTAACGAACTCAGACTAACGTCACTAACAGTGTTATATTGACTGAATATTGTTGTGATAAAGTTTTAAGGAAGATTTTCTCCTATGATATAATATAATGGATTAGTTTTTAATGAACAACAATGAATTTTTAAAGTGAAACTCCTAAGTTATATTTATCACAAATTTTTCATTAAAATTTGGGACATAAAATGGAGTTTATTCATTTTTGCATAATTCGTACAAAACTATTGTTGTTAACTGTCTTATATTAAATAAACCCTTATGATTAAAATTCATCGCAATTGAATATTTTGAAAAAAGAATCTATTGGACTTTTAAACGGAGTGACTTTGAAATATGATAATTTGGGCAGATTCAAAAAGTTTGACAACCATGATGTAATATATAAGTACTCCAACAATTTCTGTTCTACAAAGGAAAGGGAATTTCATAAATTATTAAAAATGGTTATAAAAAGGATTTCTTATTTATAAATCAAGGATCTCAAAACATGAAAATTAGATTTTATAAGAAGTTGAAAGCGAAGTTTTTATAGCTTCTAATTATAAAAAATAGAAGTGTAGCATGAATGCATAATGTTCAATTATATGGTTCGTAAAGAATGTGTTAAATTAAAAAAAAAACTTTTTTTTCTACAGTTAAAATTATTCACTTTTGATTAAATGAAATCTAGTCACTAATTAGCAACTTCAAGGATGGGTAACTTCAAAATGCCTTTGATGTTTTCAATGAAATTAACGTTACTTTAAGAGATTTATAGAGAAAATAATTTTTTTTTCGAAAGCATTATACCTTCACCTTACATAAATTCACAAATCTTACTTAATTTTTTTCCTGCGTATCGATAATAGCAAAGAAAATAATTCATAAGATAAATAACAGAAGGTACATTTTATGAAATAAAAAGAGAATGTAGATACAGTTAAACTCCGTTATAATGAAATTTAAGGGACTGTTGATGATGATGTTCACTATATCCAAGTTATTTAGAAAGAAGCGATATTTAAATATATAAGTCATTTATTGGAGTGTTCACAACTAAAGTGAAACGAATTCATTTGGAACAGTTAAATAAATTGAGTCTTAACATTATCTGAATCTTAGTGAAGTCCTAGAAATTCAAATTAATTTCACATCCTAGCCTAATTGAATTCACATTCATATGAAATAAAACCTGATATATAATTTTATTTTGTAAATATTCACTTGGTTCACTTTGGTTGAAAACCTCTCAAATGCAAATTGTATTTATTTAATAGTTGATAAAAGTAATTAAAAAATTTTAATGAACTAAAATGATTAAAAGCGATAAAATTTTAGTTTAAATTTTAATAATCATTCATCGATTAAATTTTAATATTCGCTTTTCGATTAAGCGTTAGTCAATTTGATAAATTAAACTGACACAAATTTTCGTCAAATTTTAAATTGAGAAAAGAATTATATTAACAAAAAATAAATGCAAATAAAAAGTAAATAATTTTACCTTTAACTGTCACTCACTGTTTTGATACAAATAAAATTGTAATCGTAATTTGATTCCACGAAAATTTTAGGAAATTTTCTGTCCAACACAATAAAAAATTGCAGCACTTTTTTTCAATCGTTTGTGTAGACAAAAACTTAATATAACTCGTTTTGTTATGAAATGAAAAGACGAAATACTATTTTTACAATTGCAAATAAAAAGTAATTAATTTTATCTTTAACTGTCACTCATTGTTTTGATACAAAAAAAATTGTAATCGTAATTTGAATCCACGAAAATTTTAGGAAATTTTCAGTCCAACACAATAAAAAATTGCAACACTTTTTTTCCATCGTTTGTGTAGACAAAAACTTAATATAACTCGTTTTGTTATGAAATGAAAAGACGAAATATTATTTTTACAACTGCAAATAAAAGGTAATTAATTTTATTTTTAACTGTCACTCACTGTTTTGATACAAAAAAAATTCTTATCGTAATTTGAATCCACGAAAATTTTAGGAAATTTTCTGTCCAACAAAATAAAAAATTGCAACACTTTTTTCCATCGTTTGTGTAGACAAAAACTTAATATAACTCGTTTTGTTATGAAATGAAAAGACAAAATACTATTTTTACAATTGCAAATAAAAAGTAATTAATTTTATCTTCAACTGTCACTCACTGTTTTGATACAAAATAAAAATTGTAATCGTAATTTGATTCCACGAAAATTTTAGGAAATTTTCTGTCCAACACAATAAAAAATTGCAACACTTTTTTCCATCGTTTGTGTAGACAAAAACTTAATATAATTCGTTTTGTATTGAAATGAAAAGACAAAATACTATTTTTACAATTGCAAAAAATTTCCAAAATAAAAAATTTTTTTTTAAATTTCAGCAGATGATTGAAAAAGTTCGTTACATCCGATTTCCAAAACTCGAATATAAAAGGATAAGTTAAAATGGAAAACCACAAGAAAATGGTTAGACCAAAATTTTCATTTGTTATAAGCGGAGTTCGCTATAACGGAGTTCAGTTGTATCTAGATTTAAAAAATATTTTGTATCATATCAGAAATTAGTGCTTTAAAAATAGGTACAAGGGCGTAGCGAAGTATTTTTCATGGATGGAGAAAATTTCCCCCCTTCAATTCATACCTGAAAATGTATATAGCAATCTTTTTTTTCGGGAGGGGGGGTTTACAAAGCTTACCCCACTCCTTCGCTACGCCACAGATAAGTAAATATTTTTAAACATTACAATACATTTTATAATATTTGAAGAGCTTATAATTGACTTATTTACATGATAAATAAAAGCAAAATACACTATTAAAATTATATAGTACTTAAATTATATATTATATAGTAATATCATATAGTACAGTATTTAGAGCAACAATTTATAACTAATATTAGGCAAGGATTATTCCGCTTGAACAAAAAGTTATTTTAGACTACGAATTCGTTAGAAAGCACCAGTCAAATAATTTACTTGCATTAAACAATAGCAAATCTAGAGAAAGACAGAGTGCGAAAGTTAGTTGAGAAGAAAATACATATGTGAATTATCTATATTAAAATTGAATATTGAATATAGAGCACTAATTCTTTATATAGAAGTCAATTCTGTACATAAGTTAAATTTGTGCAAACTTATAGTAGGAAATCGTTCACTTCTTTTAAAAAATTACCTATAAAATAGTCATATTTTGCGTTATAAGTGTACAATACAAAATATGTTGTATCAGCTTGTTCTCTTAGCATGCTAAAATTAACCTAATTATGTACAAGAAGGATTTCATAGAGACAAGAAAATATTTTTTGGTGAGGGTGAAGCATATGAAATAAAAAGTTTGATTTTTAACTATTTTTCCTTTTTAACTAAAAATTATCCGTGGTTGTTAGCTCTGTATATCAATTTAATTTCTATTTTTATTTTTGGGGTGTAAATTATTAAATGAAAACGGGATTTCAACGTTAAATTGCGAAATTATCATAGCTTGTAAAGTACACTCAAATCTGTTGTTATGTAAAAGACAGGGACCTAATTTTAAAACATCACCTACAAAAAATATCTAGAAACTTCATGAGTAAATATAAAATATATTACTCTCTACACTCTAAAAAATTCTTTTATGGTAAATAGGGAAGTGGCATACCCAGAAACTAGTTTTAAGGAATGCATATATTCGAAGCAATTACTTTTTTAAGAATTACAACACGTTAAAATTACAGAATTCGCTTTATCGATCTTAATTCTCCTATGTAAATCTTTTGAAGGACTGTTAAATTTTTATTAGCTCTGTACATAAGTTAATTCTGTACATAAGTTAAATTTGAACAAACTTATAGTACATCAATTTATTTTCCCTTTTTTGGAGTGTAAAGTATTAAATGAAAACTTGATTTAAGTTGCGAAATGATCATAGCTTGTAAAATACACTCAAATCTGTTATGCAAAAGACAGGGACCAAATTTTAAAACATCACCTACAAAAGATATCTAGAAACTTCATAAGTAAATATAACATATATTACTGTCTACGCTCTAAAAAATTCTTTTACCTTAAATAGGGCAGTAGCATACTCAGAAACTAATTTTAGGGAATGCATATCTTCGAAACAATTATTTTTTTAAGAATTACAACTCTTTAAATATATAGAATTATCTTTATCGATCTTAATTCCCCTATGTAAATGTGAAGAACTGTTAAAATTTTTATTAGCCCTGTGTATCAATTTAATTTACCTTTTTTTTGGAGTGTAAAATATTAAATGAAAACTTGATTTCAAAGTTAAGTTGCGAAATTATCATAGCTTGTAATATACGCTCAAATCTGCTGTGATGGAAAAGAGAGGGACCGAATTTTAAAACATCACCTACGAAAAATTTATAAAAACTTCATAAGTAAATATATAATATATTACTCTCTACACTTTAAAATATTCTTTTACCTTAAATAGGGCAGTGGCATACCCAGAAACTAATTTTAGGGAATGCATATCTTCGAAACAATTATTTTTTTAAGAATTACGACATTAAAATTACAGAATTCGCTTTATCGATCATAATTCTCCTGTGTAAATCTGTTTAAGAACTGTTATAGTTTTTATCAAGTTATAAAATTTACAAAAAAATAGTAATTAAAAAAATAGTAATAAAGATATTTTTTTTTTTGGATACTAAATATTAAATGAAAACTTGATTTAAGTTGAAATGATTAGCTTGTAAAACACTGTCTGAATGAAAGACAGGGACCAAATTTTAAAACATCACCTACAAAAGATATCTAGAAACTTCATAAGTAAATATAACATATATTACTGTCTACGCTCAAAAATTCTGACCAAATAGACACTATCTCAGAAACTAATTTTAGGGAATGCATATCTTCGAAACAATACTTTTCTTTTTTTTTAAGAATTACAACTCTTTAAATATAGAATATCTTTATCGATCTTTTTTGTAAAAGTGAAGAACTGTTAAAATTTTTATAGTAAAATTTAATTTATTTTTTTTAATGTAAAATATTAAATGAAAACTTGATTTCAAAGTTAAGTTGCGAAATTAAAAAATTGTAATATCCTCAAATCTGCTGTGAAGGAAAAGAGAGGGACCGAATTTTAAAACATCACCTACGAAAATTTATAAAAAACTTCATAAGAAATATAGTAATATAACTCTCTACACTTTAAAATATTCTTTTCCATACTGCATACGAAACTAATTTTAGGGAATGCATATCTTCGAAACAATTATTTTTTTAAGAATTACGACATTAAAATTACAGAATTCGCTTTATCGATCATAATTCTCCTGTGTAAATCTGTTTAAGAACTGTTATAGTTTTTATCAAGTTATAAAATTTACAAAAAAATAGTAATTAAAAAAATAGTAATAAAGATATTATTATAATAAATTTTCCTAGATACTAGAATCAGTAAAATTCTGTATCATTGAAAAATTGATTGAAATCATTTAATAATTTAAAAACTGTCTGGAAGAAAAGAACGCTTCCGGTAATTCTTTGCCAGGAAACTACTGGAGGGAGGAGGAAGCATAATCTAAAGGGATGCACACCCTCTCTTCGTCAGAAAATACTGACCAAGAGACACTATCTCAGACACAGCTTTTTCAGACACAACAAATACTTTTCTTTTCTCGGAAATAGTTTTAGAGAGAATACTTTTTCTCTTTGTGGTAAAAGAACATCGGGAAGAGAAAAAAATTCATTTTTTTAAAGTTGAGAATATTTATAATAGTAAAATAAAAGAGTTATTCTGATATATTCCAGTTTCAAGGGAAAAATCTTAGGGTATGCATATATCCCTTGAACCTACTGAGGTACACCAGGTACGCCACTGAAATAGAGACAACATAAAAAATAAAGAGATAAGTAAATCAAACCATCCTGGTGTAGCTAAATATTGGTTTTCCAAACTTGAATTTACATATCGAAATATTTTTAAAGGCTTTATTTCTTTATATAGATTTCAAAATGTGCATCTGAAAAACCAGTATGCAATTTCACTTCAAAATTTTTTAAACTTAAAAAAATACATAAAACTTTATCAGAGTGCTCCGAAAATCAAATAAAAATTATCAAAATTTTATAAAATATGCTTTCCCAACAAAAATAATATTTTCATTTAGTAACATATGTGCATCTGTGCTTTAGTAACATAGGTGCATCTCTCGTGAAATTCAAAAATTTATGAACACTATTTTTAGTTTTCGAATTGAACTTGTGTATCTTATATATTTCTCTAAGTTTTACTCTGCATTTAAACTTAAATTTTAATTTTGATTCTATATACCTTCTACATTCTATTCCTTGGGCACATGTCTGCTATATTTTTATACCAACAATATCACTAACCTAGACGAATAGACCAAGGAGGATCAGAAAATTGTTAACAATTGTTAACAATTTATTATCCGTCCTGTGTGACATATCAAACTTTTAATCGTGTTTATAGAAACTAAGATTTAGCTCATTTTTATTCTTAATATGCATTTGATGAAACTTTTTATATAATGCACAAAAAAAGGCATCTAAAACCACATATAAACAGATCTGAGTGTAACTTCTTACAATATATAAATTTGCTTAAATTTTGGTTTTGATTTAGATTTGTAATCCATAGAATGTTGCATTGCTGTAAACAAGATTTTGCGTAATAATTTTAATAATTTACAAAAATATTATTAAAAAATTTTTCAATAAAAATTTAAACCATATTTCTTACAAATACCTTCAACCAACATTGTATTAATTTTAATAACTCTGATAGTAGTCTTAGTAAAATAGAAGTAGTCCTCCAAATTCGCATAATATTGAATGGCTAACTCAACTTTTTGGGATATTTTTAAAATTATTGAACAGTTTTATTTTCAACAAATGAAAGTAGTTAGAATATATTTAATAAACAGAAAAAAATTATTTTCTGTTTTCCGTTTTTTAACTTGCCTTCGTAATCAATTACCTCCTGAAAAAAGTTCCTACTTAAATATACGACACTGATTTTTCACTATGCAATGAACACAAAAGACTTTTAATAAACAAGTACTAAAAATCACAGTGATTTCATCATGAATTACACATACTAATTTTACAACGTATTAAACCACGGAATAAACAACCAGAGCTCTAGTTTGAAGGTGTACCACGGATAATACGGCATTCAACTTAACGTCGGAAATAATAGTTAAATAGCAAAAATGAAAAGTCTGTTAACATGTCGTCTGAGTGAGATTACATTCCTAAGAAGCCTTAAACTACAACACTGATTTCAGGATACATCTGATATGTGTTTAGTGTGGTAGAAAAAAAGGAAAAAAATCTACCACACAAGTAAAAAAAAACACTCCATGTCTTGTGTAATAACAGTTGTCTGTGGATGTAAGCATATCGAGAAGTTCGCTTCATAGCACACTTTTTTTATAATTTTTTTACATAAATCTTCTATTCATACAAAATACTTGCTAACAAAGTAGTTGGACATACAGACACACAAATCATTTCCTCCATTAGCTACCTATATCACTGGTCATGACTTTGTTCTGAATTGAATTGATCCTCATTTTACTGTAGTGATAACCTGTTTAATATTCCTGTATCTTAATTAGTAAGTAGCCTAACCACTGACTAAGTGTGAGAGATTTTCCCCTATATATATATATTTATATATAACGGACAATTTGTTACTCGGATGTTTAAGATGGCTGGGCAACAAAAGGGAAAGTAGGGCGAATACTGCAGGTACGTTAATACAACGTCATTATTGTCTAATAAAATTTCACATTCACTATTGTGGAATTCGTAAGATATCCATTTTAATACGATATTTGTGTATATTACGCATGATATTAGCTGAAGAAACAAAACAGTTATAATCCTTTTTCGCATTCAGGGTAGATGAAATTTTTCAAGAAAAAAAGAACCACTTATGATTATTAACACACATAATATTAATAATACACAAAATTGCAACTTACGATTTCAATTTCTAAAACAGATCTGTTGACCCATAACACATAAATAATTTATAATATGGCACAAATATATTGGAAAACAGGCAAGATGTTAACATTTAATATACAAAATACATGCTTTACTCATAAATGGGAATTAAAAAAATTTTGAGAAAACCTAAGTTTCGTTTCTTCTATTTAATCAAGGTTATTAGAAGACATAAAAGAGCGGGAACTAACAAACTAACTTCAGACATTTATTATTCTATTACCAGTTACTTGATTGTACAATATTGTATTTGTATCTTTCATTTAATATCTCCTCTTTCAGAAAGGGAAAGCAAAAAAGCATTAAACCTTGGCTATGCTTTTATCACTTTCCAGTTCCATCCAACGTATTACGTAGCTTATCAAAGGCTCAGCCTTCATGGGGTAAAGGAAAGCTGGGAAATCGTTCTCTGAAAAAGCAATTTTGTCTACTTGTTTGCCTTTTAAATCATTCTATGTTTTTTTTTCAAAAAAAAAGCTGTAAATCTATCTAACTTTTAAGCAGTCTTTCACAATAATGAACAAAAAATATCCTCAAACATATTTAGAGCATTATTACTTTGGGTTTTTGTTCAAAATTAAAACTTTGACCGATTGAGAGAGAGAATATTTTTAATAATTACAGACACCTAAGGTAAAATGATAAAGGGGAGCCAGAAAAATAAATATCCTCATAAAATATGCAATTATTACTAGAGTTGCTCATCTCTTTATAAAGGATTTAACCCTATCACTCACTTACTATTTGAAAATCAAAGAAATATAATTATTTTGTTTATTGTCATACTTAAAGTGGTATTTCAGATTTCAGTGTACAAAAAATAATTTAAGTATGATCATATTGCGTAAAATGCAAAGCCTTAACACAGTGGTCGACAAAGTGCGACTTCAGAGCCACATGCGGCTCTTTGGCTCTTTAAGTGCGGCTCTGGCACAAATATCCACAGAAGACGCAATAATATTTTCATTTAAAAAAAAATTGGTAAGAAAAAAATTACATCGTATTTTGATAAATAAAAATTATTTTATAAATTGAGAATATGTGTAGTTTTTTGTTTAAGTAAAAAGATAGATAGGTAATTAAAATTTTGTCCTGTCTTACTAAAAAAGTGTATTTTTCATTCTAGCTGCACATATTACAGGTATTTTTATACGATTTTACTACACCTGCTATATATGTTTGTGGTTCCGGTACAAAATTTGTAATCGATTTTTCGATAGCTTCTATTTGTCCAAATGTTGGAAGTTTCTTTCTATTTTTAGTCATTTTTTAAAAGTTTTGTTATTTTGATGATGGAAAAAATTATATTTTTCTTTTTAGTACAGTTACATATACTAATAAAAATGTATTTTTTAAATTTTTATTTTCGTCAACTGAATAATGATAATAATTTTGTACTGGTGGCTTTAGAAAAAATATAATTGAAATATTTTTATTACTAAATAATTATAATATTAATTATATTAATAATAATTTTACTAAATAAGCAGATTTGGCTCCCAATTTTTTTAAAACTGTTGTAATGTTCATATTTGGCTCT
The DNA here is from genome assembly GCA_032207245.1 of Pardosa pseudoannulata. NCBI lineage: Eukaryota > Metazoa > Arthropoda > Arachnida > Araneae > Lycosidae > Pardosa > Pardosa pseudoannulata. The sequence goes on from CM063501.1 coordinate 67,732,709, forward strand.
TTGGCTAATAAGTTTGCCGACCACTACTGTCTTAACACATGCCAAAATGACTGAAGAGCAGACTAAAATCAAAGAGAAAAACAGTGCTTTTAGAGGATAATTTTTATATTTCTATTAACGTTTTCATTTTTGTAAACAGCATCTCAAAACATTACTATTAATAAAAAGGCATAAATTTAAACAGAAATATTTTGTTACTTCTTCAAAGAAATCTGATACAACAACTTTTCAATCTCGTGCTACATGCTGTTATCGAAAACTCAATACAATTTGAAGTTTCATTTAAATTTTAGGTGCGTAAGAAGTGTCACTTAAAACAAAAGTTTGTTGGAAAATTATTTTAAACTATGTTTTATTAATTAAATTACGATTAAATTACGATCAAATTAGTGAGATTAAGTTACTATACAGAATCTTATTGCAATATAATGTATTTAATTCACATAAATTTTCCCACAATTTTCATTCTTATTTAAGAGCTAGAAAGAGACGAAATTCAAAAGAGCTTAAATAATAGGCACACTCTAAAATTAAGCTTATTTAAGGGGAATTTTTTGAATGATTTTGTGACGAATTTCGTCTTTAATAGAATTTATTTTTTAAAAATATAAACTCTTTTAATGGTATTATTTTATTTGAATTTTTTTTAATTCATTGCTCCTGACTTTGGGGTTCATTTGGTAATTTCTATTTCCTTTTAGAAAAAGATTAATAGTTAATGAATTTTCTTTATTTTTTTAAAAATGCTCTATAATTCACTTCTAGATTACGCTATAGAATTTTAAAAATTAAAACTCGAAGCAAGAACAAAATAATTTTTAAGTTTATGTCAGCATATAAGTGTTAAATTGCATTATAAATTAAGTGCGAAAATTTGAATTTAAAGTAAATTATACATTTAAGCCCTGAAAAATAGTTAATTATTTTTTGGGCCCATTAAAAATAAATGTCTGAAGTTATATATTTATAACTCTTAAAGATAGTAAATACACCAAACAACTAGAAATATTCAATAAAATTATCAGTTCAACACAATATATAAATCAAACTAAATTCCAGAGCATCTAATTAATATTTCTCGCCAAAACATTTAAATGCACATTAAATTACAGGACTTGTGCAGTATCATTGTTAATACAAGAACAGCTGTTTTACATGGAAATAATACTAAGATGCGAAGTAATTAAACAAAATTTAGATAACTTTATTACTAAATATCTGTTTTTTAAATAAAATAAGTTTATTTTAAAAGATTTATCTGTAACACTATTATTACATAATAATTAACTTTAACACTATCATAACTTTAAACGAATTAAACAAAATGCTTCATAGATGCCATTTCGATCTTAAAACTTAACACACTTTGCAAAAACAGTTCACTTAAACATTCAATAAAACTTGATTTTTTTTCATACAAAATCAAAAAAATCATCTAATCTAGCTCACTTTTAAGGAACATACTAATTTTCATATCAATAGAAAAAGGAACAAGGAATCATATATCAAATTATTAGTATCAAAATTTGGAAGAACAAAACTGATAATTCGTTGTTTCCATTTTTTTTCCCAGTAAACGCATACTATATTCCATCTCTTGTGTATCCTCTTTATCAGGAATATGATTGTTGCAAGAACGTTGATTTAAAAATCTTTGGCAAATAGCCTTTTCATACCGTTTTATTTCACAGTGTGTGAAGAAATATATATATTCTTTGGCATTTGAATAATACTGAAAAGCATACAGAAAATGTATATATGATATCAGATGTTACAGGCAGTGTTTCCATCTTGGACAAGATATTCGTGATTTTTTTTCTTATGATTTTCTGGAAAATATTTTGAACACTTTCAATCATTACATGCATATAGTTTCATAAAATCAGTAGCCTCTTTTTTATTCACACTAACTTCAAAAATTCACTTTTAAAATCAAAGTAAATAAACTAAACAATTAAGTTATTGTTGTATGTTAAAAAAAGATGTTAATTAAATATGCAGTAATTTGTGATGCACGTTTTCTACAATTTGCTTTATTCTATAGCACTGACAATAAGGAATATAAATTACTCTCTCAATATGAATAAAAAATACTTTCAATTTCTTAAAAACTGGTATATTAATACTGGGATCAGTTAATTGCTATTGATGATTATAACATATGATTTTCATTTAACACATATTTCAACCATGTGTTTTAAGATAAACCTATAATACAGCAAAAGTATGTGTTATAAATAAAAAATAAAATACTTTAGTTTTTCTCTATAGAGTATCGATTGGTAAACTAATAAAGTATATAACTTTCATCTTGCTGACTACAAACTGCGATTTAAATTACCTGGTTCAAACAGCTGATTTTTATAAACGTAAATTCCCGTCGAATGAACTAAAAGAAGTAATTAATTTTAGGAAAAAGAGTTTAACAAGCATTTGAGAAAATATGTAAAGAAATTTTATCACAATACCTCTTTTAAAACCATTAATTTTCAAGTTAAATGAAAATCATTAAATATAGATTTAAAACCATGTAATGACTTAAGTTTCAAAGTAAAACTCCACAGGAAAGAGTATAAAAAAGAATAATTAATCACATATTAATTGCAAAATCCACAGTGTAGTGACCAAGTTATGAAATAGTAGAAAAAATACATCAACACATTTCTTTTAGTTTTTGGACTTATTATGTCTTTTATCATTTTTAGTTTTTAATCAAAATTATACGAAATCATTATGAAAAAGCAATATTAAATAATTCCAGAAAATCACAATTGATAATTTAAGGAATACAAACCAATCATTAGGTGTACTTCTTCTTCGCTTGCTTCAGCTGACGCCTCCTTTTAAGTATCATCTCATAAAGGATTTCCAAGCCTTCCTCCAGACCGTCTCCGATAATGGCGCAAGCTGGCTGGACGTGCCATAAATGCGCCGAACCCAACTCGACCCCCAGCCCCAAGATCCTTTCGATCTCATGAGGTTCTTTGGCACCCGGTAGGTCCTGTTTGTTCGCCAGGACTAGAATCGGAACTCCCAGGTTTTCCGGAGCCCTCGCCATGCGTACAAGTTCTAGGCGGGCTTCCTCAAGCCTCTCGTCGTCGACACTGTCCAGGACGAAGACGATCCCGTCGGTACACCTGGTGTAAGATCTCCAGAGTGGACGTAGTTTGTCCTGACCCCCAACGTCCCAGATCAGGAAGCTCGTCCCTTTCGCTTTACCTGTAGTCCCTTTTATCTTTTCGCAATTGAAACCTATGGTTGGCACAGTGTTCAAGTACTGGTCGAACTTGAGACGGTACAGGGCCGTCGTCTTGCCCGCAGAGTCCAATCCCAGCATCACCACGTGTAAACTCTGGTTGGGTGGAAGGTTCTCCAGAAAAGATGCACCTTTGCCCACCGTCGAACCCATGATTCAGGCAAGTTGGTTGCACTTAATCACATGGTAGCGATGAAAGACTGGCAGAGAATGAACTGGTACAGTGACATATCACAGAAAAAGGACTGAAGTTTTCACATGGAAAAAACTGAGTGGCGAACTACCGTACAACAATCCTGATTCAATGAATTAGGACGTCCGAGATAAAACTCGATTTATAACATCCTTTATCACAATTTCTTAATCAGCTTTGTATATATCTTTTATTCATGTGGCTTGATTTGCAAAGGCTTTAAAATTTTGAATGTATTCAAACTATACACTCGAGGCGTGTATTTTATTCTTATAAAAATTAATATATAGATATATATACAAACAGCTATATAACTGCTCTAGAGAATCAATATAATTTAAACTTTCTTCTTTTTACACAATTGTCTAAATTGAATAACGTTTCACACGAACACAAATATAATTTATGCTCTCTGTAATACACAAATACACAAAAACTGAAAACAGAATGCAGTCGTTTTCATATATTTTTTATGCACTTTTCAGTAATATTTTTGTTTCCAGAAATATAAATTTTAATTGAAAAATATTCTTTTCTTGGTGAAAGCTTGAAATATATCTTTTATATAGAGGTATGGAAAAGATTACGAAAAAACCACTTACTTACTCGAAGTTGTTATAAACGAATATAGAAACGATTAAATCGTTTTTTTAAAACAGCTCATCGAAATCTGTTTGGATGAATCTGGCACAACAGTTCGTAGGTTTGAAATGCAATGATTTCCCTCTTCTAAATTTCGATTCGCATATTATTCCGTTGCGTTTGGATTAAATCACAGAATCACTTGGGTGCTTTAAAAATGTTGAACAAGTCTTGTGGCAGATTAAAAGATACACCGGATGCTTTCTACGGGAGAGAACCGAGAGAGGAACTCTTCAAATAACAAGCGGAGCGTTAAGCCGCTGCAAACGGATGCATATTATTCTAGTCTTCCAATGCGAGATTCAGTCTATTGACCCTTTTTTTTATATTACTATTTTGGCCGACGAGCATTTTTCTCTAATGCAATGGACTGATTTATAATTAATCATTGTCAGCAAAGTATTCCACAACACGTAGTTTCCTTTCTCACGTGTTTTGTTCATTATAACATTTCAACCGTTAGCTAGTTTTAGTTTTCGATATCTAGCTTCCGTTCCACAATTTCCTCATGGGCTTTATTAATGTTTGCTTATTTAAACCAGCAAATAAATTATTTTGAATAAAGAAAACTTTTTCAATGCCTTCTGTCATCTAAAACCAAAAGAATCTGTCTTATGCATGATTGTTTTTCTTCAAAAAATTTAAGTTTCTTAAACTTCACAAAACCGACGATAATAATAAATTTCCATTTTGCACCATTTTTTATTAAACTTTATGCAGTTAAAATTATACGGAAGAATTACGAATCCTCCCGGATGCAAATTTAAACATTACGTCTAAAGTATTACTTAAAACCATTATTGCAATAACATATTTAGAAATAAACTGCAATTTCAACTTACGGAGCTGTAACCAATTTTCAAGGCAGAATCACAGGCGTGGGTGTTTGGAAAATGTCGCAAGGACTGGAATAAATTATCGCTCCACTATCGAAGAATTCACCTCTACCCATATGTTCCGGTACGTTTGGTAAATCTCATCCAAGCTCATACATGCTTTGATTCTCTGCATCGAAGCTCTAACGAAGGAAGATTCTAGAACTTAAAATTCATCAACATATGAAAGATACCGAAGATACAGTCGAATTACTGCTCCCCGTTTTTCTCCCGGAATTAGACTCTATCTAAAAATTCCGGAGTGTAGTCCGGACGAAAGGAAAACATGGATTTGATCGTTCCAGACATAGCTGGCTGCCAGCTCTCAAAGGGTTGCTACAGAGACAGGCGCCAAACGCGTCGCCAACTCCTTGCTCAGCGCTTCTGCAAATATTTCACATCTGATTGCTCTCTGAATTTATGTGCGATTGTTAGCATTAAAATCTACTTACAGAAATTGTTCCGAATTCAATGCATCGCAGTTCTTTAAAAATAAATTACAATACATTTACGTATATCAGTTCGTAAAAGAAAAATAAATAAATGCCACGTTTGGAGTAATAAATTCGTTACAGCGGAAATCCATTATTTTGCTCACTAAATAAACCTTTTTAATTAAAAAATCTCTGCTATAAAATCTGCAGAGGAAAAGTAACATCATATATTGATTTTACAGAGGGTTTGACTTTTACGTCCTATACATTTTCTTAACTCGAATATTTCTTATGAGTCAAACTCTGTCACAGCAGACTCGATAAAATATTATATACAGTTTTGGTGAACCATTGAAATTTTTAAGCTTTTTAAGATGGTTTTGTTGAAAATAATTGTTAGGATAACACACAACATACTAATAAAATACTAATTATGTATGTAAACAATATATCATGTTATTAGAAATGAAAAATTTTGATATATTGTGCCTTTTTTTTCTTATCGTACAAAGAAAATTGTAATTTTTATAAATACATTTCATTTATATATGGGAGTTAAGGACCTTCAATTTAGTAAAACAAAAATAACAAGAACTGATAAATTTCAGTTTCTTACTCTAAATTATTCCTTAAATGTTCAGAACATTCCATCCCAATTTGTTGACATTCTGATAAATATTTAATAATCTACAATTCATTTTAGTAACACATCTTTTCCGTTACCCTTTAAACATCCTTTCCAATCCTGACTGTTTACCTGAGTACACGGAATAAAATTCGCAAAGAATTTATGACCTGGAATCGAAATTTCTCCTCTTAAATATCCTGCCATTGGCCGCAAAACTTTTAAATTTTGCATTTCCATCAAAACCTGTATGCATATCACATAGTGTTCAATTTACATTACATCTCCGCGGTGCGTCGTGGTGCGTCGGGTTTTTTTATTATTTTTTTTTCTAAGAATGTATATATGTGTGCTTGTATATGCATATATCATATATACATGCATATACATAGATCTTACTTTTATCTATACATATTTATTTAAAAGAAAAAACTGAACAATTGACAAATCAATGCACAACGGAGTCTATCAAATTGTTAGAAATATGAATATTTTTTTGTATGGTAAATTTTCCTCTATATTAAGGATGCACAAAATCTATTTTTTCAGTTTTTGACTGGAACTTTCAGAAAAAGAGACAATACTTTTATTTAACTTAAAACAGATTTATTTGACACAGATTTGCCATACCAAAGTATAGACCTAATTAAATAAGCCGAACGCTGGCCGATTGGTTAGGGCGCTGATCGTCGGTATCGGAGTTCGTGGGTTCGAATCCCATTATGGCATGGATGTTCGTAGCCGTTCGGAATCGGCTTTAAGCAGTAGGTCCCGGTCTCATTAACCCTCGTATGCAAAACAGTAGACCGTAGCGTTCCAAACCAAAACCAAAAAAACCTAATTAAATAGTATTATATAACTTTACAAACCATCAATTTTTAAAATGAAAACGAATTTACACTCAATTTTGGTAAGAGATAATATCTGGATTATACAATACACTCTGTCCTCTTCACACATAGCTACACTTGCAATACACATACACTTTCGATGAAATTAGATTTTCTATCTGTTTCTAAGCCAAAGAAATGGCATACGTCATCATAACACAAACTAACTACAAATTGATCTCGGAAAATATTATTTTATTTTGTTAATACGTCCTTCTCACAGAAGAATTCAATATAACATATTACTTTCGGAGACCGTATTAAAAATAAATATATTGGCATAAGGTTTTATACAATTTTTAAAGCAAACTACAAAAGAGGCTGGAATTTAATTTCATCTTTATTCTCAAGACGTAATATATTAATCATGAAATATCGGATAGGCTGACATATGCAGCCATCGTTGGTTTGAATAATACGTTTAATAATATTGAAAAATAATCTGTTTTGCTTTCCAGAGTCACATCTTTGAGTTATGGCCTAGATCGTTACGGACTTTGTTCGCACACAGTTTAATACGCCTTATACGGTAGGCGTATTTTAAATTCTTATTACGATCTATTTCTTTCTAAAGATATTACTGAAATATTGACAACAGTTGGAAATATATTACGCAATGAAGTATAATTATAAGAACTGTAGCAGTCAAAAGTTATACATACATATATTAATGACTATATACAGGGTGTCCCAAAACGATCGCATAATCTCTGCACAGCTAGATTCCTTGTTGGGAGTACATAAAAACTGTCCAAAGAAGCGTTTCTGAACGATCCATAGTTTATGAGAAATTTACGATAAACAAAGTATGACGTCCCTACCGGTGCAAGAAAAAACACTTTATAGGACATACAAACAACAGTATTTGCATATATTTCCAGACGATAATGTTAGCAGCCTTGTTAAAGCGTTAGGATAATTTCTGTATCTCTTGCTGCGTTGGAAAAAAACTATCATCACGACCTATCTGAATGTAAAGTGTATCCAATTAGTAAATATCCAAATTATAAATTTACTGCAAATAAATTGAGATGTACAAAAATTATTTTAAATCTTCATATTTATTTATGTTTCAACTTAGATGTATGTTGTGTTTTTAATCGGTGTTTGTTGTAGTGTGCGTTTGTTCCATACCAATACATCGTTGAGTCAAATATATTCTACTACAGTGTAACACAATTAATCTTATCGCATGACTATTGTTTTCTATTATACATAGTACTGTTGTCAAATAAAATTAGAATTTCTACTCCCATACAACGTATAAATAATATCAGAAAATGCGGTAATGTTCTGGGGAACACCAATCTTAATTTTTTATTTTATTTCGCAGGTCAACAAATCATACACTAATAGAGCACAAAAGATATTAAAATTAATTAAACTAAGAGAGTACTTACAACTCAATTAGATATAACCCATGTTGTTTAAAATTTTTTCAGTCTTACCTATGTAGTTTAAAATTCCTTAGTTATACTGAATTTTCAGGCCCATGAAATTTGTGTTTTTTAAGCAAGTAACCCGTATGTCCTGCGTGAGTGGTACTAAATCAACCATGTATTAAACTCCCTGTAATTAGGCTCTTTTTGCTATTTGTTTACATATGTGCAAGAAATTTTGGCCTACAGCACTAAAAGATTTTCAATCCATTCCACCAAAAAATAATTAATTGGGAAACGGTTTTTAAAAGCCAACATCAGTGCTGAAAGCAAACAGAGCATTTTGGCACTTCGTGAAGCAAAAATAAGCCTAATTAGGTATTTCAAATTATGAAAAAGGGAAATTGACTTAACGATTATCATCTTAATTCTACAAATAAATTTTTCACCTGTAGGAAACTTCATTTCAACTTCCCCTCTTTGCATATCTAACTGTGATATACCCACTAGAAATAATAAAGATAAATGTATTTAACTTTCCTAAATCTAATAAGAGTCGTTAATGTTTGAAAAAAATGAGTTCTTAAAAAGAAAATCTAATTTCATCATCTGCATTCATATCGATAGAATGCAATTAAAACGCATTAATAATTTAGAATGTTCTCATCAATTCAGAAAACAGGAGAGATTACCTACCTTAATTAAAATAAAAAGGTTTCAGAAAAATGATATCTTGAACCTCTAGCGTATTGTAGTAAAGACTATGTATGAACTTATCAAGGCAATTGAGAGAAAATTCAACCACCTGGGGTTTTAACTCAAAATGGATATTTTGGCAGCAGGATGGATTGTTTATTATCATGTCACTCAAACAGAGGGGGAAATCTGAAAAGAGTCATAACTGTAAGCCAATATTTCCAGTACATTTTGAATATTTGGTGAATTATAGAGTGTGTTTTAAAGCATTTCTAATAACATTAGAATTAATATGAGTTGTGACACCATATATTATGATAGTATTTTAAAATGCGTATGACAAATGGAAAAATACAGCCTTCAAAAAATTCATTTTATTTATTTATTTTGTACTTTGCCGATATATATAATACAGCCTTTGTACCAGCGAGATGCAATTTATTTATTTCTTTTACGAAACAAAGCAGTTACATAAATCAGCGACTACAAATCCGTTAATGCGTTTCAATAAAACACATGTTTATTTGCCGAAAACATACCATCTGAAAGAAGAAATACCTTCTAAAAGAAAGAATCACCATTTCAAAAGCCATTTTTTCGTTGAAAAATTGCTTTCACAGTCTATGTGTAAGTTTAAAAGAACTGCTGACTCTTCCAGACGCAATTTGTTTGACAACACCTACACAGGTAACCCCGCCTTTTATTTTGAAAAGATAAAAAGATACGAGAGAGAGAAAGAAAAAGAAGTCAAATTAGAGAACAATTTCCTCCGGAACGGCTGTGGGCTGAGGGAAAATGCTTTGTCTTCCGACAGATTCATATTTATGACACATGTACGTAATTAGTGGATGGAAATGACCTAAAAATAAACGAACATGAAAGAAGCAGAGATTTAGTGATCCTTTTCAAACTCGAGGAAAACAAACGTTGGAACTTGCACAGAATACATATTTTTATTTGCAGTCGCAGATATTCTAATTTCTATTGGATTGCTGTTCTGAATAAATTGATGCATTGACACTAAATGCTGTCACCGTGCCAAATGGAACTTTTAATGTAAAAAAGAGTTTAACGATAAATTTGTTGAGGATTAGATGGAGCCGAAAATAAAACTTTTATGATTTCTTATATTTTTCAATACATGCTGATGATGATTATACCTATGGAAAAAAATTCAAGAAGTGATATGGAAGTCATCCTTTTCAAAAGCGACTCTGGTGTCATATGCATGAATGGCCTGGAAGGCTTTTTCATTTAAATTCCTATTCATAAAGAATCTTGTGCATTTCACAATACATCAAGTTTCTGTTTGCGTATCATGTAAAACTATATTTTATTTGAGTATAAGTACTAGGGATTGAATTTTTTTTTAGAAAAAAAAATAAATACTAAAAGATCATTTGCAGATCTAAAATCAATGTTAACCCTCCAAGAGGAACACACCGTGGATAAAAAAGTCTCCAAAAATAAGCTAAAGTTTTATTGTGTCAGTGAACCAAAGTGTTCTATGATTTTTTACTTCACCCTTTGCCCCACCTTCGTTATTGTCCCTCTACTTCCGGTTATAAATAGATATATAAATAAAAAATTATTGATTGTTAATTTTTAATACCCTTAAAGCTCAAGTCTCGAAGATCATCACATAAGAAATAATGTATTCTAAAAGTACGAATAAAAATATTTTTAAGAGAATTATTTATATTTTTTTACTAAAGTCATCCAAGATATTTCAGTGGTGCAATTAGAGATATATCTGTTACCGCAAACGAAATACTTCGAAATAGAGATTGACAAAGCCATGAGAAGCTATCAGCGTCTTTGTTCCTCAGAGAGTAGGGGTGCATCCCTCAATAAATGTCAGTCAAAGAGGAATGCAGTTAATAAACAATCGACCTGAACCTCCTACCTCAAAACTCCATGGGGGAAAGCACTGTCAGAAATGTACAATACATCTATTTTCGGAACGTTTTTGGAGGTCGAAAATTGTCTGTGACAGCCAGTGGAATTGTACGTGCAAACCGCTTAGAGGGTTAGTGTTTTTAGACCACGATCTAGTGTTCGAAGTCAATTTTGAAACGTTAAAAACATCTACGCCGGATCTTCTTAACCCTTTCGTGGGTCATTTATTTCTCCCACAGCGTTTTCAAACTTTCAAAACAGAAGTGAGTATTCTATTCAATCGATCAAAACTGCATGACAGCACATAATTGAAGCGGGAATTAGTCTTCCCATCGTTATAATAACAATGCCAATATATTATAATGGGTTTTGCGTTTCTCACAGGTGTATTTTGTAAATTCATATAGATGGGAAGTAACCTTTCCAAGGCCCACTAAAGGGTTAAACTGTGGGTTGAAGCCCATAATAAATTTGCAAAACAAAATTATGGTGTCATGAAAATGAAATCTAAATATATGAATTTAAAAATTACTTGCAATCTATCCATTATATTTAATCTTATATTCTGTGCAGCAGTTATAAAATCCCAATCCTACCTATGTTCAGCTGTAAATCACATTTACATATATAAAAATTCCTCTAAGTACGTTATGGTAGCTATATCGTACTGAATTTCGGCATATTTGGGAATTAAAATAATTGCAAACGCGTAAAACGCATTAAATACTTGTAAATGTGTTAAATACTTGCAACAAATTCTGAAACTACATATTATCATTTTTCATTTTTCATTCACTATATCAGTCTTAAAAGAGTAAAGAATACTTTCACACATATAAACTTTAGAAGATTTTATTAACACTTGGCATGCGGGTATACTTCACCGCCAAAAGGACCACTCTGTGTACCGAAAAAAATCGGTATTTTAGAGACTGGTCGCTTAGGATTATGATATATGCTGTCCTAAAAAAAGTCATATTCTATATTAGTACATAATGTATATTCATACATGAATATTTATGCATATATATATGTATTTATAAATCTAAACAATTTAACACTGATTTGGTCAATTTTAAAATGGTTTTCGTCCTTCAATAAAGTTTCTCAGTTTTCCACTGTATTATTATAGCAAACTTAATACTAAAAAAAGAGTGATCCTTTTTTAACACTTGGCATGCGGGTATACTCATCTCCAACTTACGCTTGCAGCGGGTGTTTTTTCGTGAATCGCGCGAAAGTTTATTTATTCAGAAAAATAGCAGTAAATCGAAAATTACATTGTTTTTATGAACGAAACCTTTATTTTTATTTTACACTTTAATATATACTGTATTATTATATAACAAAAAAAGAAACAATATTTTTACGAAATCACAAAAATAGACGATTTTTAAAATTAAAGTCCGATAATCTGTCAGCGCATATTTCTTCATCACTATCTTTGTCACAACGGCTCATTTTATCAATTTTGTATTCAACAATAAAAAAAACAAGCTTCAAATTGACAAAACACGACTTGTACGTTCTGGAGCTAGGAATTCGATTGAAGACGAAATAACGCAACAAAAGACGAGTAACTCGACAATCATAACTTGCGGAAAGAAAAAATGCAAAGTGTTGCATAGCAAAGTAAACAATACGCATATGTCACACATACATATAATTATACGTATTTAATAGATTTGTGGTGGTTAGCGGGTATCCACCACAAATCTACTAAATACGCATTTTTACGTGACCCGCGCTCCTGTGACAGACTGCAAAAAAACGTAAAAATGCATTACCCGCACGTGAAGTGCTAAAATTATTAAATAATAGTATCATAAAATTACCACCATATCCACCGAAGACGATAGCATATCTGTAAGTCAAAATACCTCCTTGAAACTAAGAGAAAGGGGAATTTTCCGTTTCAAAGAGTTTTAAAAGTTTCTTTCTTGTTTTCCTATGACAGATAAATCTTGTAAAATCAAGGTTCTGCGATTCCCGAGTCTACATTGGCAGAAAAATATTTGCTTGATTGCTCAATTACTTAAGAAATTAGTTGTAGAGCCTTGAGGTCTGAGTTCATGCTCTTAACCAAACATCTGGAACAAAAGGCAGTAAGTAAACCTTTAACAATTTGTCCTGGTAGAATTTTTTTACCATTGATAGATTTGTTATATATAGATTTGTTAATAGAAACTAGATTAAAATTGAAAAAATCATACTTTTGAAACTATTTAAATAATTTTAACGTGTAGGTTACTCATTAGTAAAGTAAATATGTTTAGTAAGTATAGGATCTATAAATTCATATTATATACCAGGGGTGGCCAAGCTCTTTAATAGTCCGAGCCATTTTTCAAAATTTGAAATTTTTCTCGAGCCCCAATTAAATACTTATTTAAAAAGTATACAAAAAAAGTATTAAACATTTTTTACAGAAATTATATTTAATGAATGTCATTTGTTATTCGTCCTTTAATTTTAAGGCATTTTTTGTCGATAATTTTTTGTTTTCGTTCAAATGTAATTTACAATGTGTCACACTGTTTTAATAACATCAGTATATTTTAACGATTTTCTAACGAGATGTTCTCGGTGAATTATGCAGTGAATCGGTATGAAGACAGAAGTTATTAAATTAATATTGAAATATCTAAACAAGGGATTTTATTATTGCATACATATATGTAAGTTTGAGTAGATAGAATGCCTTAAGAATTTTAGGATCGGCATATTATTCAATAGTATGGTGCATGTATATATATATATATATATGTGTGTGTGTGTGTGTGTGTGTGTGTGTGTGTGTGTGTGTGTGTAAGGAAAATTCTCAGGGGGTTTCAAAACTTAAATCAAGGACTAAAAATTCCCTCGTAGTTTTACATTCCCCTTTTTAACCTCTAACCTAAATTGACCACTAGGGCTACAGTTTACACCTTCAGAGAAGGGGACTCACCAGTTATAATCCTACATGGCTCTAGCGGACAATTTAGGATTATAATTGGTTAGGCCTCTTCTCTTAGAGCGTAAACTGTAGCCCCAGTGATCAATTTAGGTTAGGGGTTATAATATATATATATACATATATACATATATATATACATATATATATATACATATATATATATATATATATATATATATATATATATATATATATATATATATATATATATATATATATATATGTATATGTATATGTATATGTATATATATATATATATACATATACATATACATATACATATACATATATATATGTATGTATGTATATATATATATATATGTATGTACATATATATGTATATATATATATATATATATATGTATATATATATATATATATATATATATATATATATATATATATATATATATATATATTTATATATATATATGTATATGTATATGTTTATATATATATATATGTATATATTGATATGTATATATATTTATATGTATATATGTATATGTATATGTGTATATATATATATATATATATATATATATATATATATATATATATATATATATATGTGTGTGTGTATATATATATATGTGTGTGTGCATATATATATGTATATATATATGTGTATATAAATATATATGTATATGTATATGTATATATATATATATATATATATATGCATGCATACGTGTATATATATAAATATATATATATATATGTATATATATGTGTATATATACATATATATAAATATATATATATATATATATATATATGTGTATATATACATATATATGTATATGTATATATATATATATATGTATATAAATATAAATATATATATATATATATATATATATATATATATATATTATAAGCATTAGCAGCTTAAAATTGCATACCAGTAACATTGTACTAATTTTAAAATTGGAAGTTATGCAGTTATGTTTAGAAATTTGAAATTATGCCTGGTATTTCTTTTAATACTCGAAGCGTGTAATAAGAAAGAATTTCTCAAATTTCAACTCTAATGAGGTTAAATGGGGGTTAAAAGGAGAAAAACATGACTTCTCCAAACTTCCATTACGATAAAGAAAATTACATATATCATAAAAAGAGCTAATTTTAATATCTTGTCAATGAGCTAAAAAAATATTTATCTATCACAATAAATGTAATAAAAAACTAACTGAACATAGATGCAGAGATAAATCTAGTAGAGATATCAGTTTGAAATTTGGAATAAAGATTCTCATTACGAAGTATTGACAAACCAAAAAAAGAATTATCAAATTTTAACTTCTGAAATAATGAAATGTGGGTTAAAAGAGAAACGACAATAATACGTAATCACCGTAGCGAAGCACAAGCACCAAGCTATGAAATAAATATAAAATTTGATTCTCCACACTTTTACGGAAACAATAAAAATTTTTTAGTTAATCGGAAGTTTATACATTTTTGGCATGTTTGGAGATTATAAAAGAGCTTATATAAATCCTTTGGCAGTGAACGACTGGAAATTTTTTCACTTAGAAGTAATCCACAAAGTTTAGAACCTCACATTTCTTCAAAATATTACTTCTACATCCACTTATCCGAAATCTTTTTAATTTAAAACATGATTAATATTCAAAAATAATTTTAGCTGTTCTTATTCAGTATAAATCTTTACAACTATCAAGAAAATGTTGAATTAAAATAATAATAATAATACTAACTTAAGAAACGATTTTCTGTTGAACAGATGGTGTCCTCGCTAAAATGCTTCCTTTTCAGACAGACCGTCGCTGTTTATGACACTTGTACTTAATTAACTAAAGAATACGACATGAAGTTAAAAAAAACGAAATAAAGTAAGAATTAAATTAAACTTAATACTTAGAAAACAAAGCTGTGTCGCATAGGGAATGCGTATTTTAATTTTCAGTCCCAGATATTTTAATATCAATTGGAAGCCACGCTTAAGCGCTTTAAATAAATTGAAGCATTGGCAGTAAACATTGTCACAGTGCCAAATGAAAGCGGGATCAAAGAAGAGAGGGAAAAAAACCAAGTTTTCATATTTCAATGATTTTAAAAGTAAAAGAATTTTAAAGAAAAAAATAAACATTTCCGCCTAAAGTGCTGATTAATGATAATATTTCTGGAAAAATCATTCTGAAATTTTCTATGCATAAAATAAAAACAGTCGCATTTTTTAAACAGAGGACTGTTTGACGTGATAAAGATTGATTAAGTCGGAATGCATTCATCTTTTGCCACTTATTTATAAAAGAAATTGGAATTTTGAGTTAATTTAAGAAGGGTCTATTTGAGAACCTTACAAAATATGAAAACCTCATTTTCTGGAAATAAGGGAAATCCGAACCTCCTTCAATCCACTACTCTAGAAGTCTCTTACAACAGAACATAAGCTTTTTTTTACATAAATAAATCTTTTCAAAGAGCATAATCTTTGAATTTCTCTTCAAATACTTTCTATCCTATTGGGATGTAAGATAGGAAGCATGAATTTAATCCCTTGACATACAAATAAAACAGAATTTGGTGCATCCGAAAAATACTACTTAACTGCACATTTATGTGCAAGATGATAAAGAGAATGTTTTGGTTTTAAAGTAAGATTGTTGTAAACATTTAATTGACTCAAACATTTTCAAACATTATCATTTCTGGGATTTGTCATATTTTAATCTATAACACTCATACATTGTATAGTATGACGTTCGCAGAGCAAGACCATTGCAATAATGAATATTGCTTTCATTGTGCTTCTTTCTAACTGGTATGTGGATACAGCTTTCTTATTGGTACTGTTGAGAAGTTGAGTGGGTAGGCATGTGAATCACTGTAAACAAATGAAACAATTTTTTCCAATGCAGAAGGCAGAATATACAACTATCCTAACTCGGTGCAGACATCAACATGTCACGTCTGCGAATCTGTAACTCCTTTAACACTGCCTAAAGATCAAGTCTATCTTGAGGAATGCTTCGAACGCAAGTAATATTGCTCCTGCAAAGTGGATCCTCGTAATTTAAACGAAGGGAGCAAGGAGAAGATCCCTAGGCTTGCCTGCCAATTTCAGATTTCTCACTTGAACTTGTAACACTCATATATTGTATAGTATGACGTTCGCAGAGCAAGACCATTGCAATAATGAATATTGCTTTCAATGTTCTTCTTTCTAACTGGTGTGAGGATGCAACTTTGTTATTGGTGCTGTTGAGAAGTTGAGAGGGTATGCATCTTGATTACTGTAAACAAATGAGACAATTTTTTCCAATACAGGGAACAGAATAGATAACTACCCTAACTCGGTACAGAAATCAGCATATCTCGTCTGCGAAGCTGTAAATCATTTAACACTACCTAAAGAGCAAGTATAGCTTAAGGAATGCTTCGAAGGCAAGTAATATTGCTCCCGCAAAGTGGATCCTCGTAATTTAGATGAGGGTAGGAGAAGATCCCCAGATTTGATGCAGATTTCAGATTTATCGCTTGAACTTGTAACAAACTTTTGTATATTATGGCAGTCGCAGAGCAAAACCACTGCAATAATGAATAGTGTTTTTGGTGTGCTTCTTTCTAACTAATAAGAGGATTCAACTTTGTTATTGGTACTGTTGAGAAGGCAGGGAGGTAGGCATCTTGATCACTGTAAACAAATGAGATTAGTTTTTTCAGTGCAGAAGGCAGAATAGACAACAATCCTAACTCAGTACAGAAATCAACAGATCTCGTCTGCGAAGCTGTAACTTATTTAGCACTACTAACTATCACGTCTAGCTTGAGGATTGCTTCGGGCGCAAGTAATATTGCTCCCGCAAAGTGGATCCTCTTAACATAGACAAATGGATCAAGAATATCCCCAGACTTGGCCTGCCAATTTCATATTTATAGCTTGAACTCAACTATTGTTTAGTATGGCTTTCGCAGAGCAAAACCACTGCAATAATGAATATTGCTTTCAGTGTGCTTCTTTCTAACTGTTGTGTGGATAGAACTTTGTTATTGGTACTGTTGAGAAGTTGAGAGGGTAGGCATCTTGATCACTGTAAACAAATGAGACAATTTTTTCCAATGCAGAAGACAGAATAGACAACTATCCTAGCTCGGTACAAAAATCGATATATCTCGTCTGCGAAACTGTAACTCATTTAACACTGTATAAAAAGCAAGTCTAGCTTGAGAAATGCTTCGAACGCAAGTAATATTGCCATCACAAAGAGGATCCTCGTAATTTAGATGAATGGAGCGAGAAGAAGATCCCCAGGCTTGTCCTGCCAATTTCAGATTTATCGCTTGAACTTGTAACACTCAACTATTCTATAGTATGAAGTTCGCAGAACAAAACCATTGCAATAATGAATATTGCTTTCAATGTGATTCTTTCTAACTGGTGTGAGGATGCAATTTTGTTATTGGAGCTGTTGAGAAGTTGAGAGGGTAGGCATCTTGATTACTGTAAACAAATGAGACAATTTTTTCCAATATAGGGAACAGAATAGACAACTACCCTAACTTGGTACAGAAATCAGCATATCTTATCTGCTAACCTGTAATTCATATAACACTGCCTAAAGAGCAAGTCTAGCTTGAGGAATGCTTTGAACGCAAGTAATATTGCTCCCGCAAAGTGTATCCTCGTAACATAGACAAATGGAGCAAGTAGAAGATCCCCAGGCTTGGCCTGCGAAATTCAGATTTATAGCTTGAACTTAAAATACATTGAGACCACGAACCTATTTTAATTGCTCCAGCCGTCATTAATGACCCAAGTGAATCTTTGGTCGGCGTAAGCCTCGAACCCACAACCCTCAGGTTATGAGCTCGACGCCTTTGCCGATTAGCTACCACAGCTCCAAACAAACCAGATTCAAGACACGAATGAAGAAATTGAATAATCTAATAATATATTGCAGTGCGTAAGCCGAAAACAGTTCTTGACGAGTTAAGACTTCTCAAAGTTTTCAGAGACAAGTGAAATAAAGGAATGATGACCCCAACTCGTCATTGTATTTCAAGGAGTTAATCAAAATATATATTGCAAACATCAGCGGTAGTTATTTTTTATAAAAGTAATTTCAAATTCTTTCTGTAAAGATAATTTTTTGCAAGTTAATTCCCAATATTTATAAGAAGTATGTAATTTTGTTTGTGGAAATTGCATATTTTTCCCAATAAGTTTTCTTTTTATGTTTATAATTTATGTTTGAAATGTTTGAAATTATTTATGCTAATATTTAAAGAATTTTTTTTTAATTAGGGAAGTGAGATTATTTTTTTCGAATGTAAGGGGCACTAATTTTTATTCAGACATTCGCCACAACAATGCCGTAGGTTTGTTGATCATTTTATAATGGGAGCACTTTATACGATGCCAACATTACTGCCTATGAAAGAACAACACAAATGACAACCAAACTTTACGCAAGATTTGAACCTTTCATCATGATAAGTGAGTACTCTAACCCAGCAAATCCCAAATTAATTCCAAGCCCAGGGGTTCCTAAAGTGCAATCTCCAGGAGTTCGTGCGATCTCGAAGAGCATTCGGGGTAAATAAAATTTCATTTACGGATGCATACTCAATGTTTCGGTGTCCGCAAAAATGTTTAAAACGAAGTAAAATTATTGTAACTCACTTTCATTTTTACAAAAGTTAAAATAAATAGCAGTAAATAAATTAGTTGTCCTTTTGCTACCGCTCATTTATTTTATTCTTTCCCCATCCCTTATTGAGATACGACAAGTGGGAGGAAGGAACGCACAGGCATTATTTGAACTGTTATTTAAACTCTATTATCTCTTTCCTCTTCCTTGTTTTTATAACAAACCATTTCCTATTATTCTAATAAAACTGTTTTGTTATTCACAATCGCAGCATCAAACATAAAAAGTTCATATCTATACACCAGGATCACCCAACTTCTTAGAAGCATATAAAAATATTATTTTTTTCATTTAAAACACAAGGTATAATTTCAATAGATATTACTTTAAACATCGTAACTTTTATTTAAATTTTTTTAAGTTATTATTCAAAACATCAAAGTTACAAATGTAATTTTGTTATGTAGTTATAAAGAGTTATTTGATTTGGGGCTTCATGATAACGTGTCTGCCATGAGAAGAGTTTCGTGGGTGTGAATAGTTTGGAATCCACTGCTCTAACCACTATATCTATCAGGCGACGGGGTTGTTGAAATACAAAAGATATCTTTATTTAGAGATCCTGTGAACTTTTGAACGTTACTATTAAAAAACATCAAGGTGAAGTATTGTTATTTAGTTGTATAGAGTTATTTCACTTGGAGAATCATGATAAGGTGTATGCCATGAGAAAGGTTTCGTGGATGTGAAAAGTTTGGAATCTACTGCTCTAACCAATGTATTCACTAGGCGACGGGGTTGTTGAGATAGAAAAGTCTTTTTTTAGAGCTCCTATGAATTTCTGAACGTTACTATTAAAAGCATCAAGGTGAAAGTTTAAGTATTTTATCTAGTTGTATTGAGTAATTCCCCTTGCAGGTTCATGATAAGGTGTCTGCCATGAGAAAGGTTTCGTGGTATGAAAAGTTTGGAATCTACTGCTCTAACCACTATATCCACCAGGCTACTAGGTTTTTGAGATACAAAAGATGTATTTGTTAGAGTTCCTATGAATTTCTGAACTTTACTATTGAAACCATCAAGGTGAAAGTTGAAATATTGTTATTTAGTTGTATAAAGTTATTTCACTTGGAGGTTTATGATAAGGTGTCTGCCATGAGAAGGGATCCGTGGGTATAATATTTGGGAACATTGCTCTAATCAATATGCCGATCAGGTGACAAAGAAGTTGTTGAAATACAAAGAAAGAAAAATATTAAATATAAAAAATCACGAAAATGCATTATATTCCAAGGATTTGTATGAAAATGCCCCGACTCGTTAACGCTTTAGAGTTATTTTAAATTGTAATTTCGATGGAGTAGTGACTCGTGTAGCGAGATCATCGTGCAAGTATTCTTAAGATTGGCAAAGACAGTTTTCTTATAATTTGTTTTACGAATTCTCTTAACTAAAGGCCGATTCTAAATAATAATAAAATTATGTTTAAAATGTCACAGGAAATAAAAAATTCTAGAACTAAAAAGTATATGCAAATTTCCTTTACTCAAAATTATCAAATTTAAACATTATAAAAAATAGCCTTTACTATATCAACATTTTTATATATTTTACACATACTATTTTTTTACATATAGTTATTCGAGTAAATGCAGGAATAAACAAAGATAGTAAAAAAAGTTCAAATGCAAGTTAATAATATTTTTAGACTTAATACTTAAAATTAAACTTGTTTTAGATATAAAATTCTTTAAATATGAAGTGGAATATAGTTTTTTGTTGTAAGATGTGACATGTTAACGAGCAATTAACGTAAAATTAAAGCCCTATTGACTTGACTTGTGTGGTAATGTCGAATTTCTGAATGCATGTGGTAGCAGGTTAAGGAGAAATTCATTCGATATAAGACACCAAGCTCTAATTCTCGTGTAACAAATTGTCCGAGAGTGCTGCTGGGTTAATAGCAGTATATCATTGACCAAACCGATTGGGAACTGAGAATACTAAGATGTCCATATTTGTGGATTAGAAATATTTGGTACGGAAGAGAGCCATAGCATGAAACTCCTATGGTGTGATTATTAAAGTGTTAAGTGAATATAACTATTGCTGCAATTTCATATAGGATCTTTGAACAATTTATATTAAAAGTAATATAAATTTTACATATTTTAAAAATTTGGATTCAAATTTCGAGAGCAAATCAAGCTGCGCAATTTGTATTATCGTGTTGCAGATCTGAAACAGACAGTTTTATTAATTATTGATATTCTGCAAAATAATTTAACAATTAATTTTTGATATTCTGCAATTAACATAACTTGCACTTAGAATCTGAACTAAATGGCGAAACTGAATTTAATTTTTGTATCAAAGTTTATTGCACATGAATATTAGCAAAATAAACTTAAAATTTTTTAATTAAAAAAAAGAATGAATAAGGTAGAAATGGATTTCTCACAAAAATAGTTGGAAGTCTTTACGTAAAATTTGGGGTAAAAGAATATGCAATATTTATAAAAAATATGTGACTGGTGTTTGAAAAAAATACATTTTTTTCAGGTATAAATTTGCATCTTATGATTTAAATTTTTGTATTATTTTTTATATATTTGAAATGATGTATTCTAACATGTAAGAAAATATTTTTTAACACGCTGATTTCCATGGGGGTCACCGGTAACCGGCGACGCATCAAATAATAAAAGTACATAATTATAGTAAATATGAATACTGATACATTTTTTCCAATAGTACCATTGTTATTATAATGGCTTGAAGAGATTGATGCGATATAGAACATACAAAAATAATTTTGTTAGTATATAAAAAATATACATTTTATCAGTGCATATTACGATGTGTCAGATTGAAACATTCAAGGAAAGAAAGGGGGAATCAAGGTGATCGGAACAATATGTCGCCACTTTTTTAGTCAAATTCTTTGCTCTAGTTTTTCCTAGCTACTTTGAATGCTAAATAATGAGAGTAATCACTTAGCAATCGAAGCACGATTGTTAGCATGATTTTATAACTCATTTTATCTGCTACAAATAACATTTCAGCATATGCATCGCATAATGAAAAGTTCACTTCCCTTGGCCTTGGGCAAACCATCGAAAATGCGTTTGGCAGTCAACGTGTTAATTATTCGAAGTTGTTAAGATGGAAAGAGCTACGTAGTGGAAAGTTTCTTCGGAAACTTAGTTTTATTCCCCCTTTAAAAAATAATAATAATAACTGTGCTCCATTGTTACATTTGTGTGCGAAAAACTTTGAAAACATTATTTCTTCATGATATGGTGTATGCCAGGAGAAGGGTTTCGTAGGTGTGAAAAGTTTGGGATCCATTGCTCTAACTACTATATCCATATATCTCAGGAAAATAATGTAGCATACATTCTGAGAATTTTTCAGTGTCATAGATGGATGTCGAGCATTTTTACATTTTGTTATACGTAGTATAGTAAAAGTATTCTAATCACTCAAAAATTTGATCTTGAGATTTTGATTGATCTTTACGTTTTAGATCTCCAAGTGCCCGAAAATACTATATCTTTTATTATAGCTGTATGTGTGTGAACACAATAACTCGAGTACGTTTTGACTCAGAGAAACCATATTTTTATTAGACACGTTATAGCAGAATAGCAGTTTTGCTACTACCTGCTTCCGGTTTACCTGCTACTTCCCGTCGTGATTCCCGAACAATTGGCATTTTTATTTAAGTTCCCAAAATAACTTGTTAGTGTACAATAAGCGAGGTGTGTTTTTGTTGATGTTACATCTGGTAAAAAGGGATCTTAATCCACAAATATATGCCACTAGCACTAACACCAAAAATAAAACATTTTTAAAAATACGCAAAGATATTTAAGAGTAGGATGGCCATTAAAATTCCAATATATTTAAAATACTGGCAGCCATTATGCTGGATCAGCGGCTGCAATTGCTTAATAGTTTTGTTTGCTTATAGTTAACCGTTGAGCGTTGTGCATCTTAAATAAAAATACAATAGTGTTCGCTGAGAGCGCAGAGCGGGGGGATTAAATCGGCTATAGACTCTGTTTTTTCTTGACGTTTCTTTAAAGTGGATGGTTTGGACGACGTTTGGAGTGAAAATATTCAAAGTCCTTGTAGTAAGTAAATTTTTTATTCCTTTAATCATAAATCTTATTGGGTTTTCATTTTCCCAAAGTTGATCCAATCCATATACATTTAATTCTATTTGATTGTGTTTATGTATTATGTATCCCCCTCGTTCATATTATTCTTATCTATTGTACTGTGTTAAAATCTTAAATGTTAGTAGTCATTAATTCTCTATTGTTAGTAATATATTTGCTTTGTAATATCAAATCCTAATCTACAATAAACTGTTAGCAAATCCCTTCCCTTTGGTCATTTCTCAATCACAAAGTCTTCATTTTAGTTTATATATTTAATCATACATTCCCCTAATTCTTAACATCTCACAAATACCAATACACTAAAAAGCAATGATTAAATTTGACAACATTTAAAATAATTTTTAAAATTACCATTAATTTTCTTAAAATCAAAATTTAAAAGGCTAGAGTGGACTGAGTGTTCAAGACATTCTACCCCTGGCAATCCAAGTATAGCAGATAAACATCACCTCGATGGTGTAACGTAAGGTCAAGGTTAAGGCAAACAAGTAAGTGTTCTTTATCAATATTGTGGTTTGGTTTGGTTTGGAGTGCTACGGTCTACTTTTTTTGCAACACGAGGGCTAATGACATCGGGATTTACAGCTTAAAGCCGATTTCGAATGGCTACGAACATCCATGCCATAGTGGGATTCGAATCTACGAACTCCGGTACCGAAGGTCAGCCCCCTAACCAATCGACCATCGTTCGGCTATTAATATTGTGTGTTTTACAGAGTGGGCACTGATTATCATTGAATATACCTATCCTGTTGAGAATTTCTGACCTGTTGAGGTGTCATGTGCAGTTCACAGTGTAAAATTAGCGACAGCCTCTTTATGTGATCTGCTACAATATTCTTTATTGTGGTGTAGTACATTGCATTGTCATTTCGAAGACATTGATAGCCCCAAGTTGCTTTACATTGCTTTTAATTATAGTATAGTATCCCTGTTCTATATAACAATGTTCAAAATTAGAAGAAACGATAAGAAAATATGCAAAAAAATATATAAAAATTAAAAAGTAAAAGGAGCACTCCACGTGCTACGCCTGAAAAAAAAATGCCAATGTCCAAGAGAACGCTGCATTCTTTTTCTTCCTTCTATCAACTCAGGCAACCCTATACTTTTTCCATTATCCTGTTCGTTGTTCCATTGTCCTTTTTACAATGCGTCCTTTTCCGGCTCTGCCCAGAAGGACCGGGACTCCAAGGATGGTCCTGAATCGCCTCCTGGAGACCAATCACAATTCTCCAAAACTTGGTGAAGTTTAAGTGCACTTATTTTCTCTGGCCACACCACACGCTTCCTGGAGTTGCGAAAAAAAACTTGGGCCTTCAACCCACAACGTGTGAGGGCGGCAAGCAAATCAGTTTCGCAAACCTAAACATAGCTGCACTCTCACATTCTTTATAATCATTTTTTATATTTCCCCAAGGTTTAGACTTCGATTTACTATCGTACATTATAGTTCAGCATAATACTCTCTTGTATACATATTTTAAGGAAGTCCAGTGTTAAAGGGCCCTCTGAAATGCATGATTTTGTGTCTA
Source organism: Pardosa pseudoannulata (assembly GCA_032207245.1). Classification (NCBI taxonomy): domain Eukaryota; kingdom Metazoa; phylum Arthropoda; class Arachnida; order Araneae; family Lycosidae; genus Pardosa; species Pardosa pseudoannulata. Next base: position 67,757,900 of record CM063501.1, read on the forward strand.
TCTTTGCTAATAGGACTGTTTTTTAAAAGACATATTATTTATGCCATTGTATTCACATGTTTTATAAAAGTAAGAACAAAAAAGGACTAACGAAAACAGTTACTTTTCTTTTCTATGAGTATACGAAAAAGTTGATAAGAGACTTCTCTCTATTTTTTAAAATATATTCTATAATGAAAAAATTGAACTGTTAGAGGACAGCTCTATGCACTTTGGAACATCCACCAAAAACTTATGCTTTAAAGTCGAGATTCCCGTCTGGCATTAGGACATCATTAATTTACCATTTTCAAGATTTTTTCCGGCATCCGTGAAAGCTTCTCTTTGTTTAAAAAGACAAAAAAGCCAGGAAAAGACAAATGACTGAAAAAAAAATTTCCCTGTCATAACTAATGGTCCTAAACAAAACTGCTTTTGTGTTGGTACAAATTCACACCTATGAGCATGTATGTAATTAGCAACTACAATAAAAGAGATTTGCGCACACGGTAAAAAGATTTGGGGATTTGATCGGAAGGTGGGTAAATGATGCAGGGATTTGAACATAATAACATCTCTTTTTTTTATATTTGTTCTCTTGCAATCAGAGATTAGTTTAATTTCATTTAAACTGAACTTCCGGACGGTGAAGGAAAAAAAGCTGATGCATCAGCAATCAATCCTGTCACGGTGCCAAATGGAGCACGAATCAATGGTAGCATGGAAAAAAAGTAGCATACAACCTTTCATTTTAATAGATGTTTAGAAATATAAATGATGAATTACAAAAGAGAATATTTTATAATTTGTCGTTTCTGCATTATTCTCTGATTAATGAGATGCATTTTAAAAAGAATTTTATAAGAATGATAGGATAATGACATCATTTTATAAAATAAGAAGCATGCATCATTATTTATATTAAATGCGTATAACGCATTAGATTCTTTGATTAAATTTTTTTTATCTGAAATGCCTCAGAAGCTATATGCATTATTAAACAAAGACAATTTGTTTGTTTATATCTTTTAAAAAGTAATCTCACTGAAGCAAGTTTATGTTAATGGAGATTTTCAAAAAATATAGATCTCTAGAAAATTTTAAATAAATAGTCGCTAAGTTAACTTAAGAGAATAGGGGAACATTGAAAATATTAATTTTCAATAAATTATTTGAAAGGTTTAGTCATTTATTACTTGATTAATCAGGATCAAAATTTAGTTTTATTGAGAATGCTAGTAATTATTAAAGGTTAAAAATTATAAATTGGATATTTTTAATTACATTTTTATATGTTACATGCGTTTTTCCTTTGTTTAAATAGATGAAATATTTACATAATTTTTTATGCATTTTAGGAACAAATTTGGAGTGCAATACAAAAATGGATTGTATGAATACAGAAGAAAATAATATATATGGTAATTTTTTCTGTTTAAAATATCTCATTATGCTAATTACATATCGATTGTATATCTGATTACTAACTGTTACATCTTGTAGTACTTAATATTATTTAGAATTTATGTGATAGTTATGTGTTATAGGAGGTATGAAATACAAATGTGTTGTTAAAGAATGAAATGAAAAGTACCTTGTGTAATACATGATGAAATTAAAAGTATTAATAAAGCATAATATGTCTAGTTAAGAGTATGTTTATTTGTACATTATTTGGTATCTTCGATAGCAAAAATTTTTAATTATCAATTTTTAGTCAAATTTTACATTTAGAAAACGTTATGTTTTCGTGATGAACATCTAAAATAAAAAGCATCCTTGCGATGAGTCAATTACTGTACATTTGTTAAACTGAAATTTACTTAAATGAAGTTATTGTTTATTTTACGATTTAAAAAAATTCCTTAACAAAAACGATATATGCAAATTCAGCAATTAAATTAAATTATTCGTTTCATTAATTTCTACACAGTATTTATCTAGAAACATTTTCCAGTGACGTACCATAATTCATAATATGTATAGTTAAGACTATGTTTATCTGTACATTATTTAATGACTGTGATAGCGCCATTTTTAATTATTAGTTTTTAGACAAATTTTACATTTAGAAAACGTTATGTTTTCTTGATAAAGAGCTAAAATAAAAAACACCGTTGCGATGAGTCAATTACTGTGCGTTTGTTAAATGAAATTTGCTTAAATGAAGTTATTGTATATTTTACTATTTAATGAAATGAAATTGATGTATGCAAATTCAGAAATCAAATTAAATTATTCCTTTCAGAAATTTCTACACAGTATAACTACACAGTATTTATCTAGAAACATTTTTCAGTATCGTACCATAATTCATAATATGTATAGTTAAGACTATGTTTATCTGTACATTATTTGATAACTGTGATAGCACCATTTTTTAATTATCAGTTTTTAGTGAAATTTTACATTTAAAAAACATTATGTTTTCTTGATAAACAGCTAAAATAAAAAACATCCTTGCGATGTGTCAATTACTGTACATTTCTTAATGAAATTTGCTTAAATGAAGTTATTGTTTATTTTACGATTTAATAAATTCATCAATGAAATCGATATGTGCAAATTCAACAATCAAATTAAATTATTCGTTTCAGTATAACTACACAATATTTATGTAGAAACATTTTTCAGTGACGTAACATAAAGCATAATATGTATAGTTAAAACTACATTTATTTGTACATTATTTGATAACTGTGATAACACCAATTTTTAATTATTGGTTTTTACTTAAATTTTACATTTATAAAACGTCTGTTTTCCTCATAAACATCTAAAATAAAAAACATCCTTTCGATGAGTCAATTACTGTACATTTGTTAAATTGAAATTTGCTTAAATGAAATTATTGTTTATTTTACAATTTAACAAATTCATTAATGAAATTGATGTATACAAATTCAACAATCAAATTAAATTATTCGTTTCAGTAATTACTACACAGTATAACTATAATGTACTTATCTAGAAACATTTTTCAGTAACGTACCATAAAGCATAATATGTATAGTTAAGAGTATTTTATTTGTCCATTATTTGATAACTTTGATAGCACCATTTTAAGTTATCACTTTTTAGTCAAATATTATATTTAGAAAACATTATGTTTTCTTGATAAACAGTTAAATTAAAAAACAGTCTTGCGATTAGTCACATACTGTGCATTTGTTAAATTTAATTGTAAAATTTAACGAAAATTTGCTTAAGCGGAGTTATTTTTTATTTTGCGATTAAATAAATTCATTAATTAAATCGATATATGCAAATTCAGCTATAAAATTAAATTATTCGTTTCAGTAATTAACTACACAATATTTATCTAGAAACATTTTTAATGACGTACCATCCATGAAAATTAAAGTAGAATAAATATCTATTTAAGCTAGTAAAATAAAAATTATTTATGTAATCCCTCTACTTCTTCAGTGTAAACAATTGCGCTAACAAAAGAGAAACTAGCTAATGCACAGGTGCATTCTTGCTTAGCTGCTTTAGCTAAAATTCATTCTTCATTACTCTTTAATAACTGTCTTTATGTTTTATGCAAAGTCTGAAATTCAAATCATTTCCATCATTTCGAAAATTTTGGTTGCCTTGACATCGTGATTAATTGGAATGTTACGAAAATATATGAAAATAATCGATAATTAATTACAGCGGGTTACCCATTGCGTGCTCGAAACTTCAAAATTTAATATATGTCTGCATACCTTAATGCTGGGGTATTCAGATCTTTTAGACTTTGGGGAACCCTTTGACCTTAACTAACGTTTTCTTGGAGAAATTTCTTGATCACAGAGCAGAAAAAATAGGATATCAAAGCTTCATCCTATTCAAATTTTAAAAATTAGGAGTTCGGAGGTGAAACAATCTTGGATTATGGATCCAACATAATTTTTCTTTTTGAATAGGAAAATAATAATAAAAAAATGTTTTTTGAAGATCTAATAAATATTGGACGAAACTAATTTTGACATTTTTATTGAGATTTGCATTACTGTTTACTGAAATACTGGGCATATTAGGAAAGCATTCAATCAGGGGCTTACGCAAGGGGGGGGGAGTTAGGGGTTCAAACACCCTTCTAAAGCCCAGACAAAATGTCAAAAATAAAAATATTAGTAGAAATTATGCGGGCTATTATCTTTTAGAACTATGAACCCCCCTCTTAAAAATTATGACCCCTCCACGTTGAAAAAATTCTGCGTACGCCACTGCATTCAATATTATCTTTCAAAATGCAATCTGATCAAAATCTAAATTTGGTTAGAGGTATGTCAATTTTAATTTGTACCTAGAAAATAGAAATATGTGTTCCTTGCAGAAATGAGCTGATCTCATTGAAATAATTAAAACTATCTGTTGTATATACAATTTTTTTAATCTAAATTGCTTAGTTTAATTTTTGTGCTAATTGAGGTATTTGCTCAGATAAGAAAATTCTTATTTTCAGAAACAGGCAAGAAGGAGCAAAAAAAAAGGTACCAATATGTGAGGTTATTGTAAAGCACCTCTTTTTGGGGCGTTATGTTAGCGTGTGACCTGACGGCTTACTTTACTGGGGCGGGTATGGTCGTAGACCTTCGCTGGGATGTATTAAATTACCTCCGAAACTTTACGGACGACAAATAATATTTTATTTACAAGATTGAGGAAATTTAAATATATGACAAAAGCATATTCTCTCGACGTCGCACAGCCTGACCTAAAAATGCAATCCGAAATCAGGTGGACGAGCGTTCCATAACAAAATAAAAAACGCTCTCTCACTCCAACCAGAGAGATCTTTTCAGGTCGCAGGATTTATGTGGACTCCCAGAACTCAACTGCCCACACATCCCCTCTCCCTTCTTCGGGGGGTCAGCTTCTGAAAACTTGTCCCTTCCGAAAAGGGAATTCTCCTTTCAGATGCACTGCTCTCACTGTTTCTCACTCCAGAGAGATCTTTTCAGGTCGCAGGCTCTACGTGGACTCCCAGAATTCAACTGCCTGCAGATCCTCTCTCCCTTCTTCGGGGGGGGGGGGTTAGCTTCTAGAAACTGAATCCCTTCCGAAAAGGGAATCCTCCTTTCAGATACACTGCTCACATTGTTTCTCACTCCAACCAGAGGAATCTTTTCAGGTCGTAGGCTCTACGTGGACTCCTAGAACTCAACTTCCCGCAGATCCTTTCTCCCTTCTTCGGGGGGGTAAGCTTCTGGAAACTTGTCCCTTCCGAAAAGGGAATCCTCCTTTCAGATGCACTGCTCTCACTGTTTCTCACTCCAAACAGGGAAATCTTTTCAGGTCACAGGCTGTATGTGGACTCCCAGAACTCAACTCCCCGCAGATCCTCTCTCCCTTCTTCGGGGAGGGGTCAGCTTCTGGAAACTTATCCCTTCCGAAAAGGGAATCCTTTCTTTCAGATGCACTGCTCTCACTGTTTCTCACTCCAAACAGAGAAATCTTTTCAGGTGGCAGGTTCTATGTGGACTCCCAGAACTCAACTCCCCGCAGATCCTCTCTCCCTTCTTCGGGGAGGGGTCAGCTTCTGGAAACTTATCCCTTCCGAAAAGGGAATCCTTTCTTTCAGATGCACTGCTCTCACTGTTTCTCACTCCAAACAGGGAAATCTTTTTAGGTCACAGGCTGTATGTGGACTCCCAGAACTCAACTGCCTGCAAATCCTTTCTCCCTTCTTCGGGGGCTCAGCTTCTGGAAACATCCCTTCCGAAAAGGGAATCCTCCTTTCAGGTGCACTGCTCTCACTGTTTCTCACTCCAACCAGAGATATCTTTTCAGGTCGCAGGCTCTATGTGGACTGCCAGAACTTAACTTCCTGCAGATCCTCTCTCCCTTCTTCGGGGGGTCAGCTTCTGGAAACTTATCCCTTCCGAAAAGGGAATCCTCCTTTCAGATGCACTGCCGCCCTGGAAAAAAAACAATTCGTAAAAACTTAACTATTTTAGCCGGCCGGCTCCTATTTCCCCTAAGGAACGCCGGGTGGAAGGGGTCAATGGGGTCGATTTTTCAGATATAGTGAAGGGTATACATCTGCAACACACAGATCGTGGATCCAAATTCCTTACAGTAATGAAACACGATTAATGTATTTGAAGCAAGGACTTTTGCGAAATTTAAGATTTTAAATTTATCCATAAAATATTTAGTTGTGCTTATTTTTTACAAGCGCTTCAATCTTTTAAGAAAATTAAAATTTTACTAAAATTATGGCAATTTGGCTAAGCAAATAGATATCACTTGCGGGTCCTCTCTCAAAATTCCAGCGAACCCTAGGCAAAGAATATAGATACAGGAAAAAGGGAAGGCACTGTAGAGATAGCGTAAACACTTAAGCGAAAGAAATTATGTCCAAGAGCCTTGACAGAAAAACAATATTACAGGCTTCTGCTCAGATTCAGTTGCTCCATTCCTCTTTTTAAGTTGTGATTTGATTTTGTTTTTTAAATTATCAATTTTGTAGATTGCAGGTATGGATTTTAAAGATTCTTTGTAGATTATGTTTAATTTAATTTTTTATTATGTTCTTGACTAAATTTTCTGTTTAACAGATAGCCGCAAATGACGTTGAACATTAGTTTGATCGAGAGACCGAGTCTGTATCATTCATTCTTTAGAGCAGATGGTGATTTATAGTTACAGCGCTGTGACGTCACTACGCCAAGACTTGACCAATGACAATTTAAACAGCAGCAGGTGTTGGTTACGTAGGCGGTGACTCCTGTAAGAAGGTTCCCTTGTCGGACAGAGCGAGATCATTTGGGTTTTAACCTTTGAAAGCGCTTTGCTCGGTTTGCCTTAGAGTTCCGTGGAATCCAGGTTGAAGACCTCTCCCTTAACGCATTTACAAGTCTTTAATAAATTAAAGCACAAGACTTTTTAATAATTTTGAAAACTGTAAACAATAAATAATTGCCTGCATTCTATAGAGCAGGGGTCGCCAAGACGTCGACAGTGAAGACATTTTAGGTAGTCCGCGAGACCATCCCGATAATGACCTCGGATTTAAACACTTTAATTTATGACTTATGAAATAGAATTAATGAATTGTTTAAAATAAAAATTTACTACAGTTTAAGCTTTAAAATCTAAAACAAACTATGCAAAATAATACAATGAATTTGTCGTTTTACATTAGAGAATTAAATAGAAACATTTCCAAATATTTACAAATTGATTTTGTATTTGAAATCATACTTTGGACCGATCTAACTTTGCGAAACTGCTTTTTCAACCATGAACGCCATAAAAACGAAACATCGGTTGTGTTTAACAGATGAACATTTAATTTTGCGTTTACGCATTGCAATAAGCTCGTGCCAGCCACAATATGATAAACTTGTGGCAGATACACAGTGCCAAATTTCAACTAAACGAAGTTAATAGGATGGTCAATTTTTGATATATGAATACTTTGATTATTTTCGTCTGTAAATTTTTATTTTGTAAATATTAAGTATTTTTTAGAAAAATTAGATAATTTACAATTATTTCTTGTTTCCGAAAATAAATACAGGGTGGCCATAATTGAACTGACAGTGCTCACAGTGTTTTGTAGCGCGATCTATTTGAGAGAATGACGCCACATTTTGTAGGAAGATTAAAAAAGACGGGGGAGGAAGGATTCCGCGAAAAAACAAATTAGTTCCAAAAGTCACCGCAAGGGGAATATTTTTCGCTGTTTAATAGAAAATAGAGTGTTAACAAACGCAAATCAATTGCGTCATAAACTTTCAATCCGATTGATTCGAAACGTAACACATTGCCTTTTAAAACCCAAGCAGCTGGCACTGTCACAATGGATATAACATGAAATTTGAATAAGGAACTTCTTCTGCTGCTCAGCGTACGTGATATTGCAGATCACGAGACTTTATCGGTATTTATGTAGATTTTACGCTTTTTTAAAAGTGTTGCCATATTGCACTTGAACTAAATCAGAAAATGTGCATAATAAAAGGTAATTTTATTCCGTATTAGTTTGCATTTGTTAACACTGTATTTTCTATAACGCAGTACCAAATATTCCCCTAACGGTTACTTTTGGAAACTAATAGGTTTTTTCGCGGAATCCTTCGTACGTCGTGTTGTTTAATCTTCCTACAAAATGTGGCGTCATTCTCAAATAGATCGCGCTACAGAACACTGTGAGTACTGTCAGTTTAATTATGATCACCGGGTATATAAACATGTACGTTACGTTAATTTAGATCTGCCATTGGTAGACCGCCTTCGATTTTTTTAAATGTGGAGTAGACCACGTATACCAAAAATTTGGCCTGCTATAGAGTTTTCCAGTTACCTAACATTAAATGCTTGAAGATGTTTCTCTGAAATTCCAACGAATTTAGATAATCTAGGAAATAATAATCAAGGCGAAAGTAATAGTCATAACAGGATTAAAGTATATTTTTTTAATTTGCTATGAATTCAGTGAAAAGCGCCGTCTGGTAAATCATATAAACTAATGTATAAGACATGCGTAAAAACAGAAAAAATTAACTAAAGCCATTTTGACAGTTGCTTTGAAACTAGACGGAGCTGGATGATTTTCAAATTCACCTGGCGCTTTCTAAAATGACTAAACTCTTTGGAATAAACCTTATTTTTGAATTGGCCTACAACATATATGCCAGGTTAACATTCACCTATTTAACAAATATCCTTTTATCAAAATGTCTGGGGAAATAACAATAAGATTAAACTACTTTTTCTAGTGTTTTCCCTTCAAACTACTGAATACACCTGAGACGAATAAAAAGCGTAACGCTCTTTGCTTCCAATGTTTTGTTTCGTAAACAAAGAATAAAATTATGTGATACTATTTTTTTGTGAAATTGCCTCATGAAAAATAACTTCTTTCACGAAAAAAAATATTTTACATTTAAAGAAGTGATAATAACAATTTACGCCTAGAGTACATTATTCTTCTGTTTTATCTTGTTTTTGTAAGAAAACGAAGTAAAGGCTAGTGAATAAGGAAATATTTCGGCAATTATATATTCTGTTAAGAAAATTTTATAATTCCTGAGAGTTAACAATTAAAATAAAGTTATTTATTCTGTTTTAAAAGCACTTATTTCATAAAATCTCTTTGTTAATCTTAATATTTTTTATTTTGAACTTACATAACCAAAGCACTTCGAAAATCAAATATTTTTTGTTAACCAATTATTTGCACGACAGTTATCCTGTACATTTCGTACATTAAATTTATATTCAAAATTTTTCTTATCATTTTACTAATATTTAATTGATTTACTATTACCTACAGTTTTAATATGACATGTATGGCTCAATTTTCTCATCAAATAATTTATAAAGAATACATAGATAATTAGATAATCATTTATTTTCAAAATATTTCTTATCATTTTACTAATATTTAATTGATTTACTATTCCCTACAATTTTAATAGGACATTTATGGCTCAATTTTCTCCCCAAATATTTATAAAGAATACATAGATAATTAGATAATTATTTATTTTCAAAATTTTTCTTATCATTTTACTAATATTTAATTGATTTATTATTCCCTACAATTTTAATATGACATTTATGGCTCAATTTTCTCACCAAATATTTATATATAATGAATGGTAATTAGATAATTATTTATTTTCAAAATTTTTCTTATCATTTTACTAATATTTAATTGATTTACTATTCCCTATAATTTTAATATGACATTTATGGCTCAATTTTCTCACCAAATATTTATAAAGAATACATAGATAATTAGATAATTATTTATTTTCAAAAATTTTCTTATCATTTTACTAATATTTAATTCATTTATTATTCCCTACAATTTTAATATGACATTTATTGCTCAATTTTCTCACCAAATATTTATAAAGAATACATAGATAATTAGATAATTATTTATTTTCAAAAATTTTCTTATCATTTTACTAATATTTAATTCATTTATTATTCCCTACAATTTTAATATGACATTTATGGCTCAATTTTCTCACCAAATATTTATAAAGAATACATAGATAATTAGATAATTATTTTTCTTGTACTACACCTAAAGCATTAGAAGGCAAAGAAAATCTTTTAAAAAATTGTCCATTTTTCAGTCTTTATAGGGATTTAAACATTTAATAACCAGTATAAAATATATAGGCTGTCTTGAATTACATTTGATTTCATAGAATTATTCATAGGTAATACTAGAAAAGTATAATCGTTTCTAAAGAATTCATAATGTTAGTACAAGTTTCAGTAATAAAATATTTGATTCCATCCTATCGCAGTCGATAAGAGCAAATGCATTATCCATTAGAAATCTGAATACCGCTTTGAAGCAAATATTAATTTAAGACTTTATCACGTTTTCTCATATATGTTAAACTAATGCAACTTAGCTTCAGTAATTTATCTATATACTTATAGGGAGGAAACAATTGTCTGAGTTGCATTAAATAATTTCTCAGGTTACTCTCGCTTTGCATTTGTCAAATTGTAGCATTGTGGAATATTAAAAATTACTAAATAAGTTTTAAAAAAAAATTTCATTTATGTAGTGTGGCCGAACGATGGCCGAATGGTAGAGCGCTGCTCTTCGGAACCGGAGTTCGCGGGTTCGAATCCCGCTGCTGGCATGGATGTTGTAGCCGTTCGGAATCGGCTTTAAACTGTAGGTCCCGGTCTCATTAGCCCTCGTGTGCAAAACAGTAGACCGTAGCGCTCCAAACCAAATCAAACCAAACCAAACTATGTAGTGTGATAAAATTATTCATAGGATTCTAATTTTATTTTAACATTTTCGTGACGCATTGTTTTACATATTTGTGTATATAAAGACGGGATTCTTATATTTAGTGCTTTCCCCTTATAAATAATTTGATAATGCACGTTACACAATAAGCAGAAGCTGAGAAATAAAGAGTATTTTTTTCAGAGTGGGGTGAAAAATACCGTATGAAAATATAACAAATAGTAGATGTGTTTGATAACGATAGATTTTAGCCGCCCATGGACTGTACACAGTGGACAGTGAGGAAATGATTTGTTTGGCGCATATTTCAACCAATCCCGTACTTTTGAAGCTTGCGTGACTTGGTCGAAATTTCGACTATCCGTCCCCAAAAGGTTAATCAAAATCGTCCTGATACTTTCGAGGTTTAGAAGTTTTGTAAAAAACTTATGATATTATATATATGATATTTTTGTAATTCTGTATTCAGTTAATATAAGTTTTCAGCTAAAGATATTTAACTCTAACTTAAAGTAGCATATATTAGTTTGTGATTTATTTACTGTAGTGTAAAGATATTCGTCGCTGGCTATAGTCAAGTTTAACAGATTAAAAAAATAATATATACCTCAGCACTTATTTAGAAATTCTCAGATAAATTTTGATTCAAAATATTTCTTATTTATAAAGCCATTAAAATATTTAGGACAAACAAAACTATGAACTAACAACGAGTTTAACTTCCCCAAATTTATTTTTAAGAAGATAAATAATATCTATTGTCCTCCATTATTCTCGTTTGCATGGTTAACTTTACACTGACCATTTTGAAGGATTAGAAATTTTTAATAGATTTACGGTATTATATATATATATATATATATATATAT
>CM063501.1:67776982-67779482 GCA_032207245.1 Pardosa pseudoannulata
CAATTGGAAAAGATATCATCTGTACGTTCATTTATAGCAAAGAGACGTTAGGGAAAGCATTGCTGTTGAATTCCAGGAACTAATTGTCCTTGCCTTACCCACAAAAAAAAAATTGCTTTTTTTTTCCTTTTGTTCGAAATAATCAGATTATATATTTTTAATTTTGGTTGATTATGGGTAAAATAGGTAAGAAAAAGAGAGTGTAGTTTCCGATATATTTCATTAAGAGTAAGCACTGTCTACCCAGACCTCAAGCCCTGATTAAGAAGTAGATGAATTAATATATATATTAATTAATCTATTGTTCTGATTAATTAATACATTAATTAATATATTAACCTGATTAATTAGTATATTTACATTACAATCTACAGTTCAAGAATATGGAAATTAACGCTGCCGAGCATAACTGATAGATGATTAGATGTAGAATATTAAAACTTTGTATTTAGAATTCTAGTAGCATTTCGTTGTACAACACATTTTTATTCTAATTCTCATTGTACATAACAAAACATCTATGTATTCTATTTATAAATTATAACTTGTATTCACACTGCCAATCTCCGTTAGATGGCAGTGGTTGAGAATATATACAGGTTTTTACTTGCAGTTAAAAGAATGGTTTTTAAAATAAATTTAAAATAAATTAAGATAAAAAATACATTATTTGCACTGATAATTCTCAGTTTTTATTGTTTTATTAGTTCCTATTATGATGTGAAGGAAGTAATACAATAGCAAAAAAAATCTAGTTGTTAACAGAATAGCTATCATACGATAAACCTCAATAAAACGGATATTAACGCCGGCGTTGTAACAACAACAACAACGCTGTTGTTGTTTCTCATACCACTTGGACAAACCAAGCAATATTGAACCTGCAGGCTCTCGTATTAAGACCAAGGGGTGCCCCATTCGTTTTAATGAGCACCATTAACCCTTCGAGTGGAACACACCGATTCAAAAAATCTCCAAAAATACGCTAAAGGTTTATTGTGTCAATGGCCAAAGCGTTCTATGATTTTTTACTTCAGACTTTGTAGACTAGAATGGAATACGGGAAACCCACTCTCGTTATTGTCCCTTTACTTCCGGTTATAAATAGATATATAAACAGATATTATAGATTGTTAATTTTTAATTTTTAATACACATAAAGCTCATCAAGTCTCGAAGATCATCCCATAAGAAATAATGGATTCTAAAAGTACAAATAAAAATATTCTTTAAGAGAATTATTTATATTTTTTTACGAAAGTTATCCAAGATATTTAAGTGGTGCAATTAGAGATACATCTGTTACCGCAAATGAAATACTTCGAAATAGAGATTTACAAAGCCATGAAAAGCTACCAGCGTCTTTGTGCCTCAGGGAGTAGGGGTGCATCCCTCAATAAATGTCAGTCAAAGAGGGATGCAGTTTCTGAACAATCGACCTGACCCTCCTACCTCAAACACTGGCAGAAATGTGCATTACATCCATTTTCAGAACGTTTTTGGAGGTCGAAAATTGTACGTGACAACCGCTTTGAAGACATCATCGGTTTGGCGGAATTGTACGTGCGAACCGCTTAGAGGGTTAAGGTGAAAGAACGACTTCGCTCAAGTAGGTCCTCGTAATTTTGGAGCAGGGTCCAAGCAGACGATCCACAGACTTGGCCTGCCATCACCAGAGGTATTAATTGAGGACTTGAAGGACATTGTGAGCACGAACATACTTTACGTGCCCCAGTCACCTTTAACCCCTTCCGGTATGATTTAATAATGAAAAACTGTGCATGAAATAACCATTTAATTTTTATTTAAAAAACTTGTTTCCTTTTACAATTCTTACATATTCTTAATTAAAATCCACTTTTTACATAGTGTTAAATAATATCAGAAACAGTAAAATTAAGAAAATATCAAAGCAAAACATTAATAAGATAATAGTCTTCAAGCTAGTAGTACTTTTCAAAACAAAGTGCAAAGGAATTCTTAATTGTTTACACCGCCAAGTAGTCTCACTTTTAATTTGATTCTTGTAACACACACGGCATTTCTTAGTAGGTTTTCTTTTATTCTGACTCATTAATTTGGCAATGACTTGTACCAAGTAAACAATATGCAATAGTGACTTGTGATTTTCACAAGTTATAAAAGTGTTGCCAAATTCAGTACACTAGAAATTTTAAACTAAATTTATTATCCTATTTAACAGTAACTTTAATCGCATGACGAGTGTAGCTCGTCATTGTGCGGTATGGAATGAAAAACTAATGACGAGCTAGACTCGTCATTTTACCGGCAGGGGTTAACGACTCAAACAACGCTGTTACCTCTAGAACGATACCAACTTAACCTTTAAGGGAATGTGCAAAGAATAGTTCTGACGATTCATCACACAATTAGAAGAGAAAAATATAAGTTTCATCTATTAAGAGCATAAGAAAGTCGTGATATCCGGATCAGATTTTCTTTCTTTTCAAACTACAAAATACTACGGTATTAATTTGAT
>CM063501.1:67784482-67791982 GCA_032207245.1 Pardosa pseudoannulata
CTTAAAATTTATGGAAACCTAAATAAGTATCTCCTAACAACGACAAAAGTATTTTTAAATTTTATAAACAATTTCGTTGTCTTATATATAAGTTTTCATTTGCTGTATTTTAAAAGGATGAATCTGATTTTTATTCAGTCAGTTAAACCGAGAAATTTTTTCGAAAACTATAGTCACAAATATATTTACTTTCAAGATACTCGTGTGAAATGCTTTTTGTTTAAAGGAAAGTACGCGTTCTCAGACACTGAAAAGGCTTTTTTTATTTGAAACATATAGAGCTAAGTTAAGAAGAAAATAAGCTAAACGCCCAAGTTTCAAAAGTTATTACTTTGTGAAATATTATTATATTTTGATATACTGCCGTATTGTCTGTTTGAATTTAGAATGAGTTTGTCTTAAAAGAGAGAAATTTGTATGATGAAATATTTTAAATGAATATATGTGTAACCGTCTACTTTCAACTACTTTTTTTACACAGTTTTAAGTACCTTTGAGCACAGTTTACACTTTTTAGTTTCGGTCGTGTTAAATAATTAAAAAGTTTTACTTGCTGATAAATCTCAGAAAATATATTTTAGCAGTACAAAACCAAAAAATGCTTGTTAGAAATACCAATTTTTAAAAGAAATTATCCGAAGCTGAGTAATTGTAAAAAGAATGTATTACACAATACTGAATAATTATTATTTTTCAATTGAATAAATATTATTGTTAAACATCTCAATAATTTCTGGTGAAACTTCTTATCTAAATACGCTGTTTTAAAATTACGTAGTAACACAATGTTATCCTCAAAATAATAAAGATTAACTATATGTTAAAACAAAAAAAATTACATATGTTCGAAAAGATAATTTTGTTTTCATGTTCATTAATTTTTATTAACATTTTATTTATCTTTTATTTCTCGGACTCTCTCTTTAGTTAGCATTTATTTATTTATTTATTTTTGGTTTTTCCTTTTTATATTTAATAACTTCGATACATATTAAAATTATTGGCTTACAGATTCATTGCCATAAATAATTTGTTAAACCTTTTCTTCCAACTTTCAAACACTCTTTATACCGCATATACTCTCATTAAAACCAGATCAACACTCATCTCCTTTTTATTTTAATTTAAAACAGTGAATAAGAGATAATAATCTCGCAATTATCTAAAATAATTTACATATTAAAAAAAGCATTAAGAAAAAATGTACTGTGCGTTTTCACTTCTTTTTATATGATTCTGAAAAGGCTTTAACAATAGCTAACCAAAAAAACAATGATATTGAAATATTGAAGTTTTTTAGTTCAAAATAATGTATTATCGTGTGTTTTCAAGCCCTTTTATTCAATTCTGAAAATACTTTAACAATACTTTCCAAAACATGACATATTTTTTCAAAATATAGACTTTTAAAAGAAAATATTTTATTACTCCTAGAATTTAATAATAGGTAATAGAGAGTTAAATAGTGGAAACTACCTCATGATCCAAATGTAAGAACAAACTTTAAAACAGAATAACTCGGTGTACCATTAAGGATATATATATATATATATATATATATATATATATATATATATATATATATATATATATATATATATATATATATATATATATATATATATATATATATATATATATATATATATATATATATATATAATATATATATATATATATATATATATATATATACATATATATATATATATATATATACATACATACATATATATATATATATATATATATATATATTATGTATATTCAGGGTGTCCCAAAACGACCACGTAAACTCTGCACAGCTAGATTCCTCGTTGGGAGTACATAAAAACTGTCCAAAGAAGCGTACCTGTACGATCCATAGTTTACGAGAAAAATACGAAAAACAAAGTATGACGTCACTTCCGGTGCAAGAAAAAACACTTTATTGAACATATCAACAGCAGTATATGTACGGGCATACTCCCTAACAGTTCGTAAGGTATTTCCATTACATCGGCCGTACATCAGGTACATGTCGCAGTAGTCACGAACGGAATACATGGCCACCATACGAAGACTACCGGTAGCTGCAAGATGCAGCCTTTTAAATACCAGTTCAACGGCGGCTTAACGTCATTCCATGGCGCGCAAGCATGTAGGACGCGATATGCGCGACGAACGTTTTAAATGTTATCGTCGGAAAAGATATGCAAATACTGCATATATTTGGTAGAGGACGAAATGAAGAGTTTTTTTTTGTGACTTAAGCAGAAAATACCTTGACTAGTTCTTTTTTACCGGCTTTCTACCATTGGATTATGCAAAGCAGTAGATAACTTTAAAAATTTTTTGCTGAAACACTGATAGTCAAAGCTGTATGCCTAGAAATGTAAGAAAGGAGATCCTCTTAGTTGAACCGTACATCAAGTATACAAAAGTGCCATTGCGGTATTGTGGATATATAGCCACATTTGCGAGTTGTAAAGAATCATTGGCATGTTCTGCAATGAGAAAAGAGTAGCAGTAGCTCAGTCGGAAAAGGCAGAGATTTCGTAACCAGGGAGTTGCATAGCAAGCTTAAGGGGTCTTTTGCTTGGTCCTTCCTTCTAAATTAGAATGAACCCTTCTTGAGGTTAAATTGTCTTCGACCCTCGTGGATTTTCACTCAGTATGACGCTGAATGTTACTCTTAGCCGTACACTAGTCGCATATTGCGACGGAGTCTCTTAGATCTGGTGCAGGCTTTCCTGCATCAGGGGGACACTTAACAACAAACTTCAGTAGTTTTCTGTTCCTCTACATGACGTTACCTTGGGCATATTGCAACATGTACAAATTGTAAAGATTGACGTAATCTACATTGACCAAAGGCCGAACGATGTCGATTGGTTAGGGTGTTAACCTTCGGTACCGAAGTTCGTGGGTTCGTATCCCACAGTGGCATGGATGTTCGTAGCAGTTCGGAATCGGCTTTAAGCAGTAGGTCCCGGTCTCAGTAGCCCTCCTGTTACAAAAAGGTAGACCGTAGCACTCCAAACCAAACCAAACCATTGACCAAAATGATTGAGAAATTTTAAATTACACTTCTTTGGTGTCAAATACAAGAAGTAGCACCCCTCAGCAACAAGCGTATCCCTAAAAGAAACATTATCAGGGCTGTAACTAGGTCCTTAAGCACCAGTGGCAAAAAACTGGTCTGCTCTCCTACTACCACATAAAGTGAAAAAATATGTAAACAGGGTTTTTTTCCTATATCATATATTCAGAATTAGCACACAAAATACTTTGTTAATACTTAAAATGTTACTAGTATATTATTTTTATATTTTTTCTTCTATTTTTACGTTAATAATGTTTAAAAATATTTCTGAACAGCCTAAAGGTATTATTTTTCTGATAAACTAGAAAATTTATTTAAGGGGAATATTTCTTATTTGTACGTTGAGTTTTCATAAAAGAAATTGTCGAATTTCTAAATCAAAATTTAGTTTTAATAATTTTAATAAATTCCAAATTTAAAATAAATACTCGGATTTATATTAAGGCAGATTAGGAGTGTTAGCTAAACATGTTGTAAAAGCCTATAACAAGTTTAGACTCTAGGACCATTTAAAAAAAATTTAAAAAATAATAACTTTTAAACACACTGGATTTTATATTAAAAAAATATTTTTCAATTTTTCCTTATTTATAATCGGGGCGAATCGTCCTCTTTCGGAATAAAGTTTCCTGGCAGTGATTCTCCCGAGGCAAATGCCACCTTTGCCACGCCTTAGTTACGGCCCTGAATGTTACTTAGCGCCATGAACGGTATTAAGCCTCACAGTTGTGCTGCTGAATTGTGAAAAGCACTTAGAACGGTAACTAGTAAGCAATATTTAACTTGTATATTGTCTAATAATCAAATAAAGAATAAAAGAGCCACCTTCCGGTCGTCCACAGAATTAATAAATTAGTTCTGTTGACATTTATTTGCTTTGGTTACAAAATATCGCATATCATTTCGATCCCATTGGTAAAAATTACATCTTTTTTATCTTTATTCATTGTTTAATTATTCGTTCCTCTTTACTTTTGTATCACCTGGTATATACTGTAAAATAGTAAAAAATTATTATTGTTATGATATTTAAAAAAAACTTTACAATAATTTCGAATAAAATTATACCTGTAGAAATATACTATTTTAAATTATGTGATATAACAAGGTAATCATCAAAATATTAAAGTTTAACTAACTGTTAAAACAACGAAACATCAAATATATTTGAGAACATCATTTTCATTTTTTCTTTCTTTGTTTTTTTATTACAATTTAGCTAGAATTAAATTAAATTAATATATCAGAGACTGAAATGTCTTATATTAAGTATAAAAGATAACAATTATATAAATCTCTAAAACAGTTGAAATAAAAAATAAATTGAGACAGATTATATTACCATTCTTTTCAACTTCTTATCACTAAAATTAAATAAAAGAAAATATGCCAGAGATAAAAAAAGCTTTTAATTTCTTTTAATTTAAACATTGAAAAAGAGATAAGTTTAAAATTCACTAAACTAATTGAAATGCTAATTAAAAACATTAAGAAGAAATGTATTATCATGCACTAAATTTCCAATCGGTAGAGTTAAATAAAAGAAAATGATCAGAGATGAAAAAATCTTATAATATTAAATGATGAATTGGAGATAATAATCAATGAATTTATTAAATTCGCAAAGATAACAAAAAAACGTGATAAGAGGGAATATATTACCATTCTTCCGGATTTATATCCCTAGAATTAAACTTTAAAAACTAAATTAGGGAAGAAAAACTCATTTAATTTAAAATAGAGAATATGAAATAATAATCTCATAATCCACTAAATTGATCGAAATATATTTAAAGCATCAAGAAAGAATTAATTATCATACGTCTGGTCTTCCTGTCGCTCCTCTATTCTAAATAAAAGAAAACGTTTTTAATGCCGTTATTTCAAACGTTATTTTCATATTCAATTGCAAGTGATAAACAACTCAATGATAATTTATGACGTCACAATTTAGTTAAAATAACATTCCTTATTCTATATTAGTTAAACATCTTTTGAACCTTTTTCCCCTAAAAATAAGATGTTCTGCGGGTAGTTAAATGTTGTTTATTCAGAAAACTATTTAAGTATTTTATATATTATTTGTACTAATTTTAAATTTAATCCTCGATTAATTTTTATGGCTGAAAATTAGGGGACAACGTAATCATTATGTTTCTTCTATGAAATTATTCATGTTAATATTTTTAAGATTCTTCTGCTTTACACGTGTTAAATTGTTTAATTCTACAATAAAGTTTGATTAAAATTGTTTATAACTGATTTCTTTTTTGCAAATTAAAACTTTTTATACATTTTTAGTTAAAATGGTTTATAGCTAATTTTTAAAAAATGAATAGTTTCTTATATACATGTCAGGTTTAAAAATGGGAATTAAGAATTAAGCGAGTTATAATTAAGAATAGTTAGAACACATTAACGATAACACAATAGGAGAAAGACACAGGGGCTTACTCTGGAAGTTACGGTTCGGTTCGAACGTTCGTTGTGACATCATTTTGACGTCAACTTTATCGTTTACTCGCAAAATGTCCGCAAACTGATGTTAAAGTGACGTCACAACGAACATTCGAACAGAACCGCAACTTCCAGATTAAGGGCCACACCATCGAGCTGAGCTATACAGAGTGAAGAAGCAGCGCGGAAGTAGACATAGGAATCTTGCTTAGGTAGCAACGCCAAAAAAGTCAGTTCTAAACGGAAGCTCGGACTGATGACATTCTCCATTCTTGTCGTGGCAAGTTATGAGAGCATAGGATATCTAAATGGCACAGCCATGAACAGAAGGACTACAATAAAGAAGTTTTTATATATGAAAATGATTTTATATATGTTTTATATATGAATATGATGTGTCTTCCATGTTTTAACCACTTGTCCATATCATAGACATATATTAGATTATAGAACTCATTAACGTAATGGGAGAAAGACACACCCTCGAGCGGAGCAATACAGAATGAAGAAGCAGAAGCAGAAGTAGACATAGGAATTTTGCTTATGTAGCAACGCCAAAAGAGTCAGTTCTGAGCCGGAGCTCTGGCTGATGACATTCTCCATTCTTGTCGTGGCAAGTTATGAGAGCATAGGATATCTAAATGGCACAGCCATGAACAGAAGGACTACAATAAAGAAGTTTTTATATATGAAAATGATTTTATATATGTTTTATATATGAATATGATGTGTCTTCCATGTTTTAACCACTTGTCCATATCATAGACATATATTAGATTATAGAACTCATTAACGTAATGGGAGAAAGACACACCCTCGAGCGGAGCAATACAGAATGAAGAAGCAGAAGCAGAAGTAGACATAGGAATTTTGCTTAGGTAGGAACGCCAAAAAAGTCAGTTCTGAGCGGGAACTCGGGCTGATGACATCCTCCACGCTTGTCGTGGCAAATTATGAGAACAAAGGATTTCTAAATGGCACAGCCATGGACAGAAGGATTACAATAAAGAAGTTTTTATATATGAAATGAAACGTGTCTTCCATGCCTTAACTACTTGTCCATGTCAAACATATATATTAGATTATTGTTTTTATTTATCTAAATAAATTTTCTACTGACATTTCCAGTACAAGCAGATTAATAATTTTGTATACGCTAAAACAATAAGATAAAATTTGGAATGTAGCATAAACCCAAAGTAATATAAATTTTTAAAATCCATTCAGTTTTGTAAATATATCATATAAGCTTCATTGTATTTTAACTATATAAAAGAAATTCACTGTTTATAGAAACCCGTGTAACGCCAGATTTCTAAATGCTAGTTTTAAATAAAGAAAGTATATCAGAGACAAATAATTTCCTATAATTTAAAACAATGATTAGGAGGTAATAATGCCATTCATTAAAATAATCTAATAATTTAAATAAAAAAAGCCGTTAAGAGAGTATATATTATCATGCTTTTTGATTTCTCATCAAATAAATAAAAGGAAAATATCAGAGGCGAAAAAGGAATAAACGAAAAAGCATTATTTCACTCCGTGAATAATAGAGGCATACTCCTATATGCAAGTACATAAATCATTGTTTTGCTTTTCCTAAACGAAGATGTTTTATTTACTTTACAAGATGCATGCAAAAGTTGTTCTTTTCCTATTGCTCATAAATGTTTACTGGAAATGAAAATGCAAATTAATCAAAATGAAATGAAATAATGTTTAACACACTCGATATGAAATTACATTTTGAAGAATAAATAAATACAATTATGTTATTCTTATCTTAGACAATATTAATTCATTGAATTTTCTAGCTCCTATCACAAAGGCAAAATTCAAAACGAATAAATAAATAAATAAAAATTAAATCCAATCTAAATGTTTTGCCAACTCCATTTACAGATCTCATTTTTTTTTCTCGTAGATAAAAAAAAAACATTAAACATTTCCTGCAA
>CM063501.1:67796982-67814688 GCA_032207245.1 Pardosa pseudoannulata
ACCATAAAGCTTACTGCATTTTTGGCATCAATTCGAACTTGACAGCCTTGGCCGAAGGAACCAAAAAATTGAAATTTCTTATCCCCATAACCATGGTTTGGTTTGGTTTGGAGCGCAACGGTCTACTTTTTGCAACACGGGGGCTAATGAGACCGGGACCTACTGCTTAAAGCCGATTCTGAACGGCTACAAACATCCATGCCACAATGGGGTTACGAACCCACGAACTCCGGTTCCGAAGGCCAGCACCCTAACCATTCGGCCATCGTTCGGCTCCCCATAACCATGGAAAGTAAAATTACAAGCTCGAGCTTCGACTTCAACCTCCGAATTCGAAAACATCCGCCTAAATGGAAAGCCGCCTAACGTTCTAACAGGAGTTAGAAAGGATTGCAAAGTCTGCTCTCAAAGAAATAAGTCCGGCAAAAGACATCAAAAGACATACTATTGTGAAACTTGTCCCGACAAGCCGAGCATGCACCTCGGCAGTTGTTACATCAAATATCATACAAAGCAAAATTGCAAAGACTAATGTTTAAGAAATTATCTTCGTAAAGATGTATTAAACAATAAAATATAAAAGTTTTATGCTTTACTTTATGTGTAAAATCATTTTAAGGTAGAGGTAAGAAATTCACCAAAAACGCTCCGAAACGCTTCGAGTTGCTGGTAAGTACGCGCGGAAACGGTCTCTAGTGCAAAGGCTTAAATATAGCGTAATAATTGATCAGACCATAGCGCCCTAAATCAAACCACCAGAAGTGTAATTTATATTTACTTTGTTTTGTGTTTGTTAGAAGTGTTATGGTTCATTTTTAGCAATACAAATGCCAATTAGATCGAAACCTTCTAATATACTGATCGCCAAATTGTTGGTTGCGATCTACTGGTAGCTCGCGAGAAAATTTTCAGTAGGTGAACAGTATCACAGTACTTTATTTGCTATGGTTAACTTTTCGCAACACCAAATTTGCCAGAAACTTACCGCTTAACCCATATATGTCTCCAATTCCGTTAGTGGAAGAATTTTCCTGTGACAGTTTATTTAAGATTCTAATACAGAGATCGCTAATCTATTGCGAGGTACTTTTCGGTTTTTTTTTTTTTAAGGAAATTTTTAGTAGATATATTCAGTTTGTTATTTATAATAACTTAAATGATTGTATTTTATATTTTAAATAACGTTAAATAATTGTATTTTATATTTTAAATAACGTTAAATAATTGTATTTTATATCTTAAATAACGTTAAATAATTTTATTTTACATCTTAAATAACGTTAAATAATTGTATTTTATATCTTAAATAACATTAAGTAATTGTATTTTATATTTTAAATAACTTTAAATAATTGTATTTTATATTTTATATAACGTTAAATAATTATATTTTATATTTACATATACTTTTTAAAAAATATTACTTTTTTAAAATATTTGAATCATATTCAATAAAAAAAGGTATGAATCTTGTAAAAATTCATGCGGTATAAGTTCAAGATACACTACATTCTTTTTCGTAATAAGTGGAATTTTGTTTCTGGAACCAATATCTTTAATAGAATCCTGGGCACAGGAAGTATAATTAAAATTTTGATTTTAAAATATGAATCAAACTTATCAATATTTTTTAGTATTTAAATCTATTTTCTATGATCTGAAAAAATATCATGTATATTGAACAGTTCATGCATTTGTTAATAAAAATTTCATTATAATTTGATGAGTATGTGAGGAGGAAAAAAGAATTTTCCATATGTAAAATAATGTAAAATTTAGCATTCTGCAACAAAGTAAGATCACTTAAGGTATACAAATTTTGATATTTTATACCAGAAATAGTTTATTTAATGTTTTCTATTATTATATGGCATATTTTTTATTCAATTTCACCGTTTTTTCACATTGCAAAGCATTCCGTTGCCATCAGTGGGGAAGCTATTGAAAAATGAAATATTTAACATTTTATTTATGTGTAATTAAAGTTTTTTACTTTTTGTAAAATGCATCGGTTAATTGTAATAATCATTTGTGAATAATCTCGCCAAAAATGAAGTCACTTTTATGTTGTGTTCTCTAATTTGTCTGATAATTTTAGATACAGTCGAATACATCGAGATATTAGATGAATGTAATTAAAATATTGTGAAAATTTGTTATTGTTGTGTAAAATTTAGGTATTTACCTATGATCAAATTTTATAGTTATTTATCTTGTTATTCACAAAGACTAAATATTATTTGGGTTGCGTTGTGTAGATTATTTAAGTTTAAATTGAACCACAGGTTCTGAGAGACTACAGATTTAAATTAAAAATAAACTAGTAAGCTACATTAAGAGTAACTGAAATCAGCTTAAAATAGAAAAAAGTAAATTTATTATAATAATATATACATGACTATTATGCAAATATTTGATCAAGTTTCATAAGATTTACTTTTTCAACACGTTCGATTAAGTGCCACATTAAGATTTGACAATAATAATTTTCTATCACTTAAGTAACTACATATACATAAGAGAGAGGACACAATCTCAAATTCAAATATCTATAATGAGTACCTTTGTGGATCTATTTGGTGTGCCAGGAACATCGCTGGTTGGAAGCTCTAGTAGATAACTTGTGTGTTATTTCGATTGATGGATGTTCATGTGGACTCCAGTCTCACCGATGGTATGGGGCCTTCTAACTTCTTGGGCTGATTCTGTAAGGCGGATGCGCTGGAATACTTCTGGTCGGTGTGCGATGTCGAAGTCTTTCTTGGACCCAAATTTCCTTTGGTCCCCGTACTCTGTACTCGAGTCCTGAACACTTGCCGTCGAACTCTCGACTTCCGAACTCTGACAATCGAACCTCTCTCCTAGACTCTCAAACACTGACAGTCGGACTTCTCGACTCGACTGCCGAACACCCCCTCTATCTTGACTTTTCTTATTTTATATTATTTTCATCTCTGTCCTTTCTTACTTCTTTTCGTCCAATCTGTAGAGTTGTCTAAATCTATTGGTCTCCTTTACCCCGTCTTGAAACCGCAAACATGGGAAAACCTTATCCCTTCAAATTGGGCACTGTCCCTTAGGGACTCATAAATAACTCCACAAAGGTATATTCCTATTTAGTGTCATTTACAGAGACTTAATTCTAATCTGGGACTGGGATCAGAACCCCGCCCTAGAATACTGCACACGACGAAAAATCCGTTGAATATATTTTTATGGTCCTCTCCCCTTTACAAAAGATGTGATGAGGTCAGATTTAGATCCCAAGCCATTCACTTATCGTTTTATTTATAGCAATTATATTAATTAATCAATCATATTAATTATAACATTTATATTAATTATCAATTATATTAATGATCTAAATCGCCTCACCACAGTTATCCGTCTCAAAACTCAGATTTACAACAATAATGAATCGAAATATTTCCCAATGTAGCTGTGTTCATCATACATAGAAACTTATGAATACCATTGTATTTATACACATAATCTTTTTAAAGAAATAAAGATAAACAAATGAAAAAATTCATATTGTAACTCCTTAAATTGCAACTTGAGATTGAATTGTGAAAAAAAATTTTGAAGAAAGCTATTGAAATCTTTTTCCCTCTTACAAATTTGGAGAATACAGTTATGTCTTGCTTTTGAATACAAAAGTACTGTACATTCAAACTTTTTATTTGCCCCGCAGTTATATAGAATATGGTCGTTCTTTTTTCTTAACCAATAGTTAGCTATATTATCACCAATCATTACTACGTTTTTAAAAATTTTGCTATTCGTCTACTTTTTGTTTTCTCGATGTTTTAACTTAACTCCTTGAAGCAGAGATTTACTTTTTAAAAAAGGGGATTTCCGCTCCTGAAAAATTCGGATTATGCAAAATATTGTAAAAGTTTTACTTTAATGAGTGTGAGTATAATAAAAGAAACTCCCAAAAAACATATCTATTTAGATTGAAATGTCAGAAATGCTTGTTAAATTTGTTTTCTGTGTGCATGTAAGTGTGTATAATAATCAATTTTCAAAGAGGGACGGATATTTTCAGACTCATTATTATTTCTTCTTCGTACTGCGGGACGGAGACTGATTTCGATCGAAAATTTTTGATGAATTATATATTTACGCGTGTCTAATCCATTTTCTGTAGCGACTTTCTCTGTGATTGCAGTAATTATTTCCCAGGCTTAAAAAATGATATGAAGTGGTGCTCGTTAAACCCAAATTTGCGTTCAAGTGTAGTAATTAAAAGTTAATGCATCTTGGGCTAACTTTTGACACAAAAATAGCTTGTAAATATTACTCAATTTTTGACTTATAGTACATTTATTTGCTTGTGTGCTTTATATAGTAGTTTCTCATATACTTTATAACTGCACTCCTTTCGTCGTTGCTAATCCTCTGTAAGTATCGCGTCCGTCTCTATCGGGGATCAAAGAAAAAAATGTGTCGGCTAAAGCGAACTTTTGGTTTATTGTAAGGCGCCGAACATTTCAAAACGCCGAACAATTGGAAAACGGCAGTAATGGTCTTTTTTGGACGTACGGACGATTAGTGTCAAATCTGCCCTTTTTTCAAGGCACCGACAGAAAGAAGAAATTGTTCTTTGTGCTACCGCATCAGCTACTCGAAGGACGAAGGTCAACTGGGGGGTGTCGATCTCCCCCAGTACCGAGGTTTCCTGTTTGACAAAGGAAAAACGGGAGGGGACTCCCGGCGGAATTTTCAGATGAGTAGGTTACCTTAGAGTAATCGTCTCTCTCGATGATTTTACATATATTTTTCTTTAAATGTTTTTGGTTGTAATAAACCATTGTTAAGTTTGAACTTCTCTACGGCTGATTATTTCGTCTCCATACCTGCTCCTTTACGAGACCCATGCGAAGTCATACCCAAATGACTTACAATCGGAAATAGAACGTTCGCAGACCGCTCGGCGAGTTTACATCCTCCAAAGCTGTTAATATCAAAGAAGAGATCCAAGAAAATATTAAAATGAAAAATTCTAGCAGAAGAAGGGAATCGCAGTAAAGATCTTTCTTAGAAAAACCAATCTAACAATATGTTTGACATTTGTCTTGTGATCATGGCATTTAGTACAGATAGAAAAGGTCTCCCTGTCTTCACAGGACGACAGAGATTTTATATGACCACATGCAAGTCAGCAGAGTTCTAACTAGGTTCTTGTTGACTTATGCCACTTGGTGAAACCAAGCACGATTGAGCCGGAGGCTACTCGTTTTAAGGCAAAGGGGTGCACCTTTCGTTTATAGCGAGCACCATAAGGGTGACAGTCCTACTTATGCTCAGGTGGGTCCTGGTAATTTTGAAGCAGAGACCAAGCAGAAGACACATAGACTTGGCCTGACACCCCCAAAGGTGTTGAGAACTTGGAGGACATTGTGACCACCAACATATTTACATACCCTAGTCACCTTTAACGAACACGGAGGATCTTAGGCCGGCTCGGGTTCCGAACCCACAACCTCTCAGTTACGAGGTCGTTGCCTTTACCGATTGAGCTACCGCGGCTCTAAGTTCTTCTATCACAAACAAGAACGAGAAAGAGAGAGACCCACGCCTGGTTTGCTTCCTTAACTTCTTTGTAAAAAATACCACTTCAAGAAGGAATGACGTATTTAAAAGGAAATTTTCAGGAAATACTTACTATAATATGTTATGCAAATGACTAAAATCATCAGGCAAGTGTGGGCTGAAAAGCACTGTCTGCACTGCATCTGAACTGTAAAAGTAGAGGGCTGTAGCGAGATAGTGAAAATATTCTATAGTTATTTGCTAGTAGTAGACGTTAGGTGAGGCATAACTACGAATCGTTGACGAAATAGGGTGAACACAGCAAACAAAATTTCAAAAACTTAGAGTTTGAATGGGGAGAATCTTCAGCCCTCGTGAAGGAAATTTGTCCAATCGAGCAAATAGCAGCTCATCGTATTACTGTGTTCGTAATAGTAGCACAGTAACGCGTGTGTAGAAACAAAGAAAGGAGTTGATGCTGGTTGGTGACATCAACGAGCGATGATAGATATCTGCCCGTTTGCCGCTGACGGAGCTTAGAGCTTCTTCGCGATAGAAGTACATTGGTCTAGTGTTACAGGTATTTCACTGTCTGCTTCGTCGATTCGTTGACATGTACTACATCGTGGACGGCATGCAAGAAATCCTTTATACAAGATCCCTCTACACAACCATTGAGTCCTGGGGCTACAATGAACTAGTGAACATAGAGACTATCGGGCAGACTGTCAACAGGTGGATTTCTGATGTATCCTGCTTTAAATTTGTTGCACCATGACAGCTGTATTCATGTTAGACTCTATGCCGGTATATGCAACCTTAAGGAAGAAATACTGGACGAACACCCAGTTATGGTCTGGGATGCGATTGTGTATCATGGAAGATCTCAGAAATGAATCATGGGTAATCTCAAAAAAGTGCTGAAGTGCTGGAGCCTGAAGTCGATTCATTACTGCAAGTCATTCTTGGTGTTGTCTTTAAAATTGGAATTATTTATTTGTACCAACACAGGTCATTTTTGTATTAAATTTCATCTAATACTCATGACTTCTATATTGTATTGCAATTTTTACAAAAAAAAGGAAGAGTTTATTTACAATTGATAGGACGGGGAGAGCAATTTACCATGATTCTGTGAATAATAGACTATAATTCTAAATAAAAGAGTGCGGAATAGGAGGTAGTCATATCATTGCAGTTCTTTTTGGCCAATTTTTCTGTCAATTCATTTCCGCAGGTATTGGTAGGGGTATGTGATATGTAATATCCAATGGAGAAGATCCATAGAATAGGAATGTTATGAGAGAGAAATAGCCTGAGTTTGTAAAGAATAGACATAGTGGTTTTATTACGAACTAGGCTAATTACCCCCAATTGTTAATATCTTAGAGCTATCTACGACAGTCAGATAAAATCCATAGGTCACAATTGCTCTCGGTTATGATAGAAAGTCAACATCAATTAGGATCAGTTTATTTTTATATAACTGCGCACTTCCCTAAAAGTTTGTGCTCTAAAATTGTGGCTCTATATTCAGGATATGGTTACTGATAAATGTAATGGTACGCCTGCGTCATAAGAAGTGTGAATCTGTATGCATACAAATGAATTCCTTCAGCATCTTATATTATTTTGATTGAAAGCATTTCAGCCAAGCAATTGCCGAATGAATAGTAGTCTGCTCGTCGTTACCGGATTTCATGGGCTTGAAGCCCTCTGCTGACATAAAGTATCAGCGTCAGCTATGTTTAAAGTTTTATGCTGACCGAAGAGGAAAGATGTTTATTTCTAATTTGATATAAAAATTTAGTTTTTAATATGCATATCTCAAAACTTAACTTGCAGGTGAAAGAATTTCATTTTTTTTTCAATTGGAATACATTTTTATGTTATTTTAAAAAATTGTTCCACTTTAAATAACAAAAACTAAATGCGTTTAACTAATAAGTTAGAATGTTATTAAATATTTTGTAAAATACTCCTTAGCAGAAATTTCTAATTTAGGATGAATTGAAAAATGGTATTGTTTTAAAACTAGAAAGGTATTAAGTCATATTAGAGGCCTTATTGCACATTAAGTTATACACGGGGAAACATCATCGGATTAAGTTTAAGATTCATTTTCGGATGAAATGCCTTATCACGTATCAACCTGAACCAAAATAAATCAATCAGACTTTTTCACTATCATACGAGAAATCCGCAAACCCTTCATTGGGAAAAAGAATTATTGCATTTTCAACGTGTAGAGGTTGGTGCGTAATAGGACCTTAAAAAATACAGTGATACAGTTTAAAGATAAATATTTAAAAAGCATAGATTTAAGTTCCCTTGTTCCCTTCATCTAATACATTTCATGCTCTACTCATTCTTTACTCATGTATGGTGTTACTTACAGGCTTTTCTCCACATCTATCTCTATCAGTTGCAGTTAAAAAAATCCGAATTTATTGCATCTTTTGATCAAGTTCCAGCAATTCGTAAAGGCGTGGTAAAAGAAATTATCGGTAGCGAAATTTAATTGGTCTTTTTACTTGGGATTTTATGGCATCATAAAAACTAGGCTGAAAAAGAGAAAAAAGGAAGACCAGACAACACCCTTTTTCTCCTTTTTTTATAGACTGTAATTTAAGCAGTTGCAGTGAGCGAAAGATAATAAAAAGAAGAAATTAATTTGATAAGAAGCAACATTAAAAACAGCAAAATGTACTCATTATTATTATTATTATTATGGTTATCTTTTTTTCTTACTGCAGACGTGAATTAAACTGGAAGAGCAGGAAAATTTTTTTTCACTTATTTGTTTGTTAGATGTTATTGTCTGTTAATAAAACTATCTTATTAGAGAATGTAATTAAATTCTCAAGACGCGAATTTCTTGTAATTACTTTGGTACTCATAAAACACTGGTTAAGAATTAGAAATTTGACTGAGAAAAACTCAAACGGCCTCGTAAAGTCCGCTGGAATCTAAAGTTATTTAAGATAATTCAATAAAATATTTTAATCTTTTCGCTTTACTGAAATCATAAGATTCAGATTTTATTTTTCATCATTACTTTAAGAGAGAACATGTTGAGGTCACTAGAGAGTATTTTTGAAGTCATTCTTGGTTGATTTATCGCCATTCATTTTCTTTACTTCAAGCCTCCTTCACTTCCGAGCTAGAAGCATATTTTTTAAGAAAATAAAATGGCTCCGCTTAGACTTTAAAAAAATCCTCTTTAAAAAATGGAATTTGAAATGGGCTCATTTTCTTTTTTAACTTAATGATCAAACAACCAAGAAATGCAATAGAAACATAAAATAAAAATTGTTGTGGCTCCGATTAGCAACATCTTACTCTTGGGAGTGATTCCTCACCATTTCTGGCAACCTGTGTAATTTTTATTTGTTTTATAGAATGATCGATAGATGCATCTTTCCGTTTGGGATTCAATACTTTATTCAATGCTTTAAAAAACGTAACCTTAAGGTGGTTTTAAACATGAAAAAAACTTGAAAAAGAGATTTAATCCGTGGAGTTTGTCAATGAAAAAAAAGCTGGTTATAACGGCTTCTGAGGTTAGGAACTTGTGTAAAAATTCAGTTTTAATAAAACAGTATATTAATTGAAAATGGTCCATTATTTACAGCTTTGAAAATCATACTCACATTAAAAATAATGTTGTATCTTTGGAAATTTCTTGTCTTTGTCACTTGTTTGTTTTCTCATATGATAAATAAGAATGAAATGTAGAAATCGTCAAAGGATTTCAATATTAGAAAGTTCTACAAAATCACCAGGTTGTATCAGGTTTTTGCATTTTTAGTTTTTGTTTGGAGAGTTGCAGTGTTTTGCCATACAAACACTAATGCTGCAGGAACTTCAGGACCGATTCTGAAGAGCTATGGAGATCTATGCCACCAAAGGCATTCAAATACAATTCTGATAGCAAAAGGCAGCCCTGTATAAACTCAGACATCGGATATCCCAGGTTGATGGAAGTCACATAAGTATCAAACGGATAGTGGATATCATACAACTTTCTGTTTGGGATTCAATACTTTGTGCAATGCTTTAAAAAAAACCTCGCAACTTGGGAACGTAACCTTAAGGTGGCTTTGAACATGGAAAAAAAACTTGAAAAAGAGATTTAATCCGAAGTTTTTCAGAGAAAAAATACTGATTATAACTGTTTCTGAGGTTAGAAACTCTTGTAAAAATTCAGGTTTAATAAAACATTATATTAATAGAAAATGGTCCATTCCTTACAACTTAGTAAATTGTACTCACATTAAAAATAATGTTTTATCTTTGGAAATTTTTCTACGTCTTTGTTATTTGTCTGTTTTCTTATATGCTAAATATGAACGAAATTTAGAAATCGTCAAAGGATTTCAATATTAGAAAGTTTTACAAAATCACCAGGTTGTATCAGGTTTTTGCATTTTTTAGTTTTTGTTTGGAGAGTTGCAGTTTTTTGCCATACAAACATTAATGAGGCAGGAACTTCAGTACCAATTCTGAAGAGCTATGGAGATCTATGCCACCAAAGGCATTCAAATACGATTCGGATAACAAAAGGCAGCCCTGTATCAACTCAGACATCGGACATCCCAGATTGATGGAAGTCTCATAAGTATCAAACGGATAGTGGATGTCATACAACGTTCCGTTTGGGATTCAATACTTTATGCAATGCTTTAAAAAAACTAGTATCTTGGTAACGTAACCTTAAGTTGGATTTGAACATGGGAAAAAACTTGAAAAAGAGATTTAATCCGTGGAGTTTGTCAGTGAAAAGAAACTGGTTATAACGGCTTCTGTGGTTAGAGGCTCGTGTAAAAATTCAGTTTTAATGAAACAGTATATTAATTGAAAATGGTCCATTCCTTACAGCTTTGGAAATTATACTCACATGAAAAATAATGTTGTATCTTTGGAAATTTTTCTACATCTTTGTCATTTGTTTGTTTTCCATATGCTAAATATGAGGGAAATGTAGAAATCGTCAAAGGATTTCAATATTAGAAAGTTCTACAAAATAGCCAGGTTGTGTTAGGTGTTTGCATTTTTTAGTTTTTGTTTGGAGAGT
Organism: Pardosa pseudoannulata; assembly: GCA_032207245.1. Classification (NCBI taxonomy): domain Eukaryota; kingdom Metazoa; phylum Arthropoda; class Arachnida; order Araneae; family Lycosidae; genus Pardosa; species Pardosa pseudoannulata. The sequence continues at coordinate 67,807,598 of CM063501.1, forward strand.
TGCAGAGTTTTGCCATACAAACACTAATGCGACAGGAACTTCAGGACCGATTCTGAAGAGATATGGAGATCTATGCCACCAAAGGCATTCAAATACAATTCGGATAACAAAAGGCAGCCCCCTATCAACTCAGACATCAGACATCCCAGGTTGATGGAAGTCTCATAAGTATCAAACGGATAGTGGATGTCATACAACGTTCCGTTTGGGATTCAATACTTTATGCAATGCTTTAAATAAACCTCGCAACTTGGGAACGTAACCTTAAGGTGGCTTTGAACATGGGAAAAAACTTGAAAAATATTTAATCCGTGGAGTTTTTCAGTGAAAAAATATTGGTTATAACGGCTTCTGAGGTTAGAAACTCTTGTAAAAATTCAGGTTTAATAAAACAGTATATTAATTGAAAATGGTCCATTCCTTACAACTTAGGAAATTATACTCACATTAAAAATAATGTTGTATCTTTGGAAATTTTTCTACGTCTTTGTCATTTGTTTGTTTTCTCATATGCTAAATATGAAGGAAATGTAGAAATCGTCAAATGATTTCAATATTAGGAAGTTTTACAAAATCAGCAGGTGTTATCATGTTTTTGCATTTTTTAGTTTTTGTTTGGAGAGTTGCAGTTTTTTGCCATACAAACACTAATGAAGAAAGAACTTCAAGACCGATTCTGAAGAGCTATGAAGATTTATGTCAGCAACGGGATTCAAATCCCCCTGATTCTGATAACAAAAGGTAGCCCCTTACCAATTCAGACATCGAACATCCCCGGTTGATGGAAGTTTCATAAGTATCAAGTGTATGGTGAATGTCATAAAACGTTCTCTGTAACATCAACAATCTATGTCCCCCTTTAACGCCCTGTGGACAACTTTAAAAGATATTTGGTGTTCCTTTCCTAAAGATTGCTTCTTTAAGTTGAACTCTCATAGCTTAGTTGGCAAATGCATGGAAGTCAAGATGGAGGATTGAGAGATCGGGGCCCTAGCTGGCGAAAGACCATGTGTTCGCTAACGACGCCTGAGGAACGTAAAATAAGCTCGCGGTTACAAAGTAAAGAAAGTTTAACGATATATCTGGAGGTTACAGGCCAGGCCTGGGGGTCTTTTGCTTCATCTCTGCTTCCAAATTACGAGGACCGCCGAAGGGTTCTGAATTCGGAGTCTCAAACTGGCCAAAGACCGTCGTATGTAAAATAGGTTTGAACTCAAGAGCTTCCAGATGTACATATTTTACGATGTTAATAATTGTTGTTTTAACGTCTAACCGATGGCACATGTAAATGAGCCCGAATTCTATGGTGTCATAGCATCAACTTGGGATGAAGTTTATGGAATCCTGAACACATAAAAACATGTGACGGACCAACCTAAACGTTTTGAGGTTTACACTTGCTGTAGTGTCACTAAGCACAAAACCAACACGGCATAATGCGCCACCAGTATAACATCTAGACCTCATATGTGGCCTCTAGTCCTTCATGCCTCTTACTAAGCTTGAATTTTACTCAGTATAATCGTGCTGAGTAAATTATTTCTGCTTAAATAATCTGAAATAATCTAAAATACAGTTTTAAGTATAAAATTTTACGAAATGTTTTTTTTTTCTAAACCTTTTCATGTAACAAGTGACCGAGAGTATTAATTGTAACAGAAGGAAAATACTTTGAATTATTATACCATAGCGAAATTGTTTTCGTTTGTGGCAATTATTTGCGAAATCAGAGATGAGATTTGGGGATATGTTCTACGAAACATTATACATTTCTGTTTTAGTATTAGAATCTAACTAGTTTCTACTTTTATAGCAAATTATAAATAAATTTACTCTACTTGGATTACATAATGTATGAAATATAATATCAGTCCTTTCTTTTTTCGTTTTGCTTTGTAAGAAAATAATTAAAGAAATAACAATTCCAAAAAATTCAAAATATTTGTAAAGTATATTAGTTTAAACGTACTACTAATTTATCTTTTAAATCATGATATACTGTGCAAAACAGATTTAAAACAAAAGTCTGATGTTAAGTCCGGAACGCATTTCAAGCTATGAAAACATACCGCATTCCCACAACATTGTATAATTAGCATTAATGGATGCGAAAGTCTGTTAATAATATGTAGGTGAAAAATTGCATGCCTAGACTGCAGAAACAGATATTTATGGTAATTAGTTGATGATGAAACCGAATTCATTCTCCGAGTTTAAATAAAGTTGTTGTAGCAGTGTTCTTCGTTCTGCAACGTTCCCGCGCTTTCGTGTCAATAAAATATTTTATGTACTAGAGAAATAAACAGTCCTAACGCCATTTTCAACGGGGTGGGAATAAATACAGATGTAAGTATAAAGTAATCTGCATTTTAAATTAAATCGTTCCTTACCTGTCGTGACAACTGTTCACTTTTCTAGGACATTATAATAAGGTAACTTACATTGTCCTGGTTTTGCTTGGAGAATGAATAATAACTTTACTGAGACATTTAAAATTTTGGAAAGCAGAAAATATTCCATCTGTAACAGAGCTTTCGTAAGCACTTAAAATTTCTGTAAATGCCATCAAGTTAAACATATCACTCACTTATTACATGACAATCTAAAAAACTATTGTTTTGTAAATTTGTATACCGAAAATTGTATTCTAGATCATATAAAAAAATAGTATGTTTAACATGATTTTTCTAAATAAAATTCAAGGAGCCTTACATGATGCTTGAATAGCAGAAGAGACTATACAGGGTGTCCCCGAAGTCCGTGTACAAATTTGGAGGGGAGGTAGAGAACATTGTGAGGAGCCAAAATGACATAGGAAAGCATGGGCGGAAAGCAATAGGTGGCGCTATACTTGACCTCTCAAGATCGGCACGTGTGGTTTCCTCAGTTCAGACACAGACAGCGTGCGATGAACGTGAATAATTTTACGAACTCCGAGTTGGCAGATATCCATTTCATCTACGGTCTAGCCAACGGAAATGGACGTGCTGCTGTTCAGTTGTATCGGGAATCATCAAATGTTCGCCGGGGTGCATCAGAACCTCGCGGAACATGGATCCTTCAGAGTCAAGATTGAACGTTCTGGACGGCCACGAACACCCGTATTCGAAGAGGGTGTGTTCGTGAGCATTTGGACAGGAGATTTCCAAACAGGTGGATTGGGCGTGGTGGCCCCGTCGCTTGGCCTCCCAGATCCCCTGATGTATCTGTTCTGGATTTTTTTCTCTGGGGTACCATGAAGAGCCTTGTGTATGACACGTCCGTCAATTATGCAATGGACCTGGTGGCATGAATATCCATTGCTGTTTCTACGATCCGTGAAACGCCCGGCATTTTCGAAAATGTCCTCCAACCATGTCGCGTCGGTGTCGTGCGTGCATTCATGCCAATGGCAGCAATTTCGAACACTCCCTGCAATACTTTTTATTTACTATTATTGTTGTTTTTTGTATAATAAAGCGTTTTACACTACATTCTGTGTGTGTGTCCTTATTGTCTTTGTGGCTCTTTATCTCGTAAGGGTTACGTTTCCGCCTATGCTTTCCTATGTAATTATGACTCCTCACGAAGTTCTCTACCTTCCCTCCAAGTTTGTACACGGACTTCGGGGACACCCTGTATCTAAAAATGAAACAACACAGATACTGCGCATTTAAATAGTGAATCTTATACTTAGATTATTTATGCAAAATGAACTAAAACAATGAACAGATACTCAAATACAAATATGCATTTTCATTCCTTTACCTTTACATTACATTTATTTCTTCTACAAGAAGTCAAATCTGGCAACTTGGTGATAACATTTGCACCGTTTTCTAGTCACATAAAGCTCACTTCCAATATACATATATGCTACATAATTTTCCTTATGCAAGTGAACTTAAAAATAGCATAAATATTAATATATATCCCCCCTTATAACAAATATATATTTTACGTCCACGCATAATACTAACGATAGTTATGCATTGAAAGATTTCTCTAACACTTAATATATTTTACTTGTGTTGTTAACCAGATAAATTTCTATATCATTCCTTCAGACACCTATGCTGAAATAATTTAATTAAGGATAATTTATTAGGAGCAGACAGTTTCCTATAAATACACAACGTCTGAAATTTAATATAGATTACCAATTAAGTTAGGCAACAGTTATCCTGACAATATCTACAGTCTGACACCGCTGCAGAGTTTATTTATAATATAGACAAATTACTAGACACTCGAATATTACTAGCCTTAACGTGGAAAAGGGAGCTGAACACCGGATAATGGTTTATTTATAATTTCCAACTTTTGATTTTTCCCGTCTGGTCTCAAATTCGTTAAAAGGAACATTTCTCTAACTATTGCAGCATTACATCTTTAAAAATAAGTAAAGAAAATAAGATATAATTCGAATTATTTGCCAAACACTGAATGACTCGTACATTACATAGACATATAAACTACCCTAGATAATGAGATTAAATATCATTTATTTATTTATAGATAATGTGTAACTATTTTCGTTGAATCATTTTATACAAATGGTAACGAGAAATTTTAATAACTCTTTATTTAACTAACTATTTGGATAAATTTACGAATTTCATTGACTTAATGAAAAAACAAAATTACACAAATTTTTGTTTCTTATTTGATGTAAAATAGCACAGATTTTTAAAGTCTGCAACCATTTTACATCAAATTACTCTCAATTCTAAAGTAGTGTTTCAAAACCACAGTGAATAGAGTTCATTTTTTTTCTTGTACGAAATAAAATTGTTTGCTAGAATAATAATCATTTGTGATCATAATGTTATAAAATACCCTAGTTAGTAAGCATTTTCTAAAACTAATTTAACTTTCCAAGAATTAATTATGATTCAAGAACTTAATGATTTAATTTCTGTACACTATTTGAAACATCATTGGTTTGTGTACTTCTCGTGTACGTGTAAGGATAAAATTAAACTAAAACTACAGAAAATTATAGAAATCTCCGCAAAATCACTGAATACTGCCCCCTAAGATAAGTAGTTTCACCAGCATATTGAAATTTGCCTTCAAAGCGACCAAAGTGAATTTTTTCACCAAAAACCTCTTCGGCCACTACAAAAATTCTAAAGGACTTTCAGATCTGTAAATAAATATCATGTGTTCCCCCATTTTATCCTCTTAACACTAATCAATGCTAACCAGTGCAGGCCATCGAGCAAGAGGTCTGATCTAAAAACTTCGAGCCCTAGCGGCCAGTTTAGAAAAGTCTAGAACATAAAGGGATCTGCGTACTCTCGGAAAGCAAATATTTAGATTTGCATAATTTACAGATTTTAGCAGTTGGTGCAGCTCTTTCGTCTCCAGAATGATTTGAGAATCTTTTCAAATACTACTGAGAGAAATAAATGCATTTCGTTGTCAAAAACTGTGGTCTGATGCATTTGTTTTACTCAATCAAACCATGACTACAAACACACGTCAAACACTACGAGTTATACAAAATACAGCAATACAAGCAAATAATGTAATAAAAAGTAAATAAAATATAAAAAATAAAGGAATTAAAATAAACTCAACTGGTATTAATTTTAAAATGGAAAAGCAAATCATGTTTCCAATGCACGTAGTAGCAAAAAAAAAATAAACTTTTTTAATTTTCGAAATTTTTTAAAAGCAGTAATCAACGAAAAAAAAAAGAAAATGCTTTATAAAGTTAGTTCACTGTGTCTTTAAAGCAGTCATTTTTATTTAGGTCATCAATCTTTCAATTCTTCGAGTTTAACTACAGGATGTGAATTCTCGATTTTGTATATTTAAGCCATCCAGAAGTACGTATACCTTTAGTACAGTTAGATTGATCTGTTCAATATTAAAACGTAGCTGTATTGGATTTCAAAGAGTTAAAGTTCTTTAAGATTAAAAACAAAATTCCAATTTCAGATTCCCTCTGACTAAAGAACAAAGGGAAAAGTTTTTTTTTTTAAATTGAATATTTTGCATCTTTTTATCTCTTTTTACAGAACAGTTGACGGATGAATTCTTTTTTTCCACCCTTCTTGTAATTTCGAAATAAAAATTTTCTGTACTGGGAATTTGCAATGCAAGGTTTATCGATTTAGTATGGAGAAAGTTTCTTCTTTCGTTCGATACGTAATCGTGTACATAAGAATATATTAAGTACTATGTCATTTATAGGCTCGCCTTCATTAGGAAAATGAGTTAAGAGAACGTGAAATCGTAAAACAAGATTTTTATGCTTATTGTTTTTCTATTACTTTGACATAATTGATTAAAATCTTTCTTTTCAATAAAGAGTGTAGGAAAAACGATCTGTATATATCACTGAATATATATATATATAATTATATTTATATATACATATATATATACATATATATACATATATATATGTATATATATATGTACATATATGTATATATATATGTATATATATATGTATATATATATATATATATATATATATATATATATATATATATATATATATATATATATATATATATATATGTCTGTATGTATGCATATATATGTGTATATTGTAACGATCCGTTACATGACCCCAAAACGAACAAGGAGCCCAAAAGGTGACCTTTCGTCGTGGACTCACGATTAGCCTATAATAGAACCAGGTGGTCTAAACACCGTAATTGAAAACTGTGCGTCGCCGGCTCCAATACGTCTGGCCATTGTAACCTGTTGAATGGACCTTTACTGTGTACATAATTGAGTGCACCTTGCCGCCCATTAGCGGTTACAAAAAGGCCATTAAGTTGGTTAAGTTGATGAATCTGAGAATTGCTACATCTGGAAACAGGACAGCTGATCGGAGACTTGGGAGTGACCGCAAGATTGCGTCACCCTGGCTCGGGAAGTTTCTCGAAGGACCGAGAAGTACAGGAGTGCTGAGTATAAAAGAAAAGGACCGGACTAGAACGGGGCCTTTTAGATTTTTGTTCTTCTCTCGAGGCTTCTACCTGCTAGAGCCTGGTCGATCGAGGACCGCTCATCTCCGTGTCTGGAGTTTGTTTTTTTTTAGAGACCGCCAGCGTCTCTGTTGCTAGATAGTCGAACATTCGACTTGG
>CM063501.1:67814788-67839788 GCA_032207245.1 Pardosa pseudoannulata
TGGCCATTAAAATTCCAATATATTTAAAATACTGGCAGGCATTATGCTGGATCAGCGGCTGCAATTGCTTAATAGTTTTGTTTGCTTATAGTTAACCGTTGAGCGTAGTGCATCTAAAATAAAAATACAATAGTGTTCGCTGAGAGCGCAGAGCGGGGGGATTAAATCGGCTATAGACTCTGTTTTTTCTTGACGTTTCTTTAAAGTGGATGGTTTGGACGACGTTTGGAGTGAAAATATTCAAAGTCATTGTAGTAAGTAAATTCTTGATTCCTTTAATCATAAATCTTATTAGGTGTTCATTTTCCCAAAGCTGATCCAATCCATATACATTTAATTCTATTAGATTGTGTTTATGTATTATGTATCCCCCTCGTTCATATTATTCTTATCTATTGTACTGTGTTAAAATCTTAAATGTTAGTAGTCATTAATTCTCTATTGTTAGTAATATATTTGCTTTGTAATATCAAATCCTAATCTACAATAAACTGTTAGCAAATCCCTTCCCTTTGGTCATTTCTCAATCACAAAGTCTTCATTTTAGTTTATATATTTAATCATACATTCCCCTAATTCTTAACATCTCACAAATACCAATACACTAAAAAGCAATGATTAAATTTGACAACATTTAAAATAATTTTTAAAATTACCATTAATTTTCTTAAAATCAAAATTTAAAAGGCTAGAGTGGACTGAGTGTTCAAGACATTCTACCCCTGGCAATCCAAGTATAGCAGATAAACATCACCTCGATGGTGTAACGTAAGGTCAAGGTTAAGGCAAACAAGTAAGTGTTCTTTATCAATATTGTGGTTTGGTTTGGTTTGGAGTGCTACGGTCTACTTTTTTTGCAACACGAGGGCTAATGACATCGGGATTTACAGCTTAAAGCCGATTTCGAATGGCTACGAACATCCATGCCACAGTGGGATTCGAATCTACGAACTCCGGTACCGAAGGTCAGCCCCCTAACCGATCGTCCATCGTTCGGATATCAATATTATGTGTTTTACAGAGTGGGCACAGACTATCATTGAATATACCTATCCTGTTGAGAAGTTCGGACCTGTTGAGGTGTCATGTGCAGTTCACAGTGTAAAATTAGCGACAGACTCTTTATGTGATCTGCTACAATATTCTTTATTGTGGTGTAGTGCATTGCATTGTCATTTCGAAGAGATTGATAACCTCAAGTTGCTTTACATTGCTTTTAATTGTAATATAGTATCACTGTTCTATATTACAATGTTCAAAATTAGAAGAAACGATAAGAAAATATGCAATATATATATATATATATATATATATATATATATATATATATATATATATATATATATATATATATATATATATATATAAAAATTAAAAAGTAAAAGGAGCACTCCACGTGCTACGCCTGAAAAAAAAATGCCAATGTCCAAGAGAACGCTGCATTCTTTTTCTTCCTTCTATCAACTCAGGCAACCCTATACTTTTTCCATTATCCTGTTCGTTGTTCTATTGTCCTTTTTACGATGCGTCCTTTCCCGGCTCTGCCCAGAAGGACGGGGACTCCAAGGATGGTCCTGAATCGCCTCCTGGAGACCAAACACAATTCTCCAAAACTTGGTGAAGTTTAAGTGCACTTATTTTCTCTGGCCACACCACACGCTTCCTGAAGTTAGGAAAAAAACTTGGGCCTTCAACCCACAACGTGAGAGGGCGGCAAGCAAATCAGTTTCGCAAACCTAAACATAGCTGCACTCTCACATTCTTTATAATCATTTTTTATATTTTCCCAAGGTTTAGACTTCGATTTACTATCGTACATTATAGTTCAGCATAATACTCTCTTGTATACATATTTTAAGGAAGTTCAGTGTTAAAGGGCCCTCTGAAATGCATGATTTTGTGTCTATCTTTGCTAATAGGACTGTTTTTTAAAAGACATATTATTTATGCCAATGTATTCACATGTTTTATAAAAGTAAGAACAAAAAAAGACTAACGAAAATAGTTACTTTTCTTTTCTATGAGTATACGAAAAAGTTGATAAGAGACTTCTCTCTATTTTTTAAAATATATTCTATAATGAAAAAATTGAACTGTTAGAGGACAGCTCTATGCACTTTGGAACATCCACCAAAAACTTATGCTTTAAAGTCGAGATTCCCGTCTAGCATTAGGACATCATTAATTTACCATTTTCAAGATTTTTTCCGGCATCCGTGAAAGGTTCTCTTTGTTTAAAAAGACAAAAAAAGCCTGGAAAAGAGAAATGACTGAAAAAAATTTCCCTGTCATAACTAATGGTCCTAAACAAAACTGCTTTTGTGTTGGTACAAATTCACACCTATGAGCATGTATGTAATTAGCAACTACAATAAAAGAGATTTGCGCACACGGTAAAAAGATTTGGGGATTTGATCGGAAGGTGGGTAAATGATGCAGGGATTTGAACATAATAACATCTCTTTTTTTATATTTGTTCTCTTGCAATCAGAGATTAGTTTAATTTCATTTAAACTGAACTTCCGGACGGTGAAGGAAAAAAAGCTGATGCATCAACAATCAATTCTGTCACGGTGCCAAATGGAGCACAAATCAATGGTAGCATGGAAAAAAAGTAGCATACAACCTTTCATTTTAATAGATGTTTAGAAATATAAATGAATTACAAAAGAGAAATATTTTTATAACTTTGTCGTTTCTGCATTATTCTCTGATTAATGAGATGCATTCTGAAAAAGAATTGCCGGTCACTAAGAATGATAGGATAATGACATCATTTTATAAAATAAGAAGCATGCATCATCCGATTTATATTAAATGCGTATAACGCATTTAGATGCGTTCTTTGATTAAATATTTTTATCCTGAAATGCCTCAGAAGCTATACGCATTATTAAACAAAGACAATTTGTTTGTTTATATCTTTTAAAAAGTAATCGCACTGAAGCAAGTTTATGTTAATGGAAATTTTCAAAAATATAGATCTCTAGAAAATTTTAAAGAAATAGTCGCTAAGTTAACTTAAGAGACTAGGGGGACTTTGAAAATATTAATTTTTAATTAATTATTTGAAAGGTTTAATCATTTATTACTTATTAATCGATCAAAATTTAGTTTTATTAAGAATGTTAGTAATCATTAAAGATTAAAAATTATAAATTGAATATATTTAATTAAATTTTTATGTGTTACATGCGTTTTTCCTTTGTTTAAATAGATGACAATATTTACATAATTTTTTATCATTTTAGGAAAGTAATTTGGAGTGCAATACAAAAATGGATTGTATGAATACAGAAGAAAATAATATATATGGTAATTTTTTCTGTTTAAAATATCTCATTATGCTAATTACATATCGATTGTATATCTGATTACTAACTGTTACATCTTGTAGTACTTAGTATTATTTAGAATTTATGTGATAGTTATGTGTTATAGGAGGTATGAAATACAAATGTGTTGTTAAAGAATGAAATGAAAAGTACCTTGTGTAATACATGATGAAATTAAAAGTATTAATAAAGCATAATATGTCTAGTTAAGAGTGTGTTTATTTGTACATTATTTGGTATCTTCGATAGCAAAAAATTTTAATTATCAATTTTTAGTCAAATTTTACATTTAGAAAACGTTATGTTTTCGTGATGAACATCTAAAATAAAAAGCATCCTTGCGATGAGTCAATTACTGTACATTTGTTAAACTGAAATTTACTTAAATGAAGTTATTGTTTATTTTACGATTTAAAAAAAATTCATTAACGAAATCGATATATGCAAATTCAGCAATTAAATTAAATTATTCGTTTCAGTAATTTCTACACAGTATTTATCTAGAAACATTTTCCAGTGACGTACCATAGTTCATAATATGTGTAGCTAAGAGTATGTTTATTTGTACATTATTTGATAACTGTGATGCACCATTTTTAATTATTAGTTTTTAGAAAAATTTTACATTTAGAAAATGTTATGTTTTCTTGATGAAGAGCTAAAATAAAAAACACCGTTGCGATGAATCAATTACTGTGCGTTTGTTAAATGAAATTTACTTAAATGAAGTTATTGTTTATTTTACTATTTAATGAAATGAAATTGATGTATGCAAATTCAGCAATCACATTAAATTATTCGTTTCAGTAATTTCTACACAGTATAACTACACAGTATTTATCTAGAAAAATTTTTGAGTGACGTACCATAATTCATAATATGTATAGTTAAGACTATGTTTATCTGTACATTATTTGATAACTGTGATAGCACCATTTTTTAATTATCAGCTTTTTTCAAATTTTACATTTAGAAAACGTTATGTTTTCTTGATAAGGAGCTAAAATAAAAAACATCCTTGCGAGGTGTCAATTACTGTACCTTTCTTAAAATGAAATTTTCCTAAATGAAATTATTGTTTATTTTACGATTTAATAAATTCATCAATGAAATCGATATATGCAAATTCAACAATCAAATTAAATTATTCGTTTCAGTATAACTACACAGTATTTATGTAGAAACATTTTTCAGCGACGTACCATAAAGCATAATATGTATAGTTAAAACTACATTTATTTGCACGTTATTTGATAACTGTGATAGCACCATTTTTTAATTATTGGTTTTTACTTAAATTTTACATTTATAAAACGTCATGTTTTCTTCATAAACATCTAAAATAAAAAACATCCTTTCGATGAGTCAATTACTGTACATTTGTTAAATTGAAATTTGCTTAAATGAAATTATTGTTTATTTTACGATTTAACAAATTTATTAATGAAATTGATGTATACAAATTCAACAATCAAACTAGATTATTCGTTTCAGTAATTACTACACAGTATAACTATAATGTATTTATCTAGAAACATTTTTCAGTGGCGTACCATAAAGCATAATATGTTTAGTTAAGACTACATTTATTTGTACATTATTTGATAACTGTGATAGCATAATTTTTTAATTATTGGTTTTTACTTAAATTTTACATTTAAAAAACGTTATGTTTTCTTCATAATCATTTAAAATAAAAAACATTCTTTCGATGAGTCAATTACCGTACATTTGTTAAATTGAAATTTGCTTAAATGAAATTATTGTTTATTTTACAATTTAACAAATTCATTAATGAAATTGATGTATACAAATTCAACAATCAAATTAAATTATTCGTTTCAGTAATTACTACACAGTATAACTATAATGTACTTATCTAGAAACATTTTTCAGTAACGTACCATAAAGCATAATATGTATAGTTAAGACTACATTTATTTGTACATTATTTGATAACTGTGTTAGCACCATTTTTTAATTATTGTTTTTACTTAAATTTTACATTTAGAAAACGTCATGTTTTCTTCATAAACATCTAAAATAAGAAACATCCTTTCGATGAGTCAATTACTGTACATTTGTTAAATTTAATTGTAAAATTTAACGAAAATTTGCTTAATGAGTTATTGTTTATTTTGCGATTTAATAAATTCATTAATTAAATCGATGTATACAAATTCAGCTATCAAATTAAATTATTCGTTTCAGTAATTAACTACACAATATTTATCTAGAAACATTTTTCAGTAACGTACCATCCATGAAAATTAAAGTAGAATAAATATCTATTTAATCTAGTAAAATAAAAACTATTATGTATCACTCTACTTCTTCAGTGTAAACAATTGCGACTAACAAAAGAGAAACTAGATAATGCACAGGTGCATTCTTGCTTAGCTGCTTTAGCTAAAATTCATTCTTCATTACTCTTTAATAACTGTCTTTAATTTTTATGCAAAGTCTGAAATTCAAATCATTTCCATCATTTCGAAAATTTTTTGCCTTGACATCGTGATTAATTGGAATGTTACGAAAATATAAGAAAATAATCGATAATTAATTACAGCTTACCCATTGCGTGCTCGAAACTTCAAAATTTAATATATGTCTGCATACCTTAATGCTGGGGTATTCAGATCTTTTAGACTTTGAACCCTTTGACCTTAACTAACTTTTTCTTGAAGAAATTTCTTGATCACAAAGCAGAAAAAATAGGATATCAAATATTTATCTATTCAAATTTACAAAATTAGGAGTTCGGAGGTGAAACAATCTTAAAAGGATTATGGATCAAACATAATTTTTCTTTTTGAATAGGAAAATAATAATAAAAACTGTTTTTGAAGATCTAATAAATATTGGACCAAACTAATTTTGATATTTTTATGAGATTTGCATTACTGTTACTGAAATACTGTGAATATTATAAAGCATTCAATATTATCGGTCAAAATGCAGTATGAAAATCTAAATTTGATTACAGTGATGTCAATTTTACTTTGTACTTAGAAAATAGAAATAGTTGTTCCTTGCAGAAAAGTGCTGATCTCATTGAAATAATTAAAACTATCTGTTGGATATACAATTTTTGAATCTAAATTGCTTAATTTAATTTTTGTGCTAATTGAGGTATTTGCTCAGATAAGAAAATTCTTATTTTCAGGAACAGGCTAGAAGGAGCAAAAAGAAAATATACCTATATGTGAAGTAATTTTAAAGCACGTCTTTTTGGGAAGCTATGCTAGCGTGTGAAACGCCAGCCTACTTTACTGAGGCGGGTATGGTCGTAGACCTTCGCTGGGATGTATTAAATTACCTACGAAACTTTACGGACAACAAATAACATTTTATTTACAAGATTGAGGAAAATTAAATATATGACAAAAGCATATTCTCTCTTCGCACAGCCTGACCTAAAAATGCAATCCGAAATCAGGTGGACGAGCGTTCCATAACAAAATAAAAAACGCTCTCTCACTCCAACCAGAGAGATCTTTTCAGGTCGCAGGATTTATGTGGACTCCCAGAACTCAACTGCCCACACATCCCCTCTCCCTTCTTCGGGGGGTCAGCTTCTGAAAACTTGTCCCTTCCGAAAAGGGAATTCTCCTTTCAGATGCACTGCTCTCACTGTTTCTCACTCCAGAGAGATCTTTTCAGGTCGCAGGCTCTACGTGGACTCCCAGAATTCAACTCCCCTGCAGATCCTTTCTCCCTTCTTCGGGGGGTTAGCTTCTGGAAACTTGTCCCTTCCGAAAAGGGAATTCTTTCAGATACACTGCTCTCACTGTTTCTCACTCCAGAGAGATATCTTCAGGCCGCAGGCTCTATGTGGATTCCCAGAACTCAACTACCCACAGATCCTCTCTCCCTTCTTCGGGGGATCAGCTTCCGGAAACTTGTCCCTTCCGAAAAGGGAATCCTCCTTTCAGATGCACTGCTCTCACTGTTTCTCACTCCAACCAGAGAGATCTCTTCAGGCCGCAGACTTTATGTGGACTCCCAGAATTTAACTACCCACAGATCCTCTCTCCCTTCTTCGGGGGGGTCAGCTTCTGGAAACTTATCCCTTCCGAAAAGGGAATCCTTTCTTTCAGATGCACTGCTCTCACTGTTTCTCACTCCAAACAGAGAAATCTTTTCAGGTGGCAGGCTCTATCTGGACTCCAGACCTCAACTGCTCGCAGATCCTCTCTCCCCTCTTTGGGGGGGGTCAGCTTCTGGAAACTTGATCCCTTCCGAAAAGGGAATCCTTTCTTTCAGATGCACTGCTCTCACTGTTTCTCACTCCAAACAGAGATATCTTTTCAGGTCGCAGGCTCTATGTGGACTCTCCGTACTCCACTGCCTGCAAATCCTTTCTCCCTTCTTCGGGGGGTCAGCTTCTGGAAACTTATCCCTTCCGAAAAGGGAATCCTCCTTTCAGATGCACTGCCGCCCTGGAAAAAAAACAATTCGTAAAAACTTAACTATTTTAGCCGGCCGGCTCCTATTTCCCCTAAGGAACGCCGGGTGGAAGGGGTCAATGGGGTCGATTTTTCAGATATAGTGAAGGGTATACATCTGCAACACACAGATCGTGGATCCAAATTCCTTACAGTAATGAAACACGATTAATGTATTTGAAGCAAGGACTTTTGCGAAATTTAAGATTTTAAATTTATCCATAAAATATTTAGTTGTGCTTATTTTTTACAAGCGCTTCAATCTTTTAAGAAAATTAAAATTTTACTAAAATTATGGCAATTTGGCTAAGCAAATAGATATCACTTGCGGGTCCTCTCTCAAAATTCCAGCGAACCCTAGGCAAAGAATATAGATACAGGAAAAAGGGAAGGCACTGTAGAGATAGCGTAAACACTTAAGCGAAAGAAATTATGTCCAAGAGCCTTGACAAAAAAACAATATTACAAGCTTCTGCTCAGATTCAGTTTCATCATTCCTGTTTTAAGTTGTGATTTGATTTTGTTTTTTAAATTATCAATTTTGTAGATTGCAGGTATGGATTTTAAAGATTCTTTGTAGATTATGTTTAATTTAATTTTTTATTATGTTCTTGACTAAATTTTCTGTTTAACAGATAGCCGCAAATGACGTTGAACATTAGTTTGATCGAGAGACCGAGTCTGTATCATTCATTCTTTAGAGCAGATGGTGATTTATAGTTACAGCGCTGTGACGTCACTACGCCAAGACTTGACCAATGACAATTAAAACAGCAGCAGGTGTTGGTTACGTAGGCGGTGACTCCTGTAAGAAGGTTCCCTTGTCGGACAGAGCGAGATCATTTGGGTTTTAACCTTTGAAAGCGCTTTGCTCGGTTTGTCTTAGAGTTCCGTGGAATCCACGTTGAAGACATCTCCCTTAACGCATTTACAAGTCTTTTATAAATTAAATCACATGAATTTTTAATAATTTTGAAAACTGTAAACAATAAATAATTGCCTGCATTCTATAGAGCAGGGGTCGCCAAGACGTCGACAGTGAAGACATTTTAGGTAGTCCGCGAGACCATCCCGATAATGACCTCGGATTTAAACACTTTAATTTATGACTTATGAAATAGAATTAATGAATTATCTAAAACAAAAATTTACTAAAGTTTACGCTTTAAAACCTAAAACAAACTATGCAAAATAATACAATGAATTTGTCGTTTTACAGTGGAGAATTAAATAGAAACGTTTCCAAATATTTACAAATTGATTTTGTACTTGAAATCATACTTTGGATCGACCTAACTTTGCGAAACTGCTTTTTCAACCATGAACGCCATAAAAACGAAACATCGGTTGTGTTTAACAGATGAACATTTAATTTTGCGTTTACGCATTGCAATAAGCTCGTGCCAGCCACAATATGATAAACTTGTGGCAGATACACAGTGCCAAATTTCAACTAAACGAAGTTAATAGGATGGTCAATTTTTGATATATGAATACTTTGATTATTTTCGTCAGTAAATTTTTATTTTGTAAATATTAAGTATTTTTTAGAAAAATTAGATAATTTACAATTATTTCTTGTTTCCGAAAATAAATACAGGGTGGCCATAATTAAACTGACAGTGCTCACAGTGTTTTGTAGCGCGATCTATTTGAGAGAATGACGCCACATTTTGTAGGAAGATTAAAAAAGACGGGGGAGGAAGGATTCCGCGAAAAAACAAATTAGTTCCAAAAGTCACCGCAAGGGGAATATTTTTCGCTGTTTAATAGAAAATAGAGTGTTAACAAACGCAAATCAATTGCGTCATAAACTTTCAATCCGATTGATTCGAAACGTAACACATTGCCTTTTAAAACCCAAGCAGCTGGCACTGTCACAATGGATATAACATGAAATTTGAATAAGGAACTTCTTCTGCTGCTCAGCGTACGTGATATTGCAGATCACGAGACTTTATCGGTATTTATGTAGATTTTACGCTTTTTTAAAAGTGTTGCCATATTGCACTTGAACTAAATCAGAAAATGTGCATAATAAAAGGTAATTTTATTCCGTATTAGTTTGCATTTGTTAACACTCTATTTTCTATAACACAGCGCTAAATATTCCCCTAACGGTTACTTTTGGAACTAATTTGTTTTTTCGAGGAATCCTTCGTTACCCGTCTTCTTTAATCTTCCTACAAAATGTGGCGTCATTCTCGCAAATAGATCGAGCTACAGAGCACTGTGAGAACTGTCAGTTTAATTATGATCACCGGGTATATAAACATGTACGTTACGTTAATTTAGATCTGCCATTGGTAGACCGCCTTCGATTTTTTTAAATGTGGAGTAGACCACGTATACCAAAAATTTGGCCTGCTATAGAGTTTTCCAGTTACCTAACATTAAATGCTTGAAGATGTTTCTCTGAAATTCCAACGAATTTAGATAATCTAGGAAATAATAATCAAGGCGAAAGTAATAGTCATAACAGGATTAAAGTATATTTTTTAATTTGCTATGAATTCAGTGAAAAGCGCCGTCTGGTAAATCATATAAACTAATGCATAAGACATGCGTAAAAATAGAAAACATTAACTAAAGCCATTTTGACAGTTGCTTTGAAACTAGACGGAGCTGGATGATTTTCAAATTCACCTGGCGCTTTCTAAAATGACTAAACTCTTTGGAATAAACCTTATTTTTGAATTGGCCTACAACATATATGCCAGGTTAACATTCACCTATTTAACAAATATCCTTTTATCAAAATGTCTGGGGAAATAACAATAAGATTAAACTACTTTTTCTAGTGTTTTCCCTTCAAACTACTGAATACACCTGAGACGAATAAAAAGCGTAACGCTCTTTGCTTCCAATGCTTTGTTTCGTAAACAAAGAATAAAATTATGTGATACTATTTTTTTGTGAAATTGCCTCATGAAAAATAACTTCTTTCACGAAAAAAAATATTTTACATTTAAAGAAGTGATAATAACAATTTACGCCTAGAGTACATTATTCTTCTGTTTTATCTTGTTTTTGTAAGAAAACGAAGTAAAGGATAGTGAATAAGGAAATATTTCGGCTATTATATATTCTGTTAAGAAAATTTTATAATTCCTGAGAGTTAACAATTAAAATAAAGTTATTTATTCTGTTTTAAAAGCACTTATTTCATAAAATCTCTTTGTTAATCTTAATATTTTTTATTTTGAACTTACATAACCAAAGCACCTCGAAAATCAAATATTTTTTGTTAACCAATTATTTGCACGACAGTTATCCTGTACATTTCGTACATTAAATTTATATTCAAAATTTTTCTTATCATTTTACTAATATTTAATTGATTTACTATTACCTACAGTTTTAATATGACATGTATGGCTCAATTTTCTCATCAAATAATTTATAAAGAATACATAGATAATTAGATAATCATTTATTTTCAAAATATTTCTTATCATTTTACTAATATTTAATTGATTTACTATTCCCTACAATTTTAATATGACACGCATGGCTCAATTTTCTCCCCAAATATTTATAAAGAATACATAGATAATTAGATAATTATTTATTTTCAAAATTTGTCTTATCATTTTACTAATATTTGATTGATTTATTATTCCCTACAATTTTAATATGACATGTATGGCTCAATTTTCTCACCAAATATTTATATATAAAGAATACATAGATAATTAGATAATTATTTATTTTCAAAATTTTTCTTATCATTTTATTAATATTTAATGGATTTACTATTCCTTACAATTTTAATGTCACATTTATAGCTCAATTTTCTCACCAAATATTTATATATAAAGAATACATAGATAATTAGATAATTATTCATTTTCAAAATTTTTCTTATCATTTTACTAATATTTGATTCATTATTATTCCCTACAATTTTAATATGACATTTATGGCTCAATTTTCTCACCAAATATTTATATATAATGAATACATAGATAATTAGATAATTATTTATTTTCAAAATTTTTCTTATCATTTTACTAATATTTGATTCATTATTATTCCCTACAATTTTAATATGACATGTATGGCTCAATTTTCTCACCAAATATTTATAAAGAATACATAGATAATTAGATAATTATTTTTGTTGTACTACACCTAAAACATTAGAAGGCAAAGAACATTTTTTAAAAAATTGTAAATTTTTCGGTCTTTATAGGGATTTAAACATTTAATAACCAGTATAAAATATATAGGCTGTCTTGAATTACATTTGATTTCATAGAATTATTCATAGGTAATACTAGAAAAGTATAATCGTTTCTAAAGAATTCATAATGTTAGTACAAGTTTCTGTAATAAAATATTTGATTCCATCCTATCGCAGTCAATAAGAGCAAATGCATTATCCATTAGAAATCTGAATACCGCTTTGAAGCAAATTTTAATTTAAGACTTTATCACGTTTTCTCATATATATTAAACTAATGCAACTTAGCTTCAGTAATTTATCTATATACTTATAGGGAAGAAACAATTGTCTGAGTTGCATTAAATAATTTCCCAGGTTACTCTCGCTTTGCATTTGTCAAATTGTAGCATTGTGGAATATTAAAAATTACTAAATAAGTTTTAAAAAAATTTCATTTATGTAGTGTGATAAAATTATTCATAGGATTCTAATTTTATTTTAACATTTTCGTGACGCATTGTTTTACATATTTGTGTATATAAAGACGGGAGTCTTATATTTAGTGCTTTCCCCTTATAAATAATTTGATAATGCACGTTACACAATAAGCAGAAGCTGAGAAATAAAGAGTATTTTTTTCAGAGTGGGGTGAAAAATACCCTATGAAAATATAACAAATAGTAGATGTATTTGATAACGATAGATTTCAGCCGCCCATGGACCGTACACAGTGGAGAGTGAACAAATGATTTGCTTGGCGCATATTTCAACCAAGCCTGTACTTATGAGGCTGTCGTGGCTTGGTCGAAATTTCGACTATCCGTCCCCAAAAGGTTAATCAAAATCGTCCTGATATTTTCAAGGTTTAGCAGTTTTGTAAAAAATTTACGATATTTTATATATGGCATTTGTGTAATTCTGGATTCAGTTAATATAAGTTTTCAGCTAAAGATATTTAACTCTAACTTAAAGAATCATATATTAGTTTGTGATTTATTTACTGTAGTGTAAAGATAATCGTCGCTCGCTATAGTCAAGTTTAACAGATTAGAAAAAATGTACATATACCTCAGCACTTATTTAGAAATTCTCAGATAAATTTTGATTTAAAATATTTTTTATTTATAAAGCCATTAAAATATTTAGGACAGACAAAACTATGCACTAACAATGAGTATAATGTCACCAAATTTATTTTTAAGGAGATAAATAATATCTACTGTCCTCCATTATTCTCATTTGCATGGCTAACGTTACACTGACTATTTTCAAGGATTAGAAATTTTATAAAAGATTTACGATATTATATATATATAATATATATATATATATATATATAATATATATATATATATTATTATAATACAGTTATTAAAATTTTTCGTTTAAGATATCAACTTTAAATATTAATTTTACAAGCGAATTATACTCGTTTGTATCATTTGTATTTAAAAATATAATCGTCAGTCATGGCAACCATAAAAAAAAAATTAATATTCAAACTCAGCACTTTTTTAGAAATTCTCAGATAAATTTTTGATTCAAAATATTTTTATTTATAGAGCATTAAAATATTTAGGATATCAAAACTATGAACTAACAATGAGTTTAACTTCATCAAATTTTATTTTTAAACTGATAAATAATCTACCGTCCTCCATTATTCCATTTGCATGGCTAACTTTACACTGGCCATTTTCAAGGATTAGAAAGTTTATAAAAGATTTACGGTATTAATTTATATATATATATATAATATATATATATATATATATATATATATATATTTATATATATATATATAATATATTATATATTTATATATATATATTATATATATATATACATATATATATATACATATATATATACATATATGTATATAATAACATATATTATGTTATATATATGTATAAATATATAATAAATATATATATATATATAATATATATATATATATATAAATATATATTATATATATATAGAAATATGTATTATATATACATATATATACATATATATCATATATTTTTAAATATATATATATACATATATATATGTTATAACATGTATATATATATGTATAATATATGTTATAAATATATATATATATATATTATATAATTATATATATTATAAATATATATATATATATATTATATATATTATATATATAATAAGTTTTATGTAATTCTGAATACAGTTATTAAAATATTTCAGTTAAATATATTTAACTTCAAAATCAATTTTAAAAGCGGATATATTCATTTGTGAATTATTTGGTATAGTTTAAATATAATCGTCGGTCCCTATAGTCATAGCTAACCGATAAAAAAAATAATATTTAACTCAGCACTTACTTAAAAATTCTCAGATAAATTTTAATCCAAAATATTATTTATTTATAAAGTCATTAAAATATTTGATACAGACAAAACTAGAAACTAACAACGACTTTAGCCTCGCCAAATTTACTTTTAAAAAGATAAATAATATCTACTGTCAACCATTATTCTCATTTGCATGGCTAACTTTAAACTGGCCATTTTCAAGGATTAGAAATTTTATAAAAGTTTACGGTAATATATATATATATATATATATATATATATATATATATATATATATATATATATATATATATATATATATATAAATATAATATATTATATGTAATTCTGAATACATTAATTAAAATTTTTCAGTTAAAGATATTTAACTTGAAAATCAATTTTAAAAACGGATATGTTCGTTTGGGAATCATTTGGTGTAGTTTAAATATAATCGTCGGTCGCTATAGCCATGGCTAACCGATAAAAATATTAATATTTAACTCAGCACTTATTTAAAAAATTCTCAGATAAATTTTGATTGAAAATATTATTTATATAT
Source organism: Pardosa pseudoannulata (assembly GCA_032207245.1). Lineage (NCBI taxonomy): Eukaryota > Metazoa > Arthropoda > Arachnida > Araneae > Lycosidae > Pardosa > Pardosa pseudoannulata. The sequence goes on from CM063501.1 coordinate 67,829,632, forward strand.
AAAGTCATTAAAATATTTGAGACAGACAAATCTAGAAACTATCAACGACTTAACTTTTTAAATTTACTTTTAAAAAGATAAATAATATCTACTGTCAACCATTATTCTCATTTGCATGGCTAACTTTAAACTGGCCATTTTCAAGGATTAGAAATTTTATAAATGATTTATGGTATTATATATATGTATATATATATATATATATATATATATATATATATATATATATATATATATATATATATATATATATATATATATATATATATATGCCTGCGTGTGTGTGTTTTATGTAATTCTGAATACATTAATTAAAATTTTTCAGTTAAAGATATTTAACTTGAAAATCAATTTTAAAAGATATACTCATTTGTGAATCATTTGTGTAGTTTAAATATAATCGGTTTATAGTCATGTCTAATTGATAAAAAAATATATTATTGTAATTTATTTAGAAATTCTCATATAAATTTTGATTCAAAATATTATTATTTATAAAGTCATTAAAATATTTGATACAGACAAAACTAGAAACTAACAACGACTTTAGCCTCGCCAAATTTACTTTTAAAAAGATAAATAATATCTACTGTCAACCATTATTCTCATTTGCATGGCTAACTTTAAACTGGCCATTTTCAAGGATTAGAAATTTTATAAATGATTTACGATATTTATTTATATATATATATGCTTTATGTAATTCTGAATACAGTTATTAAAATTTTTCAGTTAAGATATTTAACTTCAAAATCAATTTTAAAAACATATATTCTTTGTGAATCATTTGTTAAAACTTTAAATATAATCGTCGGTCGCTATAGCCATGGCTAACCGATAAAAATATTAATATTTAACTCAGCACTTATTTAAAAAATTCTCAGATAAATTTTGATTGAAAATATTATTTATATATAAAGTCATTAAAATATTTGAGACAGACAAATCTAGAAACTATCAACGACTTTATCTTCTCCAAATTTACTTTTAGAAAGAGAAATAATATGTACTGTCCTCCATCACTCTCATTTGCATGGCTAACTTTACAATGCATGGATGGATTAACCTCACCTATAAGTGATATTCTTTCAAAGTTATTTTCCTTACAATAATCTGACGGGAAATATTTTCTTGAGCATAAGGAGTATTTCACATCCAAATTTATTGATGAAAAATATATATTTTTACTGAAAAATTTTCAGTACACTGGAAAGTTGTTTTAAGGTAAAATCAGTCTGAAACTAGAAAAGTATGGAATTTTTTAAAATCCATATATAGACTGAGATAAAGTAATCAATCTTTCGTCAGACAGAGTCTAAAGTTGGATGGAATTTTATTTTTCATCTGGAGCTGAAAGTCTAACAATTTAGGAAGTCTCTAGGAATTAATGAATAGTTTATTCATTATGAAAAACTTTTACCCATTTGTTTAATCAATCCTTTGTTTCTGAAAAGCTCAATAAGCTAAAATATATCGAATAGTAGGCAATGTGTTTTATTGTATTTTTCCAATATTAATATTTCATAGTGTTAGTGAAATTTCATGAGAAATGAATAGCTTAACCAATTGTGTAGTTTTGATCTAAAACATAGTCAGACAAGAATTAATAAATGAACATAAAAGTTAAACAAGGAAAAATACAATTTCCAGATATTTTATAATCTGTAATACTGAAACATTTCTAATATTGAAAATGGTCAGCGTAAAATTAGCCATTCAAATGAGAATAAAGGAGGACAGTAGAAATTATATTTATCTTTTTAAAAATAAATTTGAAGTTAAAGTCGTTGTCAAATCATAGTTTTGTCTGTCCTAAATATTTTAATGACTTTATAATAAAAAATATTTTAATCAAAATTTATGTGAGAATTTCTATATAAGTATAGGTTTTATATATATATATATATATATATATATATATATATATATATATATATATATATATTATATATATATATAAATATTTATATATAATATATATATATATATATATATATATATATATATGTATATATATATACATATATATGTATATATATATATATAATTTATATATATAATTATATTTATAAAATATATAGATATTATATATATATATATATACACATTATATATGTATATATATATATATAATATATATTATATATATAATATATTATATATATATTTTATATATATATATATATATATATATATATTATACATATATATATATATTATATATATAATATATTATATATATTATATATATATATATATAATATATATATATTATATATATATATATATGTGTATATATATTGTATATATATATATGTATATATGTATATATATATACATATATAAATATATATATATATATATATATTATATTTATATAATATATATATAAATATATATATATATAAATATATATACCTTTTATGTAATTATGTATACAGTTATCAAAAATTTTCAGTTAAAGATATTTAACTTTAAAATTAATTTTAAAAGTGGATATACTCGTTTGTAAATTTGGTTTAATTTAAATAGAATTGGTATAGTATTTTGATATTATTAGTATGAGATTTTATACAAGATATCTTTTTTTCTTATTTAGGAAAATATTGTACTATTGCTAAGAAATTTTTAATTTCAAAATCCTTAAAATTATAACTATGAATATCGAATTTGACCAAATTTTTATTTTTTAATGAAGTGGGAATAGGATTTAGTGATTAACTTCACACTGTTGATTTTGATTTCTCTCATATTCTATAAATCAGGAGTTTCCTACTGACAGCCTAAAGGCCTACTATTTTCTGAGATGTGCCTCAACAGAGCTTGAGTGAAAATCCGTTATTGTTAAATACAGCTGACAGTCCAAAATAATTCCCATTAAATTATCCTTTTTAAAATTTTACTTCCGAGTGTAGCTCAGTCGACGAAGCAGCGTTCGTAACTGAAGGTTGTGGGTTTGGGGTTGGAGACGGCCTAAGATCCGCCGTGTTCGCTAAAGGTGACTGTGGCAAGTAAAATATGTTTATAATCACAAAGTTCTCCAAGTTCTTAAACGATACATCTGGGGTGGCAGGCCAAAAAATAGGGTCTTCTGCTCCCTGCTTCTAAATAATGAGGACCCAGCGGGGGTAATGTTACTCATGTCCGTAGCATACCTTAAGCTACACGTACTCCCTAAATGAGCAATAGGTTCGCAGCCTTGTTAAGGATAATGTCTGTATCGCCTGCTGCGTTGGAAAAAAAAGTTTTACATTATTAATTTTAGCTTGTCTTTAGGTAATATTTTTTCGCCTTGCCATTTGTGAATATTAATTCATATAAACTGGCAATGTGAGAGATCTCAGTAAAATTCAATTACTGCTTGAGGTATAATAGTTTTTTTTTTCTTATTTTAATTCCACTCTTTACTCTTCAATTCCACAATTACCAGAACTATTTGTGTTAAAAGAAATTTAACTATTTTGCTTAAACTTTGAAAAAGCTATTTTGTTATTTCTTACTTCCTCGTGTCTATTCCTACATTTACAATGTGCAAATGGCCATTAAACAACAGAAATGTATTTTGTAGCACAGGAGTTTCTAACAGTTGTGAGCAATTAAAATGGCAAAATCTTTTCTTCAATTAAACTAGACCTATTATTTCATACTAGTACATCTCTCTTCTACTTGCAAAATTTTACGAAAATTAGTGACTTATGAAAGTACGGCCCTCTTTCATACAAAAGGTTGCCAATGGGGCCGTCGAGCTCTTAGAAGTTGGAAATTTTTGAAACGAGAAACTTTCACATATGCTTTTTTTCTCTTAATAAATTCTTGGAGAAATGCTTTATGGAAAAATAAGGTGCCACCCAAAACTAGTTTTGAAATACATTCTCTTTTAAAATACATATCTTTATTTTGCCTAATCTCTAGTAAAAAAGTCAGAAGTTTGGATCTATTGTCAGCTGTCAGCACTCCTTTGGGAGTTTAATGGGGAATTAGGGGAAAGCAGAACACCGTGTTAAGGAGAAAGATATATTTTTCTAGTGATCTGGTTAGAAAGATCACGTTAGTAGGGAGAAATATGAAAAATTCACCTTATCCAAGCAATTTGGTTAAATTCAGAACCTTTTCATGTTTGGCACAGTCATCTCCCCTGATCTAAATCAACGAGGTCCTTGATATAATCAATCCTAACATTTTAGTCTCTTTACCTTCAAAGAGATTAAATTTGTGATCATTCAATATATTGAAATACAAAATCTACATTACAAAAAGCTCTACTAGGTACATCATTCTTCGGGTTCACCATTCACCAAGGTATATCATTCTTTGAGTTTTTGTGTCTGCATAACAAATCCTAGATCAGTTACTGGCGAATATATCTTGCCCTGAAGTACTTCACATTCCATAAAAGAAATCCAAAATATTAACTAGGGGCTGAAAGAAAAATAGCTAAAAATAAAAATTTGAGCTTTCATTGTACGATATTTGCTCTCAACTTATTTTCAAAGAGCCATAAGTTTTTATCTATTTTTCCCCGTTAAATTTGGTCTTAAGAATCCTCAATCATCTTTACAAAAGAGAGATGTGTGTTCGTATTATTTGGAGAAGATCTACTGTGTATATCTATGCAAATCAATCACTTTCATTTACAAAACATTTAATATTTGATTTCTAAACTCAAGCAACTGCAGTCAAACAAATAATACCGTATATTTAAAAATCCATGCAACTTTCACATTAAAATTCGTAAAATGACAAGATTTTTTTTGTTCCGTTTTCATTTATTCGAATAGCGCACATCTAGCAAATATTTGCAAGAAGCATTATGTTAAAGAACATGAAAAGAACTCTTCATTCAATTGAGAATAAAGACCGGAAACCTTCCAAAGATATCATCTTACTATGATTCTTTAATCTGTGCTCCCGAGGAGGCTTTATTCTAAAATGGAAAAAAAGAAAGATATATAAGGAGACTTTCATTCTATGGTTGGTTTTACGAAATATTTTACATTCTATGAAAGCAATATTGCTTAGAATAAAATTCTATGAAAAGTATGTGCGTAAACAGAAGAAGCTTGTAAAGCATGGCTGTTCTAAGAACATACATAAGCATTATATATGTATACATATGATGTATACATATGTATCTAAACATTCAATTTGTAATATAAATATGTATGTAATATAAATAATATGCAATAAAATATATGTATATAAATAATATATTACAAATATATATATATAATATATATATTTGTAATATAAATATATATGCATATGCATATATATATATATATATATATATATATATATATATATATATATCATAGATAAAAAAAATATTGAAAAGGCATCATTGCCATTTTAATTTAAAAAATGGTCAGTTTAAAAGTTAATAGTATATAGAAAGACTGAAGTAGGAGGTGTGAGCTTTCTCACGAAGGTTCCTAACATAGATTATAGTCTCATTAGACTTCATGTAGCACAATTGGAAAAGATATCATCTGTACGTTCATTTATAGCAAAGAGACGTTAGGGAAAGCATTGCTGTTGAATTCCAGGAACTAATTGTCCTTGCCTTACCCACAAAAAAAAATTGCTTTTTTTTCCTTTTGTTCGAAATAATCAGATTATATATTTTTAATTTTGGTTGATTAGGGGTGAAATGGGTAAGAGAAGGAGAGTGTAGTTTCCGATATATTTCATTAAGGGTAAGCACTGTCTACCCAGACCTCAAGCCCTGATTAATAAGTAGATAAATTAATATATTTATTAATTAATCTATTGTTCTGATTAATTAATACATTAATTAATATATTAACCTGATTAATTAGTATATTTACATTACAATCTACAGTTCAAGAATATGGAAATTAACGCTGATTAACTGATAGATGATTAGATGTAGAATATTAAAACTTTGTATTTAGAATTCTAGTAGCATTTCGTTGCACAACACTTTTTTATTCTAATTCTCACTGTACATAACAAAACATCTATGCACTCTATTTATAAATTATAACTTGTATTCACACTGCCACTCTCCGTTAGATGGCAGTACTTAAGAATATATACAGGTTTTTACTTAAAACTACTTGTAGTTAAAACAATGGTTTTTAAAATAAATTTAAAAGAAATTAAGATAAAAAATACATTATTTGCACTGATAATTTTTAGTTTTTATTGTTTTATTAGTTCCTATTATGGTGTGAAGGAAGTAATACAATAGCAAAAAAATTCAGTTGTTAACAGAATAACTATCATACGATAAACCTCAATAAAGCGGATATTAACGCCGGCAATCATCGCCAGATGGCAGTTCTACTCAAACAACGCTGTTGTTGTTTCTCATACCACTTGGACAAACCAAGCAATATTGAATCTACAGGCTCTCGTATTAAGACCAAGGGGTGCCCCTTCCGTTTTAATGAGCACCATTAACCCTTCGAGTGCAACACACCGATTAAAAAAAGTCTCCAAAAACATGCTAAAGGTTTATTGTGTCAATGGCCAAAGCGTTCTATGATTTTTTACTTCATCCTTTGTAGACTAGAATGGAATACGGGAAACCCACCCTCGTTATTGTTCCTTTACTTCCGGTTATAAATAGATATATAAATAGATATTATAGATTGTTAATTTTTAATTTTTAATACACATAAAGCTCGTCAAGTCTCGAAGATCATCCCATAAGAAATAATGGATTCTAAAAGTACAAATAAAAATAATTCTTTAAGAGAATTGTTTATATTTTTTTACGAAAGTTATCTAAGATATTTAAGTGGTGCAATTAGAGATACATCTGTTACCGCAAATGAAATATTTCGATATAGAGATTTACAAAACCATGAAAAGCTATCAGCGTCTTTGTGCCTCAGGGAGTAGGGGTACATCCCTCAATAAATGTCAAAGAGGGATGCAGTTTCTGAACAATCGACCTGACCCTCTGTAAAAATAATAATGATGCGTTGGCCTAGTGTTTGAGAAAGAAATTAAAACTCATTAAGAAACACATGGAAAATAGGTCTTGATTAAATGATTTTATACAATTAAATAAATGCCTAAGGAATACAAATAGTTGAATCAACTTATCATTTGTAGATCGAAGACTGCTCTCGAGTCGGTGTCGATCCTAAGAAAAATGGCTAAAATTTCTTTGATAAGGGTTCTTCCACCAAAATGTGGATGCCAGCCTTTCACCTCTCATTCTTCTGCGTAACCACCTTGTCCGCTCCAAAAAAATTTCGACTCCAGAACGAGTCCACTCCAGAACGGCGTGGGGGGGGGGACGAACGGACACCTCTATTGGCTGGGAGAAGTCTGAAGTCCCTCTGCATTCAAACCGGTCCTGCCCCGGCATGTCCCCGTCGTAGACCCACGGGACCTGAACCAAATGTAACTTATTGTTACACCCTCCTACCTCAAACACTGGCAGAAATGTGCATTAAATCCATTTCAGAACGTTTTTGGAGGTCGAAAATTGTACGTGATAACCGCTTTGAAGACATCATCGGTTTGGCGGAATTGTACGTGCGAACCGCTTAGAGGGTTAAGGTGAAAGAACGACTTCGCTCAAGTAGGTCCTCGTAATTTTGGAGCAGGGTCCAAGCAGACGATCCACAGACTTGGCCTGCCATCACCAGAGGTATTAATTGAGGACTTGAAGGACATTGTGAGCACGAAACGTATCCGGTCCCTGTTTCAGGAGACACAAGGAAGAATCCGATGTCTAGGAATAATTGTTTATTTACACTTCAGCTATATACATCAATTCACAAGTATAAAATAAAACAATCTGATCACAGGAAGTGATGAGGACAGGCCTGAGTACAGACGGGTACCTAAACTAATTCAGACTCTGCCGAAATATGGTAGCATAGACGGAAGACACAATTCGTAGCTTTCTCACTATATCACTGAAACACACTTAAAAACTCTAGCACAGTTCTGAAGAACAGCAACAATCCTGAAGAGGATTATATTAGAACACGAAAAACCCAAGCACAGGGTATCACTTCAATTCTCACAAGAGATTTATCCCAAGGGATTATTCGCAAATGAAAACTCTCCGATGGAGAGACGGTCGAGACGACCACGAGTTAGCCGATGCGGGCTACTCAAGAAAAGATCCCAAGGTGGGATTATCGCAAATAAAACTCTCCGGTAGAGAGACAAGTAGACCTACGAGTTAACCAATGCGGCTACTCAAGAAAAGATAACGGATTATAGCAAATAAAACTCTCCGGTAGAGAGACAGGTAGGCGACCTCGAATTAGCTGATTGCTTGCTAACTAACTTCTTTCCAAAAAAATATCTTCTCCGTCTCTTTCTAGGGGAGGGGCCTCCAAGAGACGGCCTCACCCACAATTTTATTATTGGGTCACCTAGCGATGACCTCATCTTCGACCAACTGCATTGGTCCGAGTTAAACCATTATCAGCCGTAAAGCTAAGATTGCATTAGCGGCAACATCTGAGAAGCGGCAAACCCTTTGTCGTTCCGCGATCATCTTTTTAGCTGACAGAAAAGGTACCGTCCAGTCTGGCGTATTGTTCTTTCACTATAGTGCGCGGCCGTGTAGACTTCATGGTGCCGTAGAACACAATTCTTTTGTATCCACACAAGTCCACCTTTCAAAGCAAAGTTCTTTGACGATACACCGCTATATCACGCCGTTACAACGAATACTTTACGTGATCACCTTTAACTTCCGTATGATTTAATATGAAAAACTGTGCATGAAATAACCATTTAATTTTTATTTAAAAAACTTGTTTATTTTACAAATTACATATTTTAATTAAAATCACTTTTACATAGTGTTAAATAATATCAGAAACAGTAAAATTAAGAAAATATCAAAGCAAAACACTAATAAGGTATACAGATAAGAGTCTTCAAGCTAGTGGTACTTTTCAAAACAAAGTGCAAAGGAATTCTTAATTGTTTACACCGCCAAGTAGTCTCACTTTTAATTGGATTCTTGTAACACACACGGCATTTCTTAGTAGGTTTTCTTTTATTCTGACTCATTAATTTGGCAATGACTTGTACCAAGAAATTCAACCAAGAAAGTAAACAATATCCAGTAGTGACTTGTGATTTTCATAAGTGATAAAAGTGTTGTCAAATTCAGTACACTAGAAATTTTAAACTAAATTTATTATCCTATTTAACAGTAACTTTAATCGCATGACGAGTGTAGCTCGTCATTGTGCGGTATGGAATGAAAAACTAATGACGAGCTAGACTCGTCATTTTACCGGCAGGGGTTAACGACTCAAACAACGCTGTTACCTCTAGAACGATACCAACTTAACCTTTAAGGGAATGTGCAAAGAATAGTTCTGACGATTCATCACACAATTAGAAGAGAAAAATATAAGTTTCATCTATTAAGATCATAAGAAAGTCGTGATATCCGGATCAGATTTTCTTTCTTTTCAAACTACAAAATACTACGATATTAATTTGATAATAAGCACTCAGTATTTTAATTAAATAATAAATATTAAATTTCCAAAATGGCATGTAAAAAAAACAGTAATCTAGTTAGGTTTCCGTTTAAATTAATCCTCGTAAATTACGTTACAAACAAATAAAAAATGCACGACTATAGAAACAAAAGAGAAATTAACGATTTTTATAGCTCTTCCTTTCCGATAAGATGGGTGAAAGGAGAAAGCAAATTTTGCTGAAGGTATTGAATCAGGTCCACATTCCGATTTTATTTTGATGGTTTAACCATGATAAATTTCATTCCTAAATTACCCTGGCGCTTTAAAACCTGGCAGAGCCATTAGTTATGCGAAATTTAATCTTTCAGCTTATCGGGAACACTAGGCGAAAAATCACGTCATAAATTAAGCTGAGGTCATCAATTTGAAATATTTTTTATTGGTAAAATTATTTTAACTCTAGTAGAGTAATGCCGTTTTAAGAACTACGATTTAAAAAAAATAGAATTTTAAAATGTACTCTAAGGTTCATCAAACTTGTCTCAAACAGTTTTTTTTTCTCTAGGAAATTAACTCACCATTTAAGTTTCTAATATATTTGTTTTACTGCAGTTTATATTTTGTGCAGTTAAATACTCGTTTTGCAAAAAATCTATATTCGCGGTTTGTTTGTAGTATTACAACTAACCCTTCAAACGAGTTTTTTAAGCTGAA
>CM063501.1:67847288-67868116 GCA_032207245.1 Pardosa pseudoannulata
TTTCATTTTATCGTGCTTTGTTTTTTTATTGTAATTTAGCTAGAATTAAATTAAATTAATATATCAGAGACTGAAATATCTTATATTAAGAACAGTGAATAGGAAATATCAATTATATAAATCTCTAAAACAGTTGAAATAAAAAATAAATTGAGACAGATTATATTACCATTCTTTTCAGCTTCTTATCACTAAAATTAAATAAAAGGAAATATGCCAGAGATAAAAAAAAATAGCTTTTAATTTCTTTTAATTTAAGCATTGAAAAAGAGATAATAAGTTTAAATTTCACTAAAATAGTTGAAATGCTAATTAAAAAGCATTAAGAAGGAATGTATTATCATGCACTAAATTTCCAGTCGGTACAGTTAAATAAAAGAAAATGATCTGAGGTGAAAAAAAATCATATAATTTTAAATAATGAATTAGAGATAATAATCAATGAATTTATTAAATTCGCAAAGATAACAAAAAAACGTGATAAGAGGGGATATATTACCATTCTTCCGGATTTATATCCCTAGAATTAAACTTTAAAAACTAAATTAGGGAAGAAAAACTCATTTAATTTAAAATAGGGAATATGAAATAATAATCTCATAATCCACTAAATTGATCGAAATATATTTAAAGCATCAAGAAAGAATTAATTATCATACGTCTGGTCTTCCTGTCGCTCATCTATTCTAGGTTAAAGCAATCATTTTTAATGCCGTTATTTCAAACGTTATTTTCATATTCAATTGCAAGTGATAAACAACTCGATGATAATTTATGACGTCACAATTTAGTTAAAAATAAAATAACATTCCTTATTCTATATTAGTTAAACATCTTTTGAACCTTTTTCCCCTAAAAATAAGATGTTCTGCGGGTAGTTAAATGTTGTTTATTCAGAAAACTATTTAAGTATTTTATATATTATTTGTACAAATTTTAAATTTAATCCTCGATTAATTTTTATGGCTGAAAATTAGGGGACAACGTAATCATTATGTTTCTTCTATGAAATTATTCATGTTAATATTTTTAAGATTCTTCTGCTTTACACGTGTTAAATTGTTTAATTCTACAATAAAGTTTGATTAAAATTGTTTATAACTGATTTCTTTTTTGCAAATTAAAACTTTTTATACATTTTTAGTTAAAATGGTTTATAGCTAATTTTTAAAAAATGAATAGTTTCTTATATACATGTCAGGTTTAAAAATGGGAATTAAGAATTAAACGAGTTATAATTAAAAATATTTAGAACTCAGTAACGATAACGTACTAGGAGAAAGACATACTCTGGAAGTTACGGTTCGGTTCGAACGTTCGTTGTGACATCATTTTGACGTCAACTTTATCGTTTACTCGCAAAATGTCCGCAAACTGATGTTAAAGTGACGTCACAACGAACATTCGAACAGAACCGCAACTTCCAGATTAAGGGCCACACCATCGAGCTGAGCTATACAGAGTGAAGAAGCAGCGCGGAAGTAGACATAGGAATCTTGCTTAGGTAGCAACGCCAAAAGAGTCAGTTCTGAGCCGGAGCTCTGGCTGATGACATTCTCCATTCTTGTCGTGGCAAGTTATGAGAGCATAGGATATCTAAATGGCACAGCCATGAACAGAAGGACTACAATAAAGAAGTTTTTATATATGAAAATGATTTTATATATGTTTTATATATGAATATGATGTGTCTTCCATGTTTTAACCACTTGTCCATATCATAGACATATATTAGATTATAGAACTCATTAACGTAATGGGAGAAAGACACACCCTCGAGCGGAGCAATACAGAGTGAACAAGCCGACGCGGAAGTAGACATAGGAATTTTGCTTAAGAAGCAACGCCAAAAAAGTCAGTTCTAAACGGGAGCTCGGGCTGATGACATCCTCCACGCTTGTCGTGGCAAATTATGAGAACAAAGGATTTCTAAATGGCACAGCCATGAACAGAAGGATTACAATAAAGAAGTTTTTATATATGAAATGAAACGTGTCTTCCATGCCTTAACTACTTGTCCATGTCAAACATATATATTAGATTATTGTTTTTATTTATCTAAATAAATTTTCTACTGACATTTCCAGTATAAGCAAATTAATAATTTTGTATACGCTAAAACAATAAGATAAAATTTGGAATGTAGCATAAACCCAAAGTAATATAAATTTTTAAAATCCATTCAGCTTTGTAAATATATCATATGAGCTCCATTGTATTTTAACTACATAAAAGAAATTCGCTGTTTTTAGAAACCCGTGCAACGCCTGATTTCTAAACGCTAGTATTAAATAAAACAAAATATACCAGAGACAAATAATTTCCTATAATTTAAAACAATGAATAGGAGATAATAATGCCATTCACTAAAATAATCTAATAATTTAAATTTTAAAAAAGCCGTTAAGAGAGTATATATTATCATGCTTTTTGATTTCTCATCTAAAAAAAAAAATAAATAAAAGGAAAATATCAGAGGCGAAAAAGGAATAAATGAAAAAGCATTATTTCACTCCGTGAATAATAGAAGCACACTCCTATATGCAAGTACATAAATCATTGTTTTGCTTTTCCTAAACGAAGATGTTTTATTTACTTTACAAGATGCATGCAAAAGTTGTTCTTTTCGTATTGCTCATAAATGTTTATTGGAAATGAAAATGCAAACTAATCAAAATGAAATGAAATAATATTTAACACACTCGATATGAAATTACATTTTGAAGAATAAATAAATACAATTATGTTATGCTTATCCTAGATAAGATTAATCCATTGAATTTTCTATGTCCTATCACAAAGGCAAAATTCAAAACGAATAAATAAATAAATAAAAATTTAATCCAATCTAAATGTTGTGCCAACTCCATTTACAGATCTCTTTTTTTTTCTCGTAGATAAAAAAAAAATATTAAACATTTCCTGCAATTTATTGGTTTACATGATGGCATCATTTATATCTATCCACCTTCTTTGCTGATAAATTCCAGCGTTCGTCAAATCCTGGGCGATAAAGCGCCAGTTTCAGGCACACCTGCGGTCTGCTTGCATGTGTGCTGGAATGTGACGTCACATTGCTATGGTGATTTATCATGGCTTCCATGCCGCAAAACTGAAACTACGATCAGCTGTGGAGCGGGAGAAAAAGATGAGTTTCGAATTCTATTGTACAGAAAGATAGGGGGGAGAAAATTCCAAATACTTTCATTTTTTTGTTTTGTCTTTTGGTAAACAGATATGACAGATGACGTCCCCATTTTTTAATTCGAAAATGCAAATAGGATGGTTTAAAACTGATGAAAATAAAGAATTTTCTCGAAATTTTAAAGAAGCAAACAAATTTGCAGTATGTTTGCATAGGACCTTTTAAGAGATATTGAATTCCGAAAGAGTATGAAAAATTTCTAAATTTAATAATTTAGGATTTCTTAGCCTCAGATGTTAATTAAGTAAAATTTTTGTCGTAGAATGGCAACATCCCATGTAAATTGGAAAGAAAGTGTGATATTCTAATATTTGGAATAAGCTCTAACGCTTTACTTATACTTCATAATTACTTATCAATTTCAAAAATTTAGCAATTTTTTTTATTTTTATAGTGTTTAAAATAATATATATATATATATATATATATATATATATATATATATATATATAATTAATTATAAATATATAGTGATATATGATATATATATAAAGATGTGCATATATATATATATATTATGTAATTGAATATATATATATATATATATATATAATATATATATATATATTTGACCATGTGTGTGAGAGTGTGTTATGTGTGTGTTAACAACGCGAAAATTCAACTGTGTCACATCGAATTATTCAAACCCTACTGTTTTTATTTGGCCAGGCTACTGGGCAAGAAGATATCCAAGGCAACTAGCTTATTGAAGAATATGCAGTCGGGCTATTCCAAAAGAACACGCAAAGTTCGTAGCGGAACTTAGACCTTTTATTGAGCTAAGAGAACGACATGCTCTTTGAAATTCAGAAGACATCTAAATATGTGTGGATTACAGGGTTGGACCTCAATGCGACACGAGGAGATGAAATCTTTCCCAGATAAAGTAGCTTAGTCAGCACTCTCAACGGTAAGAATGAACTTAGATCATTGAAAAGTGAACCAGGTGTAACAAAGAGCTACAGTTCAACAACGCCAGCGCGAAACTGACCTAGAAGCGAAAGCGAAGTGAGCAACCATACTTCGACCCCATTGGTCAAGAGGGGTTGCTAACCGCGGAGTAGCTATATTCAGCCAAGGCAACGCTGCCCAACGAACTTTTTAGAGACATCTGCAGGCCACCTCGAAGAGAGAGCAAGGAAGGAGTGTGGAGCTTAAAAGAGTGCAGTAAGTTTGAATTCATTGCAGTAATAGCTTTGAAAAATGGATTGGAAGAATTTTAAATCACGAACACTCCTATAATTACGATATTTTGTGTCTGGGAAAAAAGATTTAAAGGGATAAGAATGGAGAAAAGTAAAATTTTTAAGAGATATTAAAGTGTAATAATTTTGATATGCTACATATATATGTATATATATATATATATATATATATATTATATTATTATATATTATATATGTATATATATAAATCTTATTTATAAATAGAATGTTTCCTATTAAAAATACGAAATAATCGACCTTCTTTATTAGTGCTTTAATCAAAGGAATTATTCATCCAATGTAGCAATATTTGTACTACTCAGCAAAATAAAACAACGTTGTGCCATTTACCACTACTGTATAAGGTTTTAAACTTATCAAAATGTAATCATGCAATTAAGCATGACAGAACCTTTTCGTTATCCGATAAAAATGAATATTTTGAATTTTTATGAGGGTAGAAGTATTTTGTTCCTTAAAAATATAGAAACGTATTTTACTCTTTAGTTCTTGTTCATCGTCTATAGAGCTCAGGGGATTTTTTTGTTTGAATCTGGTAAGTGAAAATTATAATCGTATAAAAATTATAAAAATAACCGTACTTAATATTTTTCATAACTAGAACAGTGGGTAATATTTAGCGTATAAAAAGTAAACTCTGTTTTAGGTTAACATATTTTGATTAAACCACAGTAATTCGTTAGTTTATGTAGATATGACTGTTATAATCAGACAAACCTTGTAAAATCCAACAAATTAGATAATCACCAGTTAATGAAAAGGTTTAAGCATTAAAACAAAGTTTAACTCAATGACAGTGGCATTAAATTTCTTTATAAGAGTATCTGTATGTAATAAAATTATTACGCGATCACTCTAAACCAGGAATGGACAAACTAAGGCCCGCGCGCCAACTCTAGCCAGCCGGAAGCATTTATCCGGCTCTGGAATGGAATTTTAAGTTGCCGGTACGAGGCAAATTAAGAGAAATACATATTTATACATATATCCATCTCCTTTTTTACTTTGTTTAAACATTGTATCCCAAATATATTATCTCAAGCCCAGAAGATCAGCGCTATGTTTGCTTCTTATATATGTGAACAAGTGTTTTCAACTATGAACTTTAGAAATGATAATTTCAGAAATAGACTGACAAATGAGCCTTTATCCTCGTTCCTTATAATCGGTACATTTCACTTTGAACCTTATATACATTATTTTTTATCATTATTTATTATGTAAATTTCTTTATGTTAAACTTTTTCCCCTCCTTTTATAATATAAAATTAAATCATTAAATTTAAAATAACAGTTTATTATTTTTTGTAATGCATATATCATTTAAAGGTGTAATCAAATGACAATGTTGCATTTTGTGTCCAATTTCTACACACACACACATTATATATATATATATATATATATATATATATATATATATATATATATATATATATAGAGAGAGAGAGAGAGAGAGAGAGAGAGAGAGAGAGATGTTATCCAAGAAAAATAATGATTTATGGGTTTTGTGACACTACAGATTATTGAATAATATTTATATAATAATAAAAATATTGAATATTTCTCAAAGGAAAAATATACTCACACTTTCATACTAAACATGATACCTTGCAAAATATATTTAGTTAATCCCCAATTATTCAATTTTTTGGCTGTTTGGCTTCCTTACACGTTTATTTATTACAGTTGCCAGTTAACTATTAATATCAAATCATTTATGAGACGTAAAAATTGTCTTGTGTGATTAGGATAAAAGTAAACAAAATACTTCAAAATTCCCATGTTTTGGAAATTTTCAAAATTCTCTTACCAAAAAAACTCGGTTTTTTCCCGGGTTTAAACTGGTTTTTTCCACTGCTCACAACTCTACAAATGTGATCAGAAGTAGAATAAACATCACAGCAGACTGAATAGCTGCTGTCATTTTTATATTACTTCTAATTCTTCTGACTTTTATAACTCTGATAGCTAGCTACTAATTCTACTGTACGACAAAGTAATTAAACAAAAGTAATAAATCTTTTATTTAGTGACAGTATAAAAATAACTCTAGTAATATCTGCAAATTCCTACTTGAAACGGGGGATAAACACCATAAATAGTTTGTAATTAAATACAAATTGATTGGATCTTTAGTGTCTTATCTATCTAGAAGTCATACGGATCTGCGTGGGTTTATTACAATTAAGTATAAGTATTTGATGTTTTCCTTTTTCATTCGTGATCTAAATGCTCCACCAGACACCCAAACAAAAATAAGGAATTTAATTTTAGATAAGATCATAAAAAAAATTCTCTCGCCATTTTTATCTTTGCAGTAATATTTATCTAATTCTCAATGACAGCATTCCCTGAAATATCAGCTGACTGCTAATGGCGTCTCAAATTCACACATTGTGAGGAAAAGTAATTGCTCACTTTAGCGATAATCCTGCCTTACTATTCCCGTAATTATCTAACTTTTTCCATTAGAGAAGAGAATAAATTTTTAAGGGTGTACAGAAATCGATCTTGCTTTACTCTTTAAATATTAAGATCCTTCCTCGAACGATATTTAGAACGAGAAAGCCGTAAAAATAAAGTTGTATATAAAACTATACTGGAAAGAGGAGTATAGAGTAAATAGCTATTAGCTCAATATAAAGTTTTGAATTGAGAGTCGTAGAAAATTACTGCAATAGAAGTTTCAAAGAGCCAAGAATCTTACGCACTAAACAGATTTACAGTAAAACATTAATTCGCCACAATTAAAGTGATTTTGAACGGGTAAATTTATAAATGTTTTCCCCCAGAACATAGTATGGATGCTCCTAGAGTTTGTTTTGAATTCTGTGGTCTACTTTTTGCTATACGAAGGGTAATAAGACCAGGCCCGACTGCTTAAAGCCAATTTAAAAAGGCAATAAACAGCGGTATCGCAGTAGCATTCAAACTCATAAACTGCGGTTCTGGAGAGCAGCGTTTTACACACTTGGTAATAGTTCGACGTAGCCGTGTTGAATCAACTATTAACCCTTTTCACTCGAGAGGTGAGTCTCGCTCACCACTTTGTTTGGTGCGGAAATTCGATGCACAGTGTTTCTTTATTTGATGATTGATATCTTGTTTATGTTTCTGATATCGTTCTTTTTGTCCCAAGAACTGCATATATGAACTTACAAAGATGGCGTAATGTCCCTTTCAAACTACGTAAGATTTTCTTATCTGAGATAAGTGTGGTACCATGAAGCTTACTGCATTTTTTCGGCATCGATTCGAACTTGACAGCCTTGGCCGAAGGAACAGAAACATTGAAATTTCTTATCCGTATCACCATGGAACGTAGTAATGAAATAAGCTCGAGCTTCGACTTCAACCTCCGAATTCGAAAACATCCGCCTAAATGGAAAGCCGCCTGTGATGAGGCGATTTAGATATGTTTTATAATTGATTCATTCATAAAGGAAGTAAAACGTTCGGGATCTAAATCTGACGTCACCACATCGTTGTAGATAGAGTAGCATAAATTTCGATAAAACGGATATTGTAGTCTTGTACGGTTGTCTCGGGCGGGGTTCTAATTCCAGTCCCAGATTAGAATCCCGTCTCTGTACTTGACATTAAATAAGAATAAACCTTTGTGGAGTATTTATGAGTTCCTAAGGGACAGTTCCCAATTAGAAGGATAAGGTTGTTCACGTTGGTGTTTCTCAGGGCGGGGTTTGGTCAGACCAATGAAATTCTGGCACCTATCCCGATTGGAAGATAAGAAGGAGGAGGGGACAAAGTTTGAGATAATAAAATATGAAAAATCTAAAAAATGAGGAGATTGATTAGAAGGCCCCAGAAGAGATTGGTTCGGAGGTCCAAAAAGAAGGTGCTCGATAGTCCAGACTAGGAGAGTGCAGCCAAGTCCGCCAGGAAGTGTTCCTGCACAAAGCCGCACCCAAAAACTCAGGAGAAAGCCCCTGACGATGTCTGTAACAGATCAAATGATGTATCAAATGATCAAATGATGTATAGATTCCCTCTCCTGATCAGCCATTGATACCCTTCAACCAGAAGTATTCCGGGCTTAATATTTTAGACCCACAAAGGTACCCATTTTGCATTACATTTTGAAATCGAGATTAGGTCCTCTCTCTACTTACAATATTTGCTTAAGTGTATAAAAAAATTCGTCAGAACTAATTTTGAATATATTGACTAAGCTTACTTAATTATGAAAATTAGTATCATTTTGGTTTTGTAAATAGATGTATAAATATATTATAATAAATTTACTTTTTTTATATTAAGCTAGTCTCGGTTGCTATCATTTTAGCGGTTAGTTTTTTCTTCATATTTATGTCTGTAGTTTCTCAGAACCTGTGGTTAAATCTTAGTACAAAAATATTTAACACAACGCAATTAAAAATAAATCCCACTATACATTTGATCACAGGTTTTTACTCAAATATATAACGAGGACTACACGACACCGCCTAACGTTCTAACAGGAGTTAGAAAGGATTGCAAAGTCTGCTCTCAAAGAAATAAGTCCGGCAAAAGACATCAAAAGACATATTATTGTGAAACTTGTCCCGACAAGCCGAGCATGCACCTCGGCAGTTGTTACATCAAATATCATACAAAGCAAAATTGCAAAGACTAATGTTTTAGAAATTATCTACTTAAGCATGTAAAGATACATTAAACATTAAAATATAAAAGTTTTATGTGTTACTTTATGTGTGAAATCATTTTAAGGAAGAGGTAAGAAATTCACCAAAAGAGCTCCGAAACGCTTCGAGTTGTGGGTAAGTACGCGCGAAAACGGTCTCTAGTGCAAATGCTTAAATATAGTGTAATAATTGATCAGATCATAGCGGCCTAAATCAAACCACCAGAAGTGTAATTTATATTTACTTTGTTTTGTGTTTGTTAGAAGTGTTATGGTTCATTTTTAGCAATACAAATGCCAATTAGATCAAAATCTTCTAATACATATATCGCCAAACTGTTGGATGCGAGGTACTGGTAGCTCACGAGAAAATTTTCAGTACATCAATAGTATACGGTACTTTATTTTTGTATCCCAGTACTTTATTTGCTACGGTTAACTTTTCGCAACACCAAATTTACCAGAAACTTACCGCTTAACCTATATATGTCTCCAATTTCATTATTGGAAGAGTTTTCCTGTGACAGTTTATTTATTTAAGATTTTAATACAGAGATCGCTAATCTATCGCAAGGTACTAACAACTGACAAGGAAATTTTCAGTAGATATATTCAGTTTGTTATTTATAATAACTTAAATAATTGTATTTTTTATTTTAAATAACGTTAAATAATTGTATTTTATATCTTAAATAACGTTAAATAATTGTATTTTTTATTTTAAATAACGTTAAATAATTGTATTTTATATCTTAAATAACGTTAAATAATTGTATTTTATATCTTAAATAACGTTAAATAATTGTATTTTATATTTTAAATAACGTTAAATAATTATATTTTATATTTACATATACTTTTTAAAAAATATTACTTTTTTAAAATATTTGAATCATATTCAATAAAAAAAGGTATGAATCTTGTAAAAATTCATGCGGTATAAGTTCAAGATACACTACATTCTTTTTCGTAATAAGTGGAATGTTGTTTCTGGAACCAATATCTTTAATAGAATCCTGGGCACAGGAAGTATAATTAAAATTTTAATTTTAAAATATGAATCAAACTTATCAATATTTTTAGTATTAAAATCTATTTTCTATGATCTGAAAAAATATCATGTATTTTGAACAGTTCATGCATTTGTTGATAAAAATTTCATTATAATTTGATGAGTACGTGAGGAGGAAAAAAGAATTTTCCTTATGTAAATTAATGTAAAATTTAGCATTCTGAAACAAAGTAAGATCCCTTAAGGTATACAAATTTTGATATTTTATACCAGAAATAGTTTATTTAATGTTTTCTATTATTATTTGGCTTATTTTTTATTCAATTTCACCATTTTTTCACATTGCAAAGCATTCCGTTGCCATCAATGGGGAAGTTATTGAAAAATAAAATATTTAACATTTTATTTATGTGTAATTAAAATTTTTACTTTTTTTTAAAGTGCATCGGTTAATTGTAATAATCATTTGTGAATAATCTCGCCAAAAAGAAGTCACTTTTATGTTGTGTTCTCTAAATTGTCTGATATTTTTAGATACATGTGAATACATGGAGATATTAGATAAATGTAATTTAATTCTTTTGAAAATTTGTTATCAGTCTCAAAACTCAGATTTACAACAATAATGAAATATTCCCCAACGTAGCTGTGGTTAATCATACATAGACCCTTATAAATTACCAAAATATACCATTGTATTTATACATACAATCTTTTTAAACAAATAAAGATAAACAAATGAAAAAATTCATATTGTAACTCCTTAAATTGCAACTTGTGATTGAATTGTGAAAAAAAAATTGAAGAAATCTATTGAAATCTTTTTACCTCTTACAAATTTTGTACAGTTATGTCTTGCTTTTGAATACAAAAGTACTGTACATTCAAACTTTTTATTTGCCCCGCAGTTATATAGAATATTGTCGTTCCTTTTTCTTAACCAATAGTTAGCTATATTATCACCAATCATTACTACGTTTTTAAAAATTCTGCTATTCGTCTACATTTTGTTTTCTCGATGTTTTAACTTAACTCCTTGAAGCAGAGATTTACATTTTTAAAAAGGGCATTTCCGCTCCTGAAAAATTCGGATTATGCAAAATATTGTAAAAGTTTTACTTTAATGAGTGTGAGTATAATAAAAGAGACTCCCAAAAAACATATCTATTTAGATCGAAATGTCAGAAATGCTTGTTAAATTTGTTTTCTGTGTGCATGTAAGTGTGTATAATAATCAATTTTCAAAGAGGGACGGATATTTTCAGACTCATTATTATTTCTTCTTCGTACTGCGGGACAGAGACTGATTTCGATCGAAAATTTTTGATGAATTATATATTTACGCGTGTCTAATCCATTTTCTGTAGCGACTTTCTCCGTGATTGCAGTAATTATTTCCCAGACTTAAAAAATGATATAAAGTGGTGCTCCTTTAACCCAACTTTGCGTTCAAGTGTAGTAATTAAAAGTTAATGCATCTTGGGCTAACTTTTGACACAAAAATAGCTTGCAAATATTACTCAATTTTGGATTTATGGTACATTTATTTGCTTGTGTGTTTTATATAGTAGTTTCTCATATACTCTATAACTGCACTCCTTTCGTCGTTGCTAATCCTCCAAAACTGTCAATATCAAAGACAATATTAAAATGAAAAGTTCTAGCAGAAGAAGGGAATCGCAGTAAAGATCTTGATTAGAAAAGCTAAACTAACAATATGTTTGACATTTGTCTTGTGATCATGGCACTTAGTACAGATAGAAAAGGTCTCCCTGCCTTAACAGGACGACAGAGATTTTATATGACCACATGCAAGTCAACAGAGTGCTAACTAGGTTCTTGTTGACTTATGCCACTTGGTGAAACCAAGCACGATTGAGCCGGAGTCTACTTGTTTTAAGGCAAAGGGTTGCACCTTTCGTTTATAACGAATACCACAAGGGTGAAAGTACGACTTATGCTCAAGTGGGTTCTCGTAATTTTGAAGCAGGGACCAAGCAGAAGATCCATAGACTTAGCCTGCCACCCCCAGAGGTGTTGATTGAGAACTTAGAGGACATTGTGACCACCAACATATTTTACTTGCCCCAGTCACCTTCCACGAACACGGCGGACCTTAGGCCAGCTCGGGTTCCGAACTCGCAACCTCTCAGTTACGAGGTCGTTGCCTTTACCGACTGAGCTACCGCATATCTAACTAGGTCCTTCTATCACAAACAAGAACGAGAAAGAGAGAGACCCAAGCCTAGTTTGCTTCCTTAACTTCTTTGTAAAAAATACAACTTCAAGAAGGAATGACGCATTTAAAATGAAATTTTCAGGAAATACTTACTATAATATGTTATGCAAATGACTAAAATTCATCAAGCATGTGTGGGCTGAAAAGCACTGTCTGCACTGCATCTGAACTGTAAAGGTAGAAGGCTGTTGCGAGATAGTGAAAATATTCTGTAGTTATTTGCTAGTAGTAGACGTTAGGTGAGTCATAACTACGAATCGTTGGCGAAGAAGGGTGAACACAGCAAACAAAATTTCAAAAACTTAGAGTTTGAATGGGGAGAATCATCTGCCCTCGTGAAGAAATTTTTCCAATCGAGCAATAGCAGCTCGTCGTATTACTGTGTTCGTAATAGTAGCACAGTAACTCGTGTGTAGAAACAAAGAAAGGAGTTGACGCTGGAGGTAACATCAATCCGCGATGATAGATATCTGCCCGTTTGGAGCTGACGGAGCATAGAGCTTCATCGCGATAGAAGTACATTGGTCTAGTGTTACAGGTATTTCAGTGTCTGCTTCGTCGATTCGTTGACATGTACTACATCGTGGACGGCATGCAAGAAATCCTTTATACAAGATCCCTCTGCACAACCATTGAGTCCTGGGGCTACAATGAGCTAGTGAACATAGAGACTATCGGGCAGACTGTCAACAGGTGGATTTCTGATGTATCCTGCTTTAATTTTGTGGCACCATGACAGCTGTATTCATCTTAAACTCTATGCCTGTAAATGCAACCTTAAGGAAGAAATGCTGGACGAACACCCAATTATGGTCTGGGATGCGATTGTGTATCATGGACGATCTTAAAAATGAATTGTGGGTAATCTTAAAAAAATGCTGAAGTGTTGGAGCCTGAAGTCGATTCGTTACTGCAAGTCATTCTTGGTGTTGTCTTTAAAATTGTAATTATTTATTTGTACCAACACAGGTCATTTCTGTGTTAAATTTCATTTAATACTCGTGACTCCAATATTGTATTGAAAAATTTTACAAAAAAAGGAAGAGTTTATTTACAATTGATACGACGTTGAGAGCAATTTACAACGATTCTGTGAGTAATAGACTATAATTCTAAATAAAAGAGGGTGGAATAGGAGGGAGTCATATCATTGCAGTTCTTTTTGGCCAGTTTTTCTGTCAATTCATTTCCGCAGGTATTGGTAGTGATATGTTATATGTAATATCCAATAGAGAAGATCCACAGAATAGGAATGTTATGAGAGAGAAATTAGCCTGAGTTTGTAAAGAATAGACATGGGGGTTTTATTACGAACTAGGCTAATCCCCAATTGCTAATATCTTGGAGACAGTCAGATAAAACCCATAGGTCACATTTGCTCTCGGTTATGATAGAAAGTCAACATCAATTGGAATCAGTTTATTTTTATATAACTGCGCACTTCCCTAAAATTTTGTATTCTAAAATTGTGGCTCTATATTCAGAATATGGTTACTGATAAATATAATGGTACGCCTGCATCATAAGAAGTGTGAATCTGTATGCATACAAATGAATTCCTTCCGCATGTTATATTATTTTGATTGAAAGCATTTCAGCCAAGCAATAGCCAAATGAGTAGTGTGCTGCTCGTCCTTACCGGAGTTCATGGGCTCGAAGCTCACTGCTGACATAAAGTATCAGTATTAGCTATGCTTAAAGTTTTATGTTGACAGAAGAGGAAATATGTTTATTTCAAATTTGATATAAAAAATTTAGTTTTTAATATGCATATTTCAAAACTTAACTTGCAGGTGAAAGAATTTCATTTTCTTTTTCAATTGGCATACATTTTTATGTTATTTTTAAAAAATGTTCCACTTTAAACGACAAAAACTAAATGCGTTTAACTAATAAGTTAGAATGTTATTAAATATTTTGTAAAATACTCCTTAACAGAAATTTCTAATTTAGGATGAATTGAAAAATGGTGTTGTTTTAAAACTAGAAAGGTATTAAGTCATATTAGAGGCCTTATTGCACATTAAGTTATACAAGGGGAAACATCATCGGATTAAGTTTAAGATTCATTTTCGGATGAAATGCCTTATCACGTATCAACCTGAACCAAAATAAATCAATCAGACTTTTTCACTATCATACGAGAAATCCGCAAACCCTTCATTGGGAAAAAGAATTATTGCATTTTCAACGTGTAGAGGTTGGTACGTAATAGGACCTTAAAAAATACAGTGATACAGTTTAAAGATAAATATTTAAAAAGCATAGATTTAAGTTCCCTTGTTCCCTTCATCTAATACATTTCATGCTCTACTCATTCTTTACTCATGTATGGTGATACAGGCTTTTCTCCACATCTATCTCTATCAGTTGTAGTTAAAAAAATCCGAATTTATTGCATCTTTTGATCAAGTTCCAGCAATTCGTAAAGGCGTGGTAAAAGAAATTATCGGTAGCGAAATTTAATTGGTCTTTTTACTTGGGATTTTATGGCATCATAAAAACTAGGCTGAAAAAGAGAAAAAAGGAAGACCAGACAACACCCTTTTTCTCCTTTTTTTATAGACTGTAATTTAAGCAGTTGCAGTGAGCGAAAGATAATAAAAAGAAGAAATTAATTTGATAAGAAGCAACATTAAAAACAGCAAAATGTACTCATTATTATTATTATTATTCTGGTTATCTTTTTTTCTTACTGCAGACGTGAATTAAACTGGAAGAGCAGGAAAAAATTTTTTCACTTATTTGTTTGTTAGATGTTATTGTCTGTTAATAAAACTATCTTATTAGAGAATGTAATTAAATTCTCAAGACGCGAATTTCTTGTAATTACTTTGGTACTCATAAAACACTGGTTAAGAATTAGAAATTTGACTGAGAAAAACTCAAACGGCCTCGTAAAGTTCGCTGGAATCTAAAGTTATTTTAAGATAATTCAATAAAATATTTTAATCTTTTCGCTTTACTGAAATCATAAGATTCAGATTTTATTTTTCATCATTACTTTAAGAGAGAACATGTTGAGGTCACTAGAGAGTATTTTTGAAGTCATTCTTGGTTGATTTATCGCCATTCATTTTCTTTACTTCAAGCCTCCTTCACTTCCGAGCTAGAAGCATATTTTTTTTAAGAAAATAAAATGGCTCCGCTTAGACTTAAAAAAAAATCCTCTTTAAAAAATGGAATTTGAAATGGGCTCATTTTCTTTTTTAACTTAATGATCAAACAACCAAGAAATGCAATAGAAACATAAAAAAAATTGTTGTGGCTCCGATTAGCAACATTTTACTCTTGGGAGTGATTCCTCACCATTTCTGGCAACCTGTGTAATTTTTATTTGTTTTATAGAATGATCGATAGATGCATCTTTCCGTTTGGGATTCAATACTTTATTCAATGCTTTAAAAAAAACTCGCAGCTTGGTAACGTAACCTTAAGGTGGTTTTAAACATGGAAAAAAACTTGAAAAAGAGATTTAATCCGTGGAGTTTGTCAGTGAAAAAAATACTGGCTTCTGAGGTTAGAAACTTGTGTAAAAATTCAGTTTTAATAAAACAGTATATTAATTGAAAATGGTCCATTCCTTACAGCTTTGGAAATTATACTCACATGAAAAATAATGTTGTATCTTTGGAAATTTTTCTATGTCTTTGTCACTTGTTTGTTTTCTCATATGATAAATAAGGATAAAATGTAGAAATCGTCAAAGGATTTCAATATTAGGAAGTTTTACAAAATCACCAAGTTGTATCAGATTTTTGCATTTTTTAGTTCTTGTTTAGAGAGTTGCAGTGTTTTTCCATACAAACACTAATGCGGCAGGAACTTCAGGACCGATTCTGAAGAGATATGGAGATCTATGCCACCAAAGGCATTCAAATACAATTCTGATAGCAAAAGGCAGCCCTGTATAAACTCAGACATCGGATATCCCAGGTTGATGGAAGTCACATAAGTATCAAACGGATAGTGGATATCATACAACTTTCTGTTTGGGATTCAATACTTTGTGCAATGCTTTAAAAAAAACCTCGCAACTTGGGAACGTAACCTTAAGGTGGCTTTGAACATGGAAAAAAAACTTGAAAAAGAGATTTAATCCGAAGTTTTTCAGAGAAAAAATACTGATTATAACTGTTTCTGAGGTTAGAAACTCTTGTAAAAATTCAGGTTTAATAAAACATTATATTAATAGAAAATGGTCCATTCCTTACAGCTTTGGAAATTATACTCACATGAAAAATAATGTTGTATCTTTGGAAATTTTTCTACATCTTTGTCATTTGTTTGTTTTCCATATGCTAAATATGACGAAATGTAG
Organism: Pardosa pseudoannulata; assembly: GCA_032207245.1. Lineage (NCBI taxonomy): Eukaryota > Metazoa > Arthropoda > Arachnida > Araneae > Lycosidae > Pardosa > Pardosa pseudoannulata. The sequence goes on from CM063501.1 coordinate 67,863,937, forward strand.
AAATCGTCAAAGGATTTCAATCTTAGGAAGTTTTACAAAATCACCAGGTTGTATCAGATTTTTGCATTTTTTAGTTCTTGTTTAGAGAGTTGCAGTGTTTTTCCATACAAACACTAATGAGGACAGGAACTTCAGGACCGATTCTGAAGAGCTATGGAGATCTATGCCACCAAAGGCATTCAAATACGATTCGGATAACAAAAGGCAGCCCCCTTATCAACTCAGACATCGGACATCCCAGGTTGATGGAAGTCTCATAAGTATCAAACGGATAGTGGATGTCATACAACGTTCCGTTTGGGATTCAATACTTTATGCAATGCTTTAAATAAACCTCGCAACTTGGGAACGTAACCTTAAGGTGGCTTTGAACATGGGAAAAAACTTGAAAAATATTTAATCCGTGGAGTTTTTCAGTGAAAAAATATTGGTTATAACGGCTTCTGAGGTTAGAAACTCTTGTAAAAATTCAGGTTTAATAAAACAGTATATTAATTGAAAATGGTCCATTCCTTACAACTTAGGAAATTATACTCACATTAAAAATAATGTTGTATCTTTGGAAATTTTTCTACGTCTTTGTCATTTGTTTGTTTTCTCATATGCTAAATATGAAGGAAATGTAGAAATCGTCAAATGATTTCAATATTAGGAAGTTTTACAAAATCAGCAGGTGTTATCATGTTTTTGCATTTTTTAGTTTTTGTTTGGAGAGTTGCAGTTTTTTGCCATACAAACACTAATGAAGAAAGAACTTCAAGACCGATTCTGAAGAGCTATGAAGATTTATGTCAGCAACGGGATTCAAATCCCCCTGATTCTGATAACAAAAGGTAGCCCCTTACCAATTCAGACATCGAACATCCCCGGTTGATGGAAGTTTCATAAGTATCAAGTGTATGGTGAATGTCATAAAACGTTCTCTGTAACATCAACAATCTATGTCCCCCTTTAACGCCCTGTGGACAACTTTAAAAGATATTTGGTGTTCCTTTCCTAAAGATTGCTTCTTTAAGTTGAACTCTCATAGCTTAGTTGGCAAATGCATGGAAGTCAAGATGGAGGATTGAGAGATCGGGGCCCTAGCTGGCGAAAGACCATGTGTTCGCTAACGACGCCTGAGGAACGTAAAATAAGCTCGCGGTTACAAAGTAAAGAATGTTTAACGATATATCTGGAGGTTACAGGCCAGGCCTGGGGGTCTTTTGCTTCATCTCTGCTTCCAAATTACGAGGACCGCCGAAGGGTTCTGAATTCGGAGTCTCAAACTGGCCAAAGACCGTCGTATGTAAAATAGGTTTGAACTCAAGAGCTTCCAGATGTACATATTTTACGATGTTAATAATTGTTGTTTTAACGTCTAACCGATGGCACATGTAAATGAGCCCGAATTCTATGGTGTCATAGCATCAACTTGGGATGAAGTTTATGGAATCCTGAACACATAAAAACATGTGACGGACCAACCTAAACGTTTTGAGGTTTACACTTGCTGTAGTGTCACTAAGCACAAAACCAACACGGCATAATGCGCCACCAGTATAACATCTAGACCTCATATGTGGCCTCTAGTCATTCATGCCTCTTACTAAGCTTGAATTTTACTCAGTATAATCGTGCTGAGTAAATTATTTCTGCTTAAATAATCTGAAATAATCTAAAATACAGTTTTAAGTATAAAATTTTACGAAATGTTTTTTTTTTCTAAACCTTTTCATGTAACAAGTGACCGAGAGTATTAATTGTAACAGAAGGAAAATACTTTGAATTATTATACCATAGCGAAATTGTTTTCGTTTGAGGCAATTATTTGTGAAATCAGGCGATGAGATTTGGGGATATGTTCTACGAAACATTATACATTTCTGTTTTAGTATTAGAATCTAACTAGTTTCTACTTTTATAGCAAATTATAAATAAATTTACTCTACTTGGATTACATAATGTATGAAATATAATATCAGTCCTTTCTTTTTTCGTTTTGCTTTGTAAGAAAATAATTAAAGAAATAACAATTCCAAAAAATTCAAAATATTTGTAAAGTATATTAGTTTAAACGTACTACTAATTTATCTTTTAAATCATGATATACTGTGCAAAACAGATTTAAAACAAAAGTCTGATGTTAAGTCCGGAACGCATTTCAAGCTATGAAAACATACCGCATTCCCACAACATTGTATAATTAGCATTAATGGATGCGAAAGTCTGTTAATAATATGTAGGTGAAAAATTGCATGCCTAGACTGCAGAAACAGATATTTATGGTAATTAGTTGATGATGAAACCGAATTCATTCTCCGAGTTTAAATAAAGTTGTTGTAGCAGTGTTCTTCGTTCTGCAACGTTCCCGCGCTTTCGTGTCAATAAAATATTTTATGTACTAGAGAAATAAACAGTCCTAACGCCATTTTCAACGGGGTGGGAATAAATACAGATGTAAGTATAAAGTAATCTGCATTTTAAATTAAATCGTTCCTTACCTGTCATGACAACTGTTCACTTTTCTAGGACATTATAATAAGGTAACTTACATTGTCCTGGTTTTGCTTGGAGAATGAATAATAACTTTACTGAGACATTTAAAATTTTGGAAAACAGAAAATATTCCATCTGTAACAGAGCTTTCGTAAGCACTTAAAATTTCTGTAAATGCCATCAAGTTAAACATATCACTCACTTATTACATGACAATCTAAAAAACTATTGTTTTGTAAATTTGTATACCGAAAATTGTATTCTAGATCATATAAAAAAATAGTATGTTTAACATGATTTTTCTAAATAAAATTCAAGGAGCCTTACATGATGCTTGAATAGCAGAAGAGACTATATCTAAAAATGAAACAACACAGATACTGCGCATTTAAATAGTGAATCTTATACTTAGATTATTTATGAAAATGAACTAAAACAATGAACAGATACTCAAATACAAATATGCATTTTCATTCCTTTTCCTTTACAATACATTTATTTCGTCGACAAGAAGTCAAATCTGGCAACTTGGTGATAACATTGGCACCTGTTTCGGGTCACATAAAGCTCACTTCCAATATACATATATGCTACATAATTTTCCTTATGCAAGTGAACTTAAAAATAGCATAAATATTAATATATATCCCCCCTTATAACAAATATATATTTTACGTCCACGCATAATACTAACGATAGTTATGCATTGAAAGATTTCTCTAACACTTAATATATTTTACTTGTGTTGTTAACCAGATAAATTTCTATATCATTCCTTCAGACACCTATGCTGAAATAATTTAATTAAGGATAATTTATTAGGAGCAGACAGTTTCCTATAAATACACAACGTCTGAAATTTAATATAGATTACCAATTAAGTTAGGCAACAGTTATCCTGACAATATCTACAGTCTGACACCGCTGCAGAGTTTATTTATAATATAGACAAATTACTAGACACTCGAATATTACTAGCCTTAACGTGGAAAAGGGAGCTGAACACCGGATAATGGTTTATTTATAATTTCCAACTTTTGATTTTTCCCGTCTGGTCTCAAATTCGTTAAAAGGAACATTTCTCTAACTATTGCAGCATTACATCTTTAAAAATAAGTAAGGAAAATAAGATATAATTCGAATTATTTGCCAAGCACTGAATGACTCGTACATTACATAGACATATAAACTACCCTAGATAATGAGATTAAATATCATTTATTTATTTATAGATAATGTGTAACTATTTTCGTTGAATCATTTTATACAAATGGTAACGAGAAATTTTAATAACTCTTTATTTAACTAACTATTTGGATAAATTTACGAATTTCATTGACTTAATGAAAAAACAAAATTACACAAATTTTTGTTTCTTATTTGATGTAAAATAGCACAGATTTTTAAAGTCTGCAACCATTTTACATCAAATTACTCTCAATTCTAAAGTAGTGTTTCAAAACCACAGTGAATAGAGTTCATTTTTTTTCTTGTACGAAATAAAATTGTTTGCTAGAATAATAATCATTTGTGATCATAATGTTATAAAATACCCTAGTTAGTAAGCATTTTCTAAAACTAATTTAACTTTCCAAGAATTAATTATGATTCAAGAACTTAATGATTTAATTTCTGTACACTATTTGAAACATCATTGGTTTGTGTACTTCTCGTGTACGTGTAAGGATAAAATTAAACTAAA
>CM063501.1:67870716-67962206 GCA_032207245.1 Pardosa pseudoannulata
TATATATATATATATATACGTATGTATATGTATGTATACATATATACGTATGTATATTATATGTATGTGTTTACGTATGGGTGTGTGTGTGTGCATGGATGCATGTAAGACCACAAAAAAGCCATAGAAAAAGCTGAAGATAGATTTAGAATATCTAACCATGATATAGATCCAGTTAAAACATGTAGAAAATCATCACAGCACATAATCAAACTTTGACAGGCGTGACAAAAAAAAAAAAATTCCGGAAATTAAAACTTGCCATTTTAGTGTCAGACATTTTATGCACATCGCGTCTAAACTAAATCATGCACAAGTAAGAAGAGGGTTTTCTCATGACCTCAAACCCTCATATAGACTACCAAAAAGTGAGGATCTGGCATTATATACCTCTACAGTATGCATTAGGGTCAACTCGCAGAAGAAGGTTAGTATTCCCTGTTATCTATTGTTGAATATATTTCTACACATAGTGAAAACATAATGGATAATTATTAGAGATTGTAAGCAAATTATAAAAAATATTTATATGAAACATATATATTAAAACCTGTAATTATTTTCATTAACAAAAGTTTTTGTTGCATTTGATTGTATTCCGTAAAAACAAATATGGCTATGTTTCCACAATCAGCGTTTGTCTAATTAGATTCGAAATGAAACCCGATGCCTAGTTAATAAAATGCATTCATTTCGTGTGACGGCTTTGCAAATGATTTGTCAGAGAATATATCTGTGCCCGCTTAACGTGAGACGAGTAAATTGGATCCAAGTGAGACTCATTGAGTTGCTTCGGCAACATATGAACTCGGTTTCTTCGCATCCGATGTCATAAGCTCCTGTCGGCATTTCGTGTCGAAAAGGATTTGAAACTAGTACTTCAACCTCCGCTTACGTTACAGTAAATATCGGTCACTGCGTGTGTATTAGCTCTTCGCACTTTCGACTGCTTATTAATATTCACGTTTATTTCGGGCATTAAATTAACGGAATTCGTTAGATCTAATTTACATATGTGGGTGTGGGTGGGTGGGTGTATACGTGCGGTTTTACACGTACAAATACATATGTACATGTATGTAAATATATAGATATGTATATTCTTGTAGAAGAAGATTGGGGTTTTCTAATGGGTACGTGTACGAGAAAAACATAAGGAGGTTTGTACCTGAAAAAAAACCCATAGAAAAGACAATATAAAATATATTATTTGAGTGGGTGATGTATAGTGGAAATACACGTTATGTCCTTCACCCGATATTTAATATATAAATTGAATTTGGCTTTTCGCCAACTTAAGTTTAAATCTTAAAGTAAAAACACAATAGGCATTAAAAATAAGGAGAGGAGAAGTTACGGAATTAATGGATTTTATTGATATTAATATAAAATTTTAAAAAAAAATAATAGAAACCAATTGATTGAGGTTTTTTAAAGATAAAAATTAATAAAAAGAAAGGAGAAAACAAAAATGGACTAAAAAAATAAGACAATTATGGAGGACGGAACTCCGAGCTCCTCTTTTCGTTTCGAGATCCAGGTCTGTAACTCCTCCATCCTGTCTGTTTGGATGAGAACCGCCAGTCTGGAAAGCTCATCAAAATTCGTTGTGTCTGGCGATACCGTGGAAAACCGCCAAGCGCAGGATTAAAACATGCCAATGTGTGGAGTGGGGATATGTCATATCATGAAAAGGGCGAATTTATAAAACTATTGCAATGCAGCGCTCGCCAAGGAGAACACCAAGTGAAGTTCCTGGTATGTGTGATGTCATCTGATTGAATATCCAGAGCGGATTATGCGATAAAAAAAAAATAGGTTTTTCGACTCACCAACCTGATAATTGGGAGCATGGCAGAAAAGTTACAAACAGGGAACTTTAAGGGAAGCTTAGAGAATTAAAATAAACTAAATGGAACGGAATTAAAATTAAGGAAATGGAACGTTATGACATATATATATGTGTGTGTGTGGTGTGTGTGTAATACAGGAAGGGAATAATATTGTAAGTGTACTAATATAGAAATAACAGATCTAGGAATAAGCCCCCCGAAAACAAAAAGTAATAAGAAAAAAACCAACAAAGACCCCAAGTGTGTGGAAGCAAACAAGACCTCCAGCAAACACACAGATGTGAACCACCTGTGGGCCATGAAGACGCAATTTTAATCCCCTTTGACGTTACAGAAATCATAAAATCAAAAGGGTGAATCCTCCCCCCATGACACTATTTCTATGTCATGTCTGGATTGTTAGTCTTTACTTAAACTATCGGGACACGAGTTTTCGTCCAGTACCTTCTTTATTTATCCAAGATCTAAGTATGCATCATGAAGCACTGTCGCGTCACAAAGCCTGATATTAGAGCTACTGACGTGACTGGTCTGATTGACACGACTAGTTTAACTTAAGGCTGGGGAGAGAATACTTACAGGCTGATGGGTGGGGGAGAACGTCTTCTTTTCTAACTGACTGCTCGATACATAATATGAACTATTCTAACTTAAGGCTGAATAGAAAATATATGAACTCTTTATCGAAAATATAAAATCTTACACTATGGGGTTTGGGGAGGTGTTTTTTTGGCTGGCCATTTAGAATTTGCGAGGGTGTGTTTGGACGTTCTTGGACCTCTTCATTGGTACTTGCACTTTTCCTTTTTGTTTTCAGTATAGCAGAACAGATAGCTTGGGACGCTATCTTGTGGGGTGCAGGTGGCTGGCGAGGGAAATAACTCTCGCAAGTTATTTGATTGTATAGTGTCACGGGGGATTAACCCGTTTGATTTTATGACTTCTGTAAAAGGGGATTAAAACTGAGTCTTCATGGCCCACAGATGGTTCACATCTGTGTGTTTACTAGAGGTCTCGTTTGTTTCACACACTTAGGGTCTTTGTGGGTTTTTCAATTATTACTTTTTTTTTGGGGGGGGGGGCTTATTCCTAGATCAGTTATTCCTCTATTACACTTACAATATTATTCCCTTCCTATATTACAATCCAGACATGACATATATATATATATATATATATATATATATATATATATGTGTGTGTGTGTGTGTGTGTGTGTGTGATTTTGTGTGTGTGCATGTATGTGTGTTACACCGCGGTATCACCAGCGATCTCCGATGGTATAAGTCCCACCGAACGATGGCCGAATGGTTAGGGTGCTGCCCTTCGGAACCGAAGTTCGTGGGTTCGAATCCCACTATGGTATGGATGTTCGTAGCCGTTCGGAATCGGCTTTAAGCAGTAGGTCCCGGTCTCATTAGCTCTCGTGTTGCAAAAAGTATATCGTAGCACTCCAAAACCACAAACCGATGGTATAAGTCATCGATGGTCTCCCGAAGTTCTGGTAGTTATCAAATGTTACTTAAATTAGTACATCAAATATTAGGTTTATTGGGGCTAAGCTCAGTACTCTGGTACTTTCTATAGCCGATTACTTGAAATCTTTAATTTATTGACGTTATAACTTGGCTCTGCTACATACGTCTGACGGCTAAGTCAAGTGGCAAAGAACTAGTAGATACTTGACTCCTTCAAGTGAGACAGACACCCATATTCCAGAAAACTATTATATTCAGGATTTTTGTGGTTCGCCAGGGGCTAGGTGGTCACTTTAAATTGCAAAATTGGAATTTAGGGTCCGAATTAAGCAACAGAATCCCGTAAGATTAAAAATGAACATATTAAAATGGTAACTAATAAATATATCTGTAATAACAGTAAAATATTTACTATAATATTTAGCTATAATAAATAAATGTTGAATACAGTATATTAATGACTATAAACTATAACCTAAATCAAACAAAGTGAATAAACTCTTTAAACAGATCTCTGATTTGTGACAAGAATAGTAAAAAAAAACATCGAATTTCCTATTGAACCATAAAAAAAGAACTTTGAATAAATCTAACTTTCAGAATGCAAAATGAAAAAGAGTATAATTTTTATGAAAGTATTTTTGACAACTTTATTGTGTCACGTATGAAGATATTTTTCACAATTTTTCACATCGCTCTGTATTTTTCAAAACATTGGGATAAATTTGTCAGTAAGAAAAAAAATGTATGCTCTTTTTCTAAATGTAATATAAACCTCATTTGAGTCGTTAAAGTATTTCAACGCCGATCGAAATAAAAGAATCCTCAAATTCAAAACCATTAAAAAAAGATGTTATGAAGAAAGCAAAAATTACCGCTGGGAGAAAGTGAAGCATAAAAAATACTTTCAAAAGCCTCGTTCATACCTTTGAAAGTATGAATTGCTGAATATTTTTAAATATTACAAACTACGGCGTTAATTTCTTTTAATTAGCATTCACGATATAAAATGTTTCATGATATAGGGTTTTATCTTATTTTTTCTTAATACAGCACTTGAGTGGATATATTGAGAAATACATTTTGCTCAATACTTGATTATGTTCAAGCTGCCTGAAAGAAAGTTAATTAACGTCTTACGGATTCTACACTTATTAGACAGTTAAATTCATTTGATATCCATGTTTCGAGTATAGAGAATGTGCATGACGTCAGGTGCAGCAAAAATTGCATCTCAACTTCCTTGTTGGCAAAACATACGAATTTCCTACGGATTGTGCTTGTTATTTGGGATTTTAATTTTGTCAATTATCTGAAAATGGTAACAAGCCGTTGTGCTTATGGCTGCACTAACCGTTTCAAAAAAGGCGAATATATTGAATTTTATTGCTTTCCTAAAGATCCTACATTGAGAATGATTTGGATAAAAGCTTTGTAAAAGCAAGACTGGACTCCAAGTTCTTCAAGAATTTGGGACATTTTCAAAATGGTAATAAAACGTTAACCTTACTGTAATGTAATAGATTATATAAAATTTTTATGCTCTAAGAATTTTTTCATTATTACTAAGTTGTTTTTTTCATATTTCTAATGTATTTTCTATACTTTTGTGAAAAGTACTGTACCTATAAATACAATTATTTTTTGTCCTTAAAATGATCAGGTTTTGCACATTTTTATTAGATTCTTATTTATGTAAGAGTTTATTGTGCCTGTTAACATAATCAAAGTAGTTATTCTTTGATTAGGATACTTAATAGTACTTTATAAAGTGTTTATTTTTTTAAATATATATATATACTTTTGTAAGTGCAAATCTATTTTGAATTACTTAGCCAGTTTCTGATGCTTCCTTCCTCTTCCCTTAAATAAAATTTAGTTTTATTGTATACGTGATCCATACCAAAGCTCAGATGAAAACATGCAATGTTTTGCCAACGAAAAGTTGAGTTGAAGTCAGCACTCGTATTTGTTTACAAACATGCACGTTCTCTGTTGCGGCTAAAATCAATTCACATGATAAAACTAATACTTATTTATCGGTAACCATGAGATTTGTGCCAAAAATTAAAATGTCTCTATTTAGTACTACCAAGGTCAAGATATTTTTTTAATCAGAGGCATTGGTAATATACTAATTAGACGTTATTATCCTTCACTACCTAAGAAGTATGATTGTTCTTGAATTATGTATCGAAATCTGAATAGTCCTAACTATCAGTAAGTCAAGTAGAACCTCTAGGAGGATATAATGGTCGATTGGGCAGAGTGCTTTCTTTTAGTACTGAGATCTTTGAATCCCACTTCTTTGCTGGAATATTTGTAGCCGTTTGAAATTGGCTTTAAGCACTAGGTCTCGGTCTAATTAATTTTCATGTATAAAACTTTGATTACTTTGATTGCATTTATCATACATTGTATCTTTACCAAAAAGTAGTGCAAATATACCAGTATATAGTAGATTGACGTTTGAAGTTTATAATTTCAAATTCCAATGTGGATAAGTTTGCTCGTAGCCAATCGGAATTAGCTTTGGACAATATATTCCGATATCATGTCTCCGAGTAGTAAAAGATTGACTGTAATGATCCCCAGCAACGTATAAATGTGTAAATAAGATAAACTTTCACACAAAGAGCACAATGTCCTTCATTGGCAAAAAGGGACTTTAACAATAAAAAAACATTTTTTTTAACTCTTCTGACATCCAGATGTACGAAATAGTCCCTTGGTCAGTTGTCTGCCCGTGCGGTGTTGTCAAACCATTTATGTTTTGTCACCTCCTTAAAACATCCAGGTGTGTTTTCGTGAGTACTTAACTATGAATAAAAAAGATGTCTGACGTGGTTTTTTTAACAAAAAAAATATAACAGAAAGACAAAAAAGATATAACAAAAACACTTTAGGGACATGACCGAAAGAAAACTATCTGTCGTAAAATATTGTATCTGCTGTCTCAGTTAAGTCACAAAGAAAAGTCCTTTCTTTCTAATCCTCGATCCGCTCTGTCTCCTCCATCGTTTCTTCCCTACGAAAAAACCTCTGTCTGATGCGGATCGCACCTTCTTGTACTTCTTGTAGCCGGCACGTTCACTAATAAGACAATCTCTTTGACACCCGCTTTCTGTGAAAATTTATCTTTCTTCTTTTATTTTCCAACCAGGGTTTAGATACACTAAACGTTGATGTAATGTTTCCCATAACAATCCGAATGTCAAGGGAGATCGTTAACGGAAAAGTAATTGCTTTTGCGTCTGCCCATATTCTCATCCAATTCATATATATCTGGGATATATTACTGCGAGAGCGACTGAGTCTCTGTACGGTTTTGGGGACCTAGTTATTGCCTTTACTTCTATGAGACAGGTTGACGTCCCATACAACATGTTACATGCTTGCTATGGTAGTTGTAAATAACTATCTTCTTCACCCCGATGACAAACTACCTTGATGCGAAATACATCTGTTATGGACATGTACGAAGACTTGCATGATAATCAACTGATGAACCACACCTTCAAAGGAATGTTGCATTTCTGAAGAAATACAAAGATAACTAACGATCAATACGACCAAGTTAAACAGATCTAAAAGTTTTGTCTTTACAAATGCAATTATATTTGAGGTAGTTTAGTGTAATCTAAAATATCATCAAAAATTCAAGGAATTAATTCTGTTTAGAATGGAATTTAGAGATTTGTAGAACAATTAAAAACCACATATTTTATACGTATATGGGTATATATTCTACATAATTTTGATATAGTTATCTATAATTTATATATAGTTACGTTTAAAGATAAAATAACTGTTGACAGACAAAGATGATAACAAAAATCTACTCTCTTTTATTAATCTACAGGAAACAGGAGACTACCTAAGAAAACATGCTTTAAAATAAAAGAACTGAACTATAATTGCAAGAATTTCAACTTTTATTACTGAAATTGTATGCATAACTCATACAATTACTACCGATACTGTATTTGTAATACTGCATTTGATAATGCATCAATAATACTGCATTGTATGAACTCCGATTATAGTGCTACGAAATGTTAGAAGAAATTTAGATGCACAATTTTTTCTGCGTAAAGCATCATACAATACTAAATTATGAAGCATAATACTTTTAAATATAATTGCTGTTTTATTTACCAATATAGACACAAAAAATTAAACCAATGTATGTTTCTATTACATGATTACCTCTGCCGAAAAAAATTTTTAAAAAAATTCTCATAAGTTATCAAATTTTGAAGAAATTTTTCGTTTCAATTTAAAAATAATATAATTAACTCAGTTACTTTAGAATTTAATAGTTCAGAAGTATCCCATGAAACACAAATATAAAGTAATGTAGATGTAAAACTCAAATAATCTCACCTGATGATATCCAAACTTGCGTGAATGAATGTGTCATAACCCGTGAACTATATGGCTATCATTCGCAGCGTACCATTAGGTCGGTGTCTTTTTACTTAACTGGAACCAAACAATTATTAGACTTTTAGTTTTAGATAAGTTACCAACTTCCCACAAACGATCAAAGTAATAATTTTTATTGCGCTATTTAAAATACTGATTGAGGAAATAAAAATAAATTTCTGGGATCGAATGGTGATCAAAATAAAAAAATATATATAAATTGATATTGTCAACATCTTTTTCCTTTTAACCCCGCATAAAAATGGATATTAAGTGTCATAATAAGGAGAATAAGTTCTCTTATTATACTTCTTTTCTTTGACGAAGATGGCAACAGTCTTATGGCGGAAAAAGGCAATTTTCTGCTGAAACTTTCGTGGGACTTTTTCCATATTAATTGAACGAGATGCAGCATAGGAAAAGCTGGCATAAGACATCCGTGAAAGTAATTAAGGTGAAAGCCTAAAGAATAGTTTTGGAGGTCGGTTATCACAACAGCGCTTTCAGGGGTTACAGATGTGGTTACGGGAGAAAAAGTCATTATAGACACTTTTGAAAAATTTTAAATCATTAAAATATTTTGCGGAAAAGTTTTGATGTTAGTACATTTTTGATCGCATAAATTAATAAAAATGTTACATCATTATTTCGTTATTCGAACTTTCGTTCATCGAATTTGAATTATTTAAATAAAATTCGATTAGGTAAACAATTTTATAAAAATTCCATCCAAAAGTAAAGAAACATTTATAAAAAAGAAAAAATGAATAATAAAGCTTTGTTTAACTTTTTTACAGCTTAAATGCGTTAATAGTACCTGAGTAAAATACATTACATTTTCATAGTTGTTCATATATAAACAATTTATATTTGCTCTTGCTTAATCTCTTTATTTCACAACAATTTCTAATTAAGTTCAAGATCGTATGACGATGGTTCCAATATTTTAAAGTAAGATTTATATTTAACATAAAGATCAATAGCACAGTGCTGGTAGATGGCTGTACGGCAGAGCGCTGCTATTTGATAGTGGAGTTCATGGGTTCGAATTCCACATCATTAATGTTCGTAGCCTTTCGAAATCGGCTTCAAGCAGTTGGTCCAATCTCATTAGCCTTGGTGTAGCAAAACGTGCTACAAACCAAACCATTAGTTAAAATCCAGTTTGGATTCGAGGCATCCTTTTAAATTGTATACTCAGGAAGATAAGGTTGTTCTCTCTTACACTCACTTTCTCTCTCTCTCTCTCTCTCACACACACACACACTCACTTTCCCTGCCTTTCTCCCTGTCTATATATTTTTGAAAATTAAGAAGTTTGTATGTTTGTTTTTTATACATAACCACACGGTTTGACTAAAGGAATTCAACATGATTCTAAACTGTACTCACAGTATCAGAAGACTTTAGAGGAGCATGAATATAAACAAATTATTGAGCTTGTACCAGATAATTCTCATCCCCCCCCAAAAAAAACATGTTTTTACCTGCCTCATAGCGTATTTTACAATTCTGGAAAACTAAAAAATTTTCTGATCCCGTCATATGACGGGCTATATGTTAGTATACAAATAGTCATGAGCACCTAAAATGTATCTTTTTACACAGTTTCCAGACGTTTTAAGCATCTAAAATGAATGAACCCTTGTTTTAATTAAACTATATACAGGGTGTCCCTGAAGTCCGTGTACAAACTTGGAGGAGAGGTAGAGAACTTCGTGAGGAGTCATAATTATATAGGAAAGCATAGGCGGAAACGTAACCCTTACAAGATAAAGAGCCACAAAGACAATAAGGACACACACACAGAATGTAGTGTAAAACGCTTTATTATACAAAAAACAACAATAATAGTAAATAAAAAGTATTGCAGGGAGTGTTCGAAATTGCTGCCATTGGCATGAATGCACGCACGACACCGACGCGACATGGTTGGAGGACATTTTCGAAAATGCCGGGCGTTTCACGGATCGTAGAAACAGCAATGGATATTCATGCCACCAGGTCCATTGCATAATTGACGGACGTGTCATACACAAGGCTCTTCATGGTACCCCAGAGAAAAAAAATCCAGAACAGATACATCAGGGGATCTGGGAGGCCAAGCGACGGGGCCACCACGCCCAATCCACCTGTTTGGAAATCTCCTGTCCAAATGCTCACGAACACACCCTCTTCGAATACGGGTGTTCGTGATGTTCGTGGCCGTCCAGAACGTTCAATCGTGACTCTGAAGGATCCATGTTCCGCGAGGTTCTGACGCACCCGGGCGAACATTTGATGATTCGGTTGCCGCTTCGTTGGATACCTTTCCCGATAAAACTGAACAGCAGCACGTCCATTTACGTTGGCTAGACCGTAGATGAAATGGATATCTGCCAACTCGGAGTTCATAAAATTATTCACGTTCATCGTACGCTGTCTGGGTCTGAACTGAGGAAACCACAAGTGCCGATCTTGAGAGGTCGCGTATAGCGCCACCTATTGCTTTCCTCCCATGCTTTCCTATGTCATTTTGGCTCCTCACAATGTTCTCTACCTCCCCTCCAAATTTGTACACGGACTTCGGAGAAACCCTGTATATTGTCTCGTGTTAGTACCTCTGTCTTACTTGCAGAATTTTGCAAAAATTAGCCAATTATGGAAGTGCAGCTGGCAATAATATATAATGTTTCCAATGTGGCCCTTAAGTTCTTACTGGTTAGAATTCCCTGAGTTGCATGAAAGATTTTATGCTTTGAACAACTTTGAATAGTTTTATATTTAAATTTTAGGAATTAACCGGCATGAATTCCTCTTGAAGTACACTGTTTTTACCTAAAAGTGTTTTAAATAAATATATTTTCGCTTTTTCTTTGAACCTTCCTGAATTACAAACGATTTATTTCTTTCTTCCACCGACTTCCTCTCTTTTCTTTAACGAATAAGCCTTTTTTATGTTCGGAGAAAAAAAATGTATTCTACCGTAACAAACGATTCATTCACAGTTGGTGGCAAAGGAATTCGGAATGAATCTCTATCGCAAATCAATACTCATTACCGCTCCAAATACTAAATATATATTGTTCTGACATGCCGTGAAACACTAGAAAGAAATGCCTCGTCTCACATAGGGATAGGCACGAGAGAGCAAAAAAATATATGTTTGATAAAGATAACTTGTACTTCATATGGATTGCTCAGGTACTATTCAGTTCGTATTTGAACAAACGAGAAGAATAGCTGTTCTGTTAGGGGTAGGAAGGAAAGCAGATATTGTTCTCTACTGGTTAATTTCGATCGTATCTGTTTAATGTATTAGTCACTCATATTGAGGTATTTGCAGAGATAATCCTATTTCTTTTCTTTTTTTTTGTTTTCAAAGGCTCTTTTCTCGAATTGTTTTATTTAGCTGTATAACGTTAATTTGGAATTGAAATTGAAAGAATTTTATGTACATTGCGAAACACATTAAAATTCTTGATTTAATACATATTTCATTGTATTCGTGTTAATGTGTATTCTTCCCTGATTTCTGAAATTACAGCCATATTGGATTTCTTTCATGCAAATATGGCGACCATTCCATCGTCTACATAGATTGTCATATTAAGTCACAATAAGAATAATTACACATTATTGACAACTGTTAAATCATTCACTATATTGAGGAGGAAATGGTCCATCCCTTAGTAAGCCCCTTGTGTTCAGTATTCCGATTACCAATACAGTTCAGCGAGTGTTCTTTTAACGTGGGAAGGTATGGATGAAATATATAGAATCCTGAGAAGAGCCCGTGCAACACTTTAAGCTAGAATGAAACTAGAAAGCTGAAGCAACTAAGTACCAAGTGAGCTCCCAACGAGCCCTCCCTGTCTCACAGGAGCTCTCTTTTCTGACCCTCTAAGTCAGAGATACTGTGAAGCATGGGAGTGATGAAATATCTGATTTTTACACACAATAATGAGGACTAAAATACTAAGCTAAGTTAATAAAAAATTTTAAGCCTAAGAGATAAAAAGATTCAAGAGTTCAGTAGGAGGGGATACACAACTAGGTGTAGCTACTTTTATACATTTTCTACCTCAAGAACCTTCTACCGGCCACCTAAAACCCGAAACACTGCCACCTATCGGTTGCACAGCAAACTACAAAATCTGGGAATGATGATACATACGAAAGATAGGCAACTAAGTACCAAGTGACTTAAATTTCTTGAATGAATATTAATTTATATATAGGATTATGAAAATACAATTAAAATATTTATAAATTGTTGGCACAAGTGATTCACTATGAATAGGGTCTTGAAAAGCTGCACTCAATCACCGAAAAAAATGCCGTCGGCAACTTCCTTTGTCCTCTAGTCTGGGTTTTTGACAGAACCCATAAAGAAACTACAGAATTAGAGGTGTGGGATTCTTCTATGTCCAACACCTACTGACTTAAAAATTCATCTTGCTCAAAAACGGGGTGCCAGCTTTTGAATGGAGAGTCAGACCCCGACAAGGCAACGAGTCCTTCTACTGGTTTACCAAAGTTTTCAAACTCCCTCCTGATCTGAAACGCACCGGTACTGTTTGCTTTAGAGAATTGTGATATATGGAGAAAGGTAATACCCATATTCATAGATGTAGATGTAACTTAAACCAAGATATATACCTGAAAAAGACATATGCCTGATAACTTATACCAAATTATCAGGTATATATCTTTTATTACTTTAACCTTTAGCTCAGGTTAAAGTATCACAATTTTCTGGCCATTTTATCGATGGTGTATAGCAATAAATTCAAAGCCAGTTTGAGAGTAAGGCACTAATAAAAAAAAAGTTTAAAAACATATTGGCAGACCCTCCATTCTGCGAATAGATAATTCAAACCAGTATTTATGCTAAAGACATTTCAAGGGTTATTTCTCAAATAAATGTTTTCTGTAACGTCATAAAGTTGCAAACTACGAATGGAGAAAAAGAGTAGCGTAAACAACAAAATTCACTGAAGTGCCACTGAATTAGGGATAGCAAGGGCTATGCAAATTGTGTAGCTCTGAGCATCATTTATGCGCAAGTTAGGGCACTGAGGTAACTGCATATATAACGCGTACTGTGGTTGTTCTGAATTAGTTGTTGGAGTTGCCACTATGGGTAAACTGGCTGATTGAAATGCCTTCGATCACGGAAAAATCGTAGGTGCACGACGCATGGCCCATTCATTTTCCGAAATCCTCAGACACCTAGGATTTTCAAGGTCGACAGTATCAAGAGTATACCAAGAATACATGGATGGTGGAAAAAAACTAGCGATCCGGCAAACTGCAAAGGATAATTAGCCTTGACAGTGCGTGGTGAGAGACGGCTCAGGCGTATTTTTCGTATCCAGCGATGCCAAATATTAGCTCAAATTACCACCCAGTTGAATGACGGTGCCAGTCGTACAGTCAGTAGAGGGACTGTTGAACACTTGCTTTCCCGTATGGGTATCGGGAGCCGTTGACCTACGAAAGTACCATTGCTCTATATTCGCCATCTGGCTGCACGTCTTGCCTGAGCTAGAGAGCACAGAAACTGGAGTGTAGAGAAATGGAAACGAGTAGAATAGAGTGATGAGTCTAGATTTCGACTACTTAATGCATACGGGAAGCTGAGAATTCGGCATCAAGCTCATGAAGCTATGGACCCTGCATGCCATGTTGGAACTGTACAAGGGTATGGTGGCTCAATCATGGTCTGGAGTGTTTTTTCGTGGCACTTTTTGGGGATCTTTGGTGCTTGCACCAACCTCCCCCAATGCAATTTGGTACATAGAGTTGCTGATTGATCCCCTCCATCCGTTTATGCTGTTCTGTTATCCGTGCGGTAATGGGGTTTTCCAGCAAGACGACTGTACCTCTGACGAGTCCCGGTTGGCTACTGCGTGGTTGGATAAGCATTCCTCTGACTTTTCTGTCATAAATTGGTGACCTAAAAGCCCAGACTTAAAGCCTATTGAGCCTCTTTGGGATATTTTGGAATGAGGTCTAAAAGGCCATCACACAACACTAACGAACCTTACTGAATTATGGACAGCTTTAGCCAATGTTTGGCAAGCTATTCCCGTGGAACGTTTCCAGAAACTTGTTGAATATATGCCTCGTCATGTGGCAGCCGTTTTCAAGACCAAAGGAGGTCCAACTCGTTATTAGGTATGTATCCCTCATTCAGTGGCCCTTCAGTGTATTTATTGAAAGTTACATTCCTATAAATTAGTACAACAGCATATAAAAATAACAATTCACACATACAAAAGAGGGCAAAACTAA
This sequence comes from Pardosa pseudoannulata, assembly GCA_032207245.1. Taxonomy (NCBI): domain Eukaryota; kingdom Metazoa; phylum Arthropoda; class Arachnida; order Araneae; family Lycosidae; genus Pardosa; species Pardosa pseudoannulata. The sequence continues at coordinate 67,884,755 of CM063501.1, forward strand.
CACTTAACTTGTTTTATTCTATCTCTCTGACCTAACTACGATCCGGCAAACTGCAAAGGATAGTTAGCGTTTGACAGTGCGTGATGAGAGACGGCTCAGGGTATTTTTCGTATCCAGCGATAAACGTTAGCTCAAATTACCACCCAGTTAATGACGGTGCCAGTCGTACAGTCAGTAGAGGGACTGTTGAACACTTGATTTCCCGTATATCAGCCGTTGACCTACAAAAAGTACCATTGCTCTATATTCGCCATCTGGCTGCACGTCTTGCCTGAGCTAGAGAGCACAGAGACTGGAGTGTAGAGAACTGGAAACGACTAGCATGGAGTGATAAGTCTAGATTTCGACTACTTAATGCAGACGGGAAGCTGAGAATTTGGCGTCAGGCTCATGAAACTATGGACCCTGCATGCCATATTGGAACTGTACAAGGTCATGGTGGCTCAATCATGGTCTGGAGTGTTTTTTCGTGGCACTTTTTGGGATCCTTGGTGCTTGCACCAACCTCCCCCAATGCAATTTGGTACATAGAGTTGCTTATTGATCCCCTCCATTCGTTTATGCTGTTCTGTTATCCGTGCGGTAATGGAGTTTTCCAGTAAGACAACTGTACCTCTCGCAAGTCCCGGCTGGCTACTGGCTGGTTGGATTAGAATTCCTCTGACTTTTCTGTCATAAAATGGCCATCTAGAAGCACAGACTTAAATCCTATTGGGAATCTTTGGGATGTTTTGGAATGAGGCCTAAAGGCCATCACACATAAACCAACGGCCTTACTGAATTATGGACAGTTTAGCCAATGTTTGGCAAGCCATTCCCGTGAATGTTTCAGACTAATATATGCTAGTCGTGTGGCAGCCGTTTTCAAGACCAAAGGAGGTCCAACTCGTTATTAGGTAGGTATCCCTCATTCAGTGGCCTTTCAGTGTATTTATTGAAAGTTACATTCCTATAAATTAATACAACAGCATATAAGAATAACACTTCACACATACAAAAGAGGGCAAAACTAACACTTAACTTGTTTCATTCTATCTCTCTGACCTAACTAGGTTTATAGATATATTAAAAATAGAAGAAAACTTAAAAATAGAATCTCTAAAAAACAACCAGTGAAATGATGTTTCGAAATGATTGGGGGGGAATTGAGACCGCCCCCTCTCTGGATAAAACTGGTTTTTACGATGCAATAACTCTCTCAGGCGTCGGAAACATCATACGACCTCTAATACTGTTTACAAAATAGAAAACGAATGCTAACAAATTTAAAAAATATATAAAAAGGGGGAAGATCAAAGCTTAACCGATGAAAAGTTAATCACAACGTACATAACATGAAATAGCAGTCGAAAAGTGTCCACTCTCAGTTAAATAACACTTAGAAATTAAGATGAAATCTATTACAGCATTCTGTTACAATTAAATTGAAAAATTTATTTAAAATATATATCAAAAACCTATTTGGAAACCCACTATTATGAGCCTGTTTTATAAACTGTATTACATGCCTATCCATTATTCTAAAGTCAGTTTTTAATCTATTGCATCTAATTAAAAAATTAACTGTTAAGTTATGTTTAATGTTACGATGTTACCGTGTATTCCGAGAACCATGAAGTAGATCGAGGAACTTTGGAAATATCACAATAATAAGCATTTACTTCTATGATAGTTATATAGCCAAAATGTAGTATCATTTATATAGGGTTGTATGCGGAAGGAACTCTTTCCCCGAAGAAACCAACTCAGAGTCTGTTTTACTTTTAGGGGTTTTTTTAATACTTCTCCAAAAATAAATTAGCCAATAACTTTGGGGCCTTAAATCTACAAAATAAAACACATTTTTCTTATTGGCGAAGCAAATTTTTTAAAAATATTGGTAACAAAGGCTAATGAGTACTTGTAAAGAATTTTTATACTCTTTTATCCCGCCATAAAAGAAAATATAAGCTAAAAGTTATTTTATATTTCGGAATTTCGGAGTCTATTTTTTCTCTTCTGAGGAAAGACAGCACTGGACTTTCGAAATCAGCCTCTTGCTCGCTAAAATTTTTGCATGTGAGCTGAACAATAGAGGAAAAGAAAAAGGCACATCGAATGCTCATAAAGGCAATTAAGGAGCTAAAAAAAAGCTTGATGCAAGTTATTAAAACGACGCTAGAGGCTTTTGTAAAGTCACAGAAAAGAGTAAAATCATGAAAAGACATTTTGCGTGACCCTACAATGTTTTTAATTAACGAAGAACTGGGAAAAAGATTTAATTGCAGGAGAGCTGTTCATTAAGGCATTTTATAAAATTTTGTTTCTATTAGTTGCGACACTTATCTTATATTCATTACATTTTACAAGGGCGTAAAAAGGTGTTGAATGCTCTTAAAAAGAAATACATAATTGTCATCTCATAAATATACTTAAGTTGCTGCAATTTTGTAAATAGCTCTAAGTATGATTTTACATCATAAAGAGAGTTATTTTAACATTTTTATACATATATTAATAGCAATCATTACTAAATTATGTTTCAATGAATATATTTTTGCATTTGTGCTAGTTAATGTTAATTTTTAAAAGAAAATCGATGATATGTTATCAGTATTTTCTTCGGATATGAGCTCATCCATTTCGTTATTCGCTCATTAAATGAAAACGATATAAATCAGGTACTACGTCTTTTATCGATGGTTTAATCCAAGACTTGTTAAACTTTATTATCTCATAGCCAGTTCGTTATAAAATATAAAAAAAAATAAAATAAAAAGAGGTTTAGAGTGACAAGTTGCAAGCTTGAATACGCATATCTCTTAGAATATACTTTTACTCGTACAGCTAAATCTAAAAATGTTATTTTTTTTTATTGGGAAGTGATATTTTTCTTTTCTGTCCCAAAACGACAGCATAAACTCGAATTAGCGTTGGAAGAACATAAAAGTTGCTCAAAGAAGAGTTCCTATACGATCCATAGTTTACGAGAAAAATACGAAAAACAAAGTATGACGTCACTGCCGGTGCAAGAAAAGAACACTTTATTGGATACATCAACAATAGTATTTGCATATCTTTCAAGACCATAATGTTTAAAATGGGTATACAACCATCACAACAGCCATATGTGGTTCCAGGTCAATCCGCGTGCAATCCGGCCACAGAAACAGCAGGAATGTTGATCTTGTAACGGCGTGATTTAGCGGTGTATCGTCATCAAAGAACTTTGCTTTGAGAGGTGAACTTGTGTGGATACAAAAGGATTGTTTTCCCCGGCACCACGATGTCTACACTGTTGTGCCCTATAGTAAAGGAACAATATGCCATAACACGGTTCACTGACAGCCAAATGATCGCAACGACAAAGGATTTGCGTTCTCAGATGTAGCCGCTAAGAAAATGGCTTTGCGGCCGATGATTGTTTAACCCAGACCAATCCAGTTGGTCGAAGGTGAGATCTTCGCTAGGTGACCCAATAATGAAATTGTGAGTGATGCCCCTCTCTTAGAGGCCCCTCCCCTAGAACGAGACGAGAGAAGATTTGTTTTTTGAGAGAAGTTAGTTATCTAGCAGCCAGCTAATTCAGAGGTCGCCTTGACCAGTCTCTCTACCGGAGAGTTTTTTTGCTATAATTTGGGATCTTTTCTTTAAGGAGTAGCCCGCATCGGCTAACTCGGAGGTCGCCTCGACAGTCTCTCCATCGGAGAGTTTTATTTAGTGAAATTCGTCTTGGATATATCTCTGCTGAGATTGAAGCAATATCTGTGCGTTGGGTTTTTTTCTAATATAATCCTCTTCAGGATTGTTTGCAGTTCTTCAGACTAACTGTGCTTAGATCTCCTACCTGTACTTAAAAGAACTTCTCGAGAGCTACGAATTGGTTTCGTCTAATCACCCATATTCGGCAGAGACTGAATTTAGTAGGTACGTCACTCTCAGGCAAGGACTAATCACTTATTGGATCATCAAATTGTTTTTTTATGTAGATATGAAATGATGTTTATAGCAACATGTAAATAAAGTCTTAATCAAGATACACGTGATTCTTCTTGATCCAACAGGAGGATACGTTACACTCTCTTAATAGGTACTATCGCCTGGATTGGACATTTCTTTTTGAGATCGACTCTCGGGACAATGTACTTGGTTGTTTCTCATATCTAACGTCCTCACAATTATTGGCAAAAAGGGACTTATCAGCGATGTGGTTGATCGCGGCATTTGCCGCTACAGATGTGAGCCGCAGTTCCAGGAACTCTGTGATTTGGTCGCAATAGGACCCGAGCAATGACATTTCTCCATCAGAAGTAAAATTATGAAATGTTTTTTTTGTTTTGGTTTAAATGAAAAGGACAAGATAGTGTATTTTGATGACAGCATTCTAGTGAAAGATAAAACAAGTCCGGCATTTCTTGCTTGTAAGTGATTGACTAGATAGAAAATTGTGGATCGACGTGAGGGCCAGTCTATGGCTGCAACGTTCGCCAGATCTTACACCGGGATTCTTTCTTACGGGGATCTCAGAATAGTGTATCGAACACCAATGGAATTAGTTTGTCGTCTATTTTGCTTGAACTTCGTGACTCGCGATGCTAATTGTGATGACAGATTAACGGCCTACTGTATCGACATCACACACTTCACTGCTTTAAACTGTGCATATACTGCTATTGATATGTTCAATAAATTTTTTTCTAGGCAGTGACTATACTGTTTTTGACTTCGTAAATAAATCGAGATTCTTTCCAGTTTATGCACTCCGAGGAATCTAGCTACAAGTTTATGCGGCCGTTTTGGGACATAGTATTTATAAAATTTATAATATTATTTATATATAAATTTTTTATTCTTATAATATTTATTTATAATATATATATATATGAATTTATTTTTATATATAAATTATTGATCAAGATATTAAAATATTTTAATGTAAATCGGTAATCTAATGAGAAAACTGAGATTGTTTCTTCTGTTAATAGTATTTTCTTTATATTGAACTTCCTAAGTAAAAACTCCTATCATTAACGTAACTTGTAAATGGTCAGCAATAGTAATGGCCTATGCTGGGATATTACAGACTCTGTGAAAGATTGCAAAGTAACAGCATGTAACGCTGAATGAAGTACTACGCCACATGATCGGGTCAGAAAGCTTAGCAGGATATCGAAGGAGTATATTTTAGATTTTAAATATTTTTTTCGATTTTTAGAAAAAAATTGTCTAATTTCCAATGAGAAGGAATTTCTCAAAGACGAAGATTTAGATACATTTAATAATGCATGACATTTTCTTTGTAAACGACATTGTCTTACAAAGATTTGAACCTTTGTATGCTTATAAATACATTTCCAGTTTATAATAAGAAAAACTTGCTAGAAAATCTATTGACCATCTTATAGTAACATCTAAACACTTATTCTATGTAAAGATTAATTAAAAAAATTTTTTACAAGCATTTGATTGCTATGTTATAAATACATTTCTAGTTTAAAATAAGAAAACTTAGAAAACTATTACAGGTACCATTTTTTTCTGCACATTTAGTAATGCATCTAATGACACTTATTCTGTGTAAAGCTGCATAATATAATTGTGAAATATATGTGGTATATAATTGTTTCTTACAAAGCATTTGAACTTTTGCTATGCTTATAAATACATTTCCAGTTTATAATAAGAAAAACTTGCTAGAAAATATATTACATGTACCATTTTTTCTGCACATTTAGTAATACATCTAACGACACTTATTCTATGTAAACATGGTGCATTAATTAAAACAATTGTTTCTTACAAAGTATTTGAACCTTTGTTATGCTTATAAATATATTTCTAGTTTAAAATAAGAAAAACTTGCTAGAAAATCGATTACAGGTACCATTTTTTCCGCACATTTAGTAATTCATCTAAAGTCACTTATTCTATGTAAACCTGGTGCATTAATTAAAATACTTGTTTCTTACAAAGCATTTGAACTTTTGCTATGCTTTTTTCTAGTTTTGGAGAAAATCTATTACATGTACCATTTTTTCTGCACATTTAGTAATGCATCTAACGACACTTATTCTATGTAAACCTGGTGCATTAATTAAAATAATTGTTTCTTACAAAGCATTTGAACTTTTGCTATGCTTATAAATACATTTCCAGTTTATAATAAGAAAAACTTGCTAGAAAATCTATTACATGTACCATTTTTTCTTCTCATTTAGTAATGCATCTAACTACACTTATTCTGTGTAAACCTGCTGCATAATATAATTGTGCATAATATATTGTGGTAATAATTGTTTCTTACAAAGCATTTGAACTTTTGCTATGCTTATAAATACATTTTTAATTTAAAATAAGAAAAACGTGCTATAAATCTATTACATGTACCATTTTTTCTGCACATTTAGTAATGCATCTAACGACACTTATTCTATGTAAACCTGGTGCATTAATTAAAATAATTGTTTCTTACAAAGCATTTGAACTTTTGCTATGCTTATAAATACATTTCTAGTTTAATATAAGAAAAACTTGCTAAAAAATCTATTATAGGTACCAGTTTTTCTGCACATTTAGTAATTCATCTAAAATCACTTATTCTATGTAAACCTGGTGCATTAATTAAAGTAATTGTTTCTTACAAAGCATTTGAACTTTTGCTATGCTTATAAATACATTTCTAGTTTATAATAAGAACACTAGCAAGAAAATCTATTATATGTACCATTTTTCATGCACATGACCTGTAAATGTCGTCCGCAAACGATCTGTCAAGGAAATTGCTGTACAGAAGCACTTCGCATTATTCTGATTTCTCCACTGTAACAATAATTCGGACAACTCTGCCATTGATTTCCCTCTTATCTGATATCGGTGCCCTGATAGATTTCCGAAGATAACGCCATTCCCAAGTTAATGTGCTGCTGTCACAGCTGACAAAACTATAAAAAAAATGGACCAACTAACGTCCGTTATCGACTGCGGCGTCTTGGCACATTCTAATTCCCCCTCTGCATTTATAATTCCGGAGCATACATTTCTTGATTGGGATCGAATGCGCAGTTCCTAAGTGAATCAACTCTTTCGCACTTGCGATATTTTAATTACTGATATTGAATTCTGAATCAGCCTGAAGTTGAAGTGCATGCTCTAAATAGTGACCAAGATCGATATACGGGTTGTTTCCAACTGAATCGAAACTATGGCATCTGTAACATATCAATTAATCATGTGTCTGCAGTCTATATCTGTTTTAACTAAAGCTGGATAATTTGACAATTCAATAACTCTTGATTCAATTGTATTTGACCAGGGTCGGAATCAAAACTGTAGTTAAATGAATCGATGGTCTTCGAGATGCTAAATACGTTTATTAATCAGATGCTAAATTCCATATCTGTTTAACGCAATTTGATTCATTAGTTCCTCTTAAGATCGATATTAAAAGTGTTATGCAGTAAATCATTTTAATTTATCATCCATCATTATATCCAACCGTATAACTAGTTGAATTTACTCTCTTGCTCACCTGAATCACACATGAGGCTCCTAATTTCCTAATAAAAAAAATCTGATGTTGAGATGACGTTACTTCCTTGTACGTCTATGTCATCATCTCTTTTATATTTTGTATTAGCTGCATAGCCCGAAGCTCCTAATTTCCTAATAAAAAATATGATGTGGACATGACGTTACTTCCTTGTACGTCTATGACATTATCTCTTTTATATTTTGTATTAGCTGCATAGCCCGAGGCTCCTAATTTCCTAATAAAAAATATGATGTGGACATGACGTTACTTCCTTGTACGTCTATGTCATTATCTGTTTTATATTTTGTATTAGCTGCATAGCCCGAGGCTCCTAATTTCCTAATAAAAAATCTGATGTGGACATGACGTTACTTCCTTGTACGTCTATGACATTATCTCTTTTATATTTTGTATTAGCTGCATAGCCCGAGGCTCCTAATTTCCTAATAAAAAATCTGATGTGGACATGACGTTACTTCCTTGTACGTCTATGTCATTATCTGTTTTATATTTTGTATTAGCTGCATAGCCCGAGGCTCCTAATTTCCTAATAAAAAATCTGATGTGGACATGACGTTACTTCCTTGTACGTCTATGACATTATCTCTTTTATATTTGGTATTGGCTGCAAAGCCCGAGGCTCCTAATTTCCTAGTAAAAATTCTGATGTGGGCATGACGTTACGTCCTTGTACGTCTACGACATTATCTCTTTTATGTTTTGTATTAGCTGCATAGCCCGAGGCTCCTAATTTCCTAGTAAAAATTCTGATGTACATACGTTACTTCTTATTGTCTATGACATTATCTTTTTATTATTTTGTATTAGCTGCATAGACCGACTTAATTTCCTATAAAAAATTGATGTGGACATGACGTTACTTTTGTACGTTATGGCATTATTTTTATATTTTGTTTTAGCTGAAGCAGACTGTAATTTCCTAATAAAAATTTGGGACATGACGTACTTCCTTGTAGTCTATGGGCATTATCTCTTTTATGTTTTGTATTAGCTGCATAGCCCGGCATCGTTTGGACTATCTCGAAAAAAGAAATTTTTCTCCGTTACAATACTCCCTTCACTCTGTACTAGGAAGTAATAAACAATAAAAATTTAGAATTATTCCCTGCAGACAATAGACTATATTTTAAGTAAAATAGACTTTTAAAGCATGTTTATATGTTAAGAGCACTTTTATAATACATATATCGTGATTTTTTAGTTACATTTTTGTAGATTGGTATCATTAAAAGCCGTTATACTGAGATTTTTCGTTACAATGTAAAAAATACAACTGTAGGTGCATAACATTTAATGTATACGTTTCTTTTAGTTATGCGAATAACTTTATAATTATTTACATTTTTCGTTTATTAGAGTGCAGAATAAAAAATAGGCTTGGTTTGGTTTTCCTTACGGTTTACTTTTCAACAGAATAATGAGTGGGATTCGGCAAGCCGATTCGAACGGTTACGATATCCAAATTATTCGAACCAATGAATGGTTAAAAACTACTTTCTGTTGGCGAAGTCAAACAAGATACTACTAAACAGATAATATCTTGTACTATTTTAACATTTTAGACAAATCGGGTTATACAGTTATATCCATTATATTGAAAATTATTTTAATTTATATTAGAAAGGCCAGTTGCTTTAAAAATTGTAAACAACAGGAACATAACAATATAAAATACATAATTAAATACAGAAAGATTATTGTATCTCTGAATAATATTTTAAAAATGCTTACAAGTTTTTATTACTTATCACCTTTTTAAATAAAAAAGTGAGTGGAGAAACTACGAAGTAAAATAAAATATACTATCGAATATACTATTCTCCTGCTGTACCTTAACGTAGTTTTGTTAGAGCGTTTATAAAACAAGATTGGGTTGTATTAATCGGATTAATTAAATATATTTTATATTATGTATATAAATATACTGTAAAGATTTTTTAGCTGTAAATCAGTAGGCTAAGGTTTTTTAGTTGATTTTTTATATGCTTTCAAACATATTTAGACATATTGAGAATAATAACTAATAAATAATCAACTGGTTTACTAGTCGACTATACGATAAATTAAAGTTCGACTCTTGCCAAGATTTCCGCTTATCATTAATTAAATAAAAATAGATTGGTTCCAATTATCCGCTGCAATCTTTAGTATGTCTAAGAGAAGAAGTGGCTTTGCTTGGTTTCTGCACTGAACAATAAATAACAAAATATTACTGGTTTATACATTTATTAAGTACAGTGCTAGTATTATAAATAGTAAAACAGATTCGTACGGATAAAATGATTTTATTGCCAGCTATGTAAAAATAACATTTGTTGAGTAATGTAAAATATTTTTTATGTATGAGAGCACTTATAATAGCTGCTACAATGCAGTTTTGATATAAAAGGTACTTTTAAAATACCTGTTACTGTATGTTATCAGTTTTAGTTACTCGGCTTATCCAGAACAACCTATTGAGACAGAATATAAAAATATCATACTGGTTGGAGAACTGCGAATGTAAAATTCCACTGAACTTATCTGTATGTTATGTATGTTAAGCTGCATGTATAGGTTAGATTCGTACATCTTGCTGAGTTATGTAACGCTTTCCAAACAGCTTAGTGTCACAACCTATTGAGACAGAATATAAAACTACCATACTGGTTGTAGAACTACGAATGTAAAATACCTCTGAACTTAGCTGTATGTTATCAATCGGCTAAACAGATTTGGGTTTCTTGACGAATTATGCAATGCTTTCCAAACAGCTCAGTATCACAACCTATTGAGACAGAATATAAAAATATCATACTGGTTGGAGAACTGCGAATGTAAAATACCGCTGAACTTAGCTGTATGTATAGGTTAAACAGATTCGTACTTCTTGCCGAATTATGCAATGCTTTCCAAACAGCTCAGTATCACAACCTATTGAGACAGAATATAAAAATATCATACTGGTTGGAGAACTACGTATGTAAAATACCGCTGAACTTAGCTGTATGTTATCAATAGGTTAAACAGATTCGTACTTCTTGCCGAATTATGCAATGCTCTGCAAACAGTTCAGTGTCTGATTCAAAGTCACAAAAGAAGCACTCTTTTCACGTCCAAGTTCAGACACTGAAAGGCGGCAAAACACGCAACAATATGCCGTCAAAAGAATAGCTACTTTTAGCGTGATGTCGAATAGTCTATTCCTATTGACATCAATTTTGTAGGCCTGGCACATTGCGCCAGTAGTTTACATCCGCAATCAAACAAGAGAACCACGGATGAAAGGATTTCCGCTCTGCGTGTTACTCGGGCCGGGGATTAATCGACTCGCTACTAAGTTCACTTTCACGGCACGATTGTGCGATTACACAGAACTGATTCTGTTTTGTATGGCTGCCCCTCAAAGGAGGAGGTGGGGTCAGAACGTCAAAAAGGCTTATTATATAGGTGTAATTCTATAGTTACGTTACTTAACACGAATAAAAAAAAAATTATGTTAATTTTTACAGCCCAAATCACAATGTCATAACAGGACAGTTACGATAGAAAAATGGCACAAGAGAGATTTTTAATAAATAGTAATGCAAGGAACAGGTTTGGATGAAATAAAACAATCATTCGATTGCAAAAAGTACATAGTATATTTTACAGTCACTGCCAAAAGGTGAGAATGCATAGGAAAATGTTACCTTTTGGAAGGCTGCAGGAATTGGAGATATTGTAATTCGCTGCGTAGTTAAATGAAAGTCTGCAAATATAGCTTGAATTTTTAAACATTTCTTTTATATGACATAGTTCTCTCTCTCGATGTGATTCGATTTTTATTTCCTGTAATCGTCATCGTATAACATCGTGTAATTTAATTGAAATCATATGTACAGTCAGTACCGGCTATATGGTCACTCGCTTATAAGGACACCCCGCTTATATGGTCAGTTTTCTAAAGTCCGTCTAACTTAATAGGGAACATGTGTAAAAGCGCACTGCTTATAGAGTCATTTCCTTTCTCTTGTTGCCAGTTATATGGTCAGTTTCATGTTTTAAACGTGTTTCCGTTAATTTTTTTAAGAAGTCAGTGTGAAATCGGAAAGGACCGGAATTCAAGCCTTTATTGTCCTCCCTTTCCCCCTTTCTTGCTTGTGTAGACTCGTCGTCTGAATTTCCACCTCTCTCAGTTCTCATCCCCCCCTGTTAAGTCCCCCTAAGTGGACATCTGTCTGTTTATTGGTTGAAATTATCTCTCTCATATATGACCTCAGGTGTTATTTTACTAATTTCCAAGCAGCAGATGAGCATTTAAAAGCTATTAGGGACTTAGAAAAAGTCGTGTTAACAACCAACAAAAGGAAGCAAACTTATATACCTGATTATTTTAAATACATTGAACATGAATGTACGTATGTACGTGTGCTGTACTTTGATTAGTAATGTAAGCTAATAAATTTCCCCGCCAAAAAAATATTGCATATTTTTAATGTAGTTTTTACTTCTCGGATTAATTTTTAAAATGTTCTTAAAAGTATAATTATTCTATAAAAGTATAATTCTGTACCGCTGTGCTGACCATATAACCGATACAGACTGAATATAGTTTTATTTCACGTCAGTGATGTCTGTGTACTTATATGTTACGTTGCAATAAACCAGGGCTGTCCAACAACAAAGAGCCCACGGGCCAGAATTCCGGTCACTGATCACCTGGCGGGCCGCAGTTTGAAAAAAGTGAAACAATAACCTCTTATACAATAACAATTAATAGTTGAATTATTAATTATAAAACAATTTGCTAACATTTTAAGGAGAAAACTGAGGCCGATCAGCCTTCTTTACAAGGGCAGGAATGTCAACATCGATGTTTGTCGTTGCCAGACGAAGAACTTGGAGTCCTCGGCTTGACCAAGAATGGTAGTCTCGGATGCTTCTTGATACCATAAAATTTCGAAAAAAGAAATATGCTAAATAAGAAGTTGGCGGGCCGCACAATATATACAATGCGGGCCGCCAGTTGGACAGCCCTGCAATAAACGATTTTCGTTCTTTTTTTAAAGATTATGTTTTCTTTTATTGAAAGACTCAAGGCCGTAGGCAGGGGGAGGGATTTGGGGGACAGGTCCCCCCCCCGAAACTTTGAAAGACCATTTTGTTGATAGACAATGTCCCACGTTTGTGTGTTTATGGGCTATCTGCCTAGCTGTTAATGAACAAGGACAGTTATTCTCTTAGAAAAAAACAACGCTGAGACCATAAAAGTTTACAACACTGTATTTTCGGTATTATATTCTGAAAATGCAGTGCTTTTCCTTACATCAATTGAAGTATAATTCACAAATAAAGATGTCTTTCTCCCTTGGTCCCCCTCCGAAAATAATTTCTGGCTACGGCCCTGGAAAGACTTAACTCCCTACTCCTAATATATGCTACAGCCTAAAGACCTATGATATAAAGCATAGATCTTTAGGCTGTAGCATATCTTAGATAACAGCCAATCGTGGTTTCGGGAGAAATATACAAAAAGGCAGCAAAATTGAAAGAATTAAAAATTGTGAATGGTTACAGGAGCACAAAAAGTACAAAGCATAAAAATTTAGGATCTTTGTCAAGAATGGCCAAAGGCCTTCTTCTAGTGACAGCATCAGTGCGGTTGTAATTGACAAGATTATTAAGTCATTATTTAAGTTTTTATGGAATTTAATGGAAAAATTATAAATAAATTTTGGGATCGGAAAAAGTTTTAATTCTTCGGGAATTTTATTATTTCTAAAATACCAACAATGATGATATTCCCCTCCTCCGATATGAACGGAAGTTTATGGGGCTCCTTATCCAGACGGCCTTATCCCCGATCCTATAGGTAGAAAGTAAGCAAGATAAAAACTTTAAAGTAAGATTAAGTTTAAAAATTTAGAATAGGAGTAATTTAGAGATGCCGGTCATTAGAAGGTAGGTAAGGATAAATACGTGAGAGCTGTGACTTATGTTGTAAGTACCTGTAAAGATACAGCAATAGCTGATTAACACCCTGAAAAGGAAAGTTCTGATTAGTATACACGGTGCGAAACACTAGATAGAGTCTTACAGTCAAATAATAAACATCAAAAACACAGGTACACTATCCTGCACCTTAATAATAAAAATACATATAATTTTTTTTAAATACAGCACATCACTTTACGGCACAACATATAACAAGAGGGACAGGGGGTGAAGAAATAAGAGCTAATAGGGTAATTAAGGTAGAGAATCTATTGTCAGTAAAGCATTGAGGAAAGCGGGCGCTTAGAGTAATGATGATATTTAAAGGCTTTAAAGGGTTAAAGGTGGTGTAACAACTGGACCATATGGGCCGAGCCCTTCAATCCAGAGGCTTCTGTCAGTAAGTACAAAAATGACAACGAGAGAAAAATAAATACATAAAAGAGCAAAGAGATAGAAGGGTGGATTCGTGAGTTCATAACACAAAACTAGAGAGTAGAGAGTTTAGGGATAGAAAAACATAAAATATTTTTGCGGCCAGTGACATCCGTACAAAATAAGCAAAAAATATTAATTAAAAATGATCAAAATCGAAAAAATTGAAAATTTTGAAAAAATAAAAAATAAATGTTTTAAAAATAATTAAATTGCATTAAAAATCCGAAAAAGGCTAAAAAATAATAAATAAACATAAAAAAATTTTATTAATTTTAATTAAGTTTTTAACATCTTGTCGTCGTCGGGGACAGAACCGTGCACCCAAGGAGAACGATGATGTAACGAAGCAGGCGGACTTAACCACCATATCACACCTCCACGATGGGGAATGCCAAAATAAAGTATTTGTTGGATGATGATATTTTAACCAAACAAACTTATTTATAATTGAATTCTAAAATAAATTTCTGGTGATTCTATACCTAAAATAACAACCTTTAGAGACATGTCTTTTTTCTTTCAATTCTGGTAACCTTTGGCGACCATGAGAACACCAAGTTAGTTTTTATTTAGCTCAACTAATCTTATTATAACTCTTTTACTAACTTACTTTCTGTTATGGCATCTCAACGTGATATTCTCCTAACAACTCTAATTGGCTAGCTCCCTTACAACCTCACGACACTATACAAGAGAATGTAAAAAGTTTTGCCGGCAGAGCGCCAGAATACGGATTGCCTCAATAAACTCAAAATTGTAGCCTCAAATTTTGCTTTTTTTATAATTAAATGACTGCACTTTATCTAGTATAGATATCATCCTAAGTTTGTTGTGGGTAAAAAACATCCATTACGTATATATATATATATTGTGTGTGTAATCCAGTAATATAAAACTTCTGGACAAAGATAAAGCTAAACAGCAAAGTAGTAATAAAAATACAGTTCGTCGGCATTGAAGAGAAACAACTAAAATATTTTTACAGAGCTGCTAAGACATTTACTATCAACGACAGAATAAGCACAAAAATATTTCGAAAAAATGAAAGAGCGAAAAAAAGAATTTTTTATAAAATTTAAGTGCAAGATAAAAAAACTGTTTTTAACAGCTAAAAAAATAAATAGACATAAAATTTAATTTTTATTTTTTTTTAATAGTTTTAACACGGGGCTAATGAACCGGGACCTAAGAAACGATGATACGAACATCCATACTGTGGGATTAACCACGAATAACATGGATAGAAAGCCAAAGAATTTTAAGTCGAAGACACTCCTTTGATTTGACATTTAACCAAAAAATTTTAATATATAATATTTTTAAAAATATTAAATAAATTTTTGATATATACATATATATATATATATATATATATATATATATATATATATATATATATTATATATATATATATATAGTTTGTGTTATTATACATAACCATATATATATATATATATATATTTAATATATATATTATATACTTTATACACATATTTATAATTACACAACACATAATATATAATACCTTTATATATATACATATATATATATATACATATACTACAATATTACAAGCAATTAACATCCCCATGTGCCAATTGACGTTCTAGTATTAATTAAAAACAATTTTTCTCTTTTTAAACACGAAGGAAAAATTTTCTGAATCAATTATTAGTCTGTTATCTACTATTTTTTAACTGAAGATTGTTAACTGTAGTCTTTAAATTATTCACATCTGTTCAATTTTTAATGCAAAATTACAGAAAAAGAGTAAAATAAAAATTCAGATGTTAATTCTTTCTTAAAGCAAAATAAACCTTTAAAAGTTTTAGAAGTAAACTGTTTTTTAAAAAATCGCAAAAATATCCGGAAAAATATCCCTTTTCTCTTAAATTAACCTGCCTAAGAATGGGGTTAAGAACATCATTTATATAAGAGAGGAGATAAAAAAAACTATTTTGAAAGGTATTGATAACAATGGAAGATAAATTAATGATTTCACCCTAGAAAAAAAAGGTAATAAGTTTTAAAAAATGATCATGGATTTATGCAGGGGAGATAAAAAAAAATATTGGTCTCACTTAGGAAATTGAAATTTATTTCCTTGCCTGATTAAAGCCGGTAATTATCGATACAAGATCAATTTAGAGCGTAATATAAAAATACTCGGTAAAATAAAAGTATATGAGATGTTCACAGATCATGAAAAAGGGGCTATTTTCTTATTCATAAATTAATAATCTTTAAATTTAAAAAAATATATTTAAAGTTTTAAATATAAACAGTTTTTCAATGTAGTTTTCATATTTTCACTGTATCTGAAAAAAATTACTAAAATAAAAACTGATTTGTTTTAATACGTTGTTTACGGGACACGTACTGGTACGTTTTCTGACGATTGATACTTGAGAGCGGATCCTGTACAAGTACGGGTTAGTGTAACAACATGGCTTGTTTGTGGGTACAAAAATAACGGTATATACAGGAAAACGAAGCCGAAAGTTCTTGTCTACTACATAGATTCTGGAAATATTTAGACAAACAAAAAGTAGTTTTTACCTCAATCAATGCGAAACTGCAGAACGGGAAGGTTGGTTAAAAAAATCAATTTAGATTTAAAATTAACTTTTTATTTTTTCTTGTGAAAATGATAATATATACGTATATTTATACATTATATATATATATACATATTTGTATTTATATATATATATACATATATACATATTTGTATTTATATATATATATTTATATATAAAAATAAAAAAATATAGTTATTTGTCTATTTATATATTTGTTTATATATTTCAATATAAAATACGAAACGTCGGTTAAAAAATTAAATAATTTTCAATCTATTGAGATTCACTTTAACTACAAAATTGTTAACATAAATATTCATTTGTTTGAATTAAAATTGTTATAAAATGTTACCGTTTTTCCAGTTTCACAATTTTCAGGGAACAAATAACGTTTAAAAAAGCAGAATTCAATCAAAATTATCAAATATTTTTTGTCCTAGTAAAAGACAATATTTACCATTTTTCCAATATAGTTTTCATTTTCATTTCAATTACATAATTATTTACATAAAAACTAATTTGTTTTAATTAAGATGGTTATGAAATGTTACTGATTTTCTAGTTGTTCCCTTTTCAATCGACAAAAGGCGATTAAAATAGCAGCATTCAATCAAAATTACCACATGTTTCTTTGTCTTGGAAAAAGGCGATATTTGTGATTTTTAAAACTAATTTTCCTTTTTCTTTTCATTTTAACTACAAGATTATTAACATAAAACTGATTTGTTTTAATTAACACATTGTATGCGGTACGTTTTCTGACGATTGATACTTGAGAGCGGATCCTGTACAAGTACGGGTTAGTGTAACAACATGGCTTGTTTGTGGGTACAAAAATAACGGTATATACAGGAAAACGAAGCCGAAAGTTCTTGTCTACTACATAGATTCTGGAAATATTTAGACAAACAAAAAGTAGTTTTTACCTCAATCAATGCGAAACTGCAGAACGGGAAGGTTGGTTAAAAAAATCAATTTAGATTTAAAATTAACTTTTTATTTTTTCTTGTGAAAATGATAATATATACGTATATTAATTATATATATATATATATATATATATATATATATATATATATATATTATATATAAATATATTATATATAATATACTATATATATATATGAAATATATATAATATATATATATATATATATATATATATATATATATATATAGATATATATATATATATATATATATATATATATATATATATATATATATATATATATATACATATTTGTATTTATATATATATATATATATATATATATATATATATGTTTATTTGTCTATTTATATATTTGTTTATATATTTCAATATAAAATACGAAACGTCGGTTAAAAAATTAAATAATTTTCAATCTATTGAGATTCACTTTAACTACAAAATTGTTAACATAAATATTCATTTGTTTGAATTAAAATTGTTATAAAATGTTACCGTTTTTCCAGTTTCACAATTTTCAGGGAACAAATAACGTTTGATAAAGCAGAATTTAATCAAAATTACGAAATATTTTTTGTTTTAGAAAAAGACAATATTTATCATTTTTGCAATATAATTTTCATTTTCATTTCAACTACATAATTATTTACATAAAAACTAATTTGTTTTAATTGAGATGGTTATGAAATGTTACTGATTTTCTAGTTGTTCCCTTTTCAATCGACAAAAGGCGATTAAAATAGCAGCATTCAATCAAAATTACCACATGTTTCTTTGTCTTGGAAAAAGGCGATATTTGTGATTTTTAAATATAATTTTCCTTTTTCATTTTAACTACAAGATTATTAACATTAAAAGTGATTTATTTTAATGAAGACCTTGTATGCGGGATACGTACTAGTACGTTTTCTGACGATTGATACTTGAGCTAGGGACAAGTACTAGTACGGGTTAGTGTAACAACATGGTTTGTTTGTCGGTACAAAAATAACGGTATATACAGGAAAACGAAGCCGAAAGTTCTTGTCTACTACATAGATTCTGGAAATATTTAGACAAATAAAAACTAGTTTTTACATCAGTCTATGCGGAACCACAGAACGGGAAGGTTGAATAAAAAAATAAATTTAGATTTAAAATTAACTTTTTATTTATCCTTGCTAAAATGATATAATATATATATGTATATTTTTTATATATATTTGTATTTATATATATATTTGTTTGTCTATTTATATATTTGTTTATATATTTCAATATAAAATACGAAAAGTTGGATAAAAATTTAAATAATTTTTGATTTATTGAGATTTAACTGAATAATTAAATTACCGCTCCCGGTACAATTCCGCTGAGAAATGTACCCGCATACAATGTCTTAATTAAAATTAACATAAAATATTACCAATTTTCCAGTTGTTCCTTTTTCAAGTCACAAATGAAGTTCAATATGGTAGAATTCAATCAAAAATACTGAGCGAATTTTGTCTCGGAAAAAGACAATATTTATCAGGATTTTTTAAATATAATTTTCACTTTAACTATAAAATTATTAATATAAAAATTCGTTTGTTTTAATTAAGATTATTATAAAATGTTTCCAGTTTCACCCTTTTTAAGAAACAAATAACGTTTAAAAAAAACAGAATTCAATTAAAATTACCAAATATTTTTGTCCTAGAAAAAGACAAAATTTATAATTTTTCTAATATAATTTTCATTTTCATTTGAACTACATAATTATTAACATAAAAACTAATTTATTTTAAAACTTATAAATATTTTTGTAAACGCGCCGAGCGGTCTGCGAACGCTCTATCTCCTATTGTCGGTCATTTGGGTATGACTTGCATGGGTCTCGCAAAGGAGCAGGTATGGAGACGAAATGATCAGCCGTAGAGAGAAGTGCAAACTTAACAACGTTGATTTATTACAACCAAAAACATTTAAAAGAAACTATAGGTAAAATCGTCGAGAGAGGAACTCATTCTCAGCAACCTTCTCATTTGAAAATCAAGCCGGGAGTCCCTCCCGTCTTCTCTTTTCAAACAGGAAACCTCGGTGTATTATTTTACATTTTCTTGTTGGCTGGACTGTTACAAGGTTTGCCATTATTGGGCATGAGGGTTTGATTTTGGATTGGAGTGCTACGGTCTACTTTTTGCAACACGAGGGCTAATGAGACCGGGACCTACAGCTTAAAGACGAATCCGAACGACTACGAATATCCATGCTACAGTGGGATTCGAACCCACGAACTCCGGTACCGAAGGCCAGCACCCTAACCAATCAGCCATCGTTCGGCTTGGCCATGAGGATTAAGAACAAATCCATCGGAACTTTAGTCCTAGGGCTTGACTTGTCTCGGTACCTAGTTTACAGCTTTTTTAATTTCACCCTCAAGGCTATTTACGTCCTTATAGTATCTAAAAATGTAAGTTATAATCCCTGCAGGTACTATCCTTTCTTAATTGGAATCCTAGAACCTGCCTTGGGGTAAGTTTACTAATTATGAATTTAGAATAAAAGGTTTAGTATTATATTTAATAATTATTCTTAGGTGTCGGTAATATTATTTTAATCAAGGATTTGTTAGTTTATTATATTATATATTATATTATATAGTATATGTATTTCTATATTTATATATATGTGCGTGTGTGTGTGTCTGTGTGTATAAAAAGAGAAAGATTTATACCATGATAGACTTTGTTAAAATTTTTTTGTAAACAGGTAATCAGAATCTTGAATATGTCATTAGTTGAAAAATTCCTGTAAGAATAGTACACTGTTTAACAATATAAAATTCCTCCTTTCAAACTATCAAAGAGCTTGTATTTCCTAATTTTTCAGTTTGAATGAGCTATTACCTGCAAATAATACCATTCTGGAAGCCCCCATGTGTCTTATTAGAACGTAATTATTGTTAGGAACTTTCTTTTCCCTCTAAGGTATACTAACTGGATTCCCGGCTTTAAATATTTCATAGAAGGGGGAAAAAAAAGAAAAGAAAATAGTGCCCGATTAGCATTAACCGAAATTGCCTTTTGATGGGCCACCTGTTTTCTCTCTTTTAAAAGCGTTCGGCCGAAATTTGTTGACTGCAACGCTTTTTCGTTTTCATTGCTCCCCGGGCGAGATCAAAATTCGCTTGCGTCGCAATTTGCGAGCGCAAGTTAAATCGCAGAACAGCCATTAAATCTTAATTTGCTTCACTGGAAATTTTTACCCGCTCTTTTTCGGGGGTTCCGGTATTCAGCCCCTCGGCTGAATGGGAGAAAGGAAAGAAGAAAGGGGTGGGAGAACGGCAAAGCTCTTTTCAAGACCGTGACGACATATGAAGAGTTCGTTCGGAATAAGGTGTTTAAAGAGGCAGTTTTTCGGAAGATTGATTTAGAATCAATCAGGCTAAAAAGGTTACTAAAGCTGTTCCCGAACACAATTTTTTTTTCTTGAAATGAAAGAAATCACTTTTTATTTTTAGCTTAAATGATCATAGGACTGATAACTCGAAAAATGAACAGAAATTAGCTTTTTCACCATTTTATTTTAAATGTCAAGACCACCTTTCGAATGGTGTTTTTATCACTTAGTCCAAGTGTGTCAAACTCGCAGCCCTTCGGCAGCATGCTACCCACAAAGAAATGATTTTGAGGCCCACTCTATATAACCGTATGTAGAAAACACATTAAATTTACATTCATCTGAAACATCGTCTAAATCTGAAATTCAAGCCTGAATTTTTTGTGACTTTCTTCGCTTTAAGATAGAATTTCTCAAAGTGTGTTAGGGACACTAAAGTTTTGCACCGACCCTCCAGGGGTTACTCGAGAAAAAATTTAACATCATTTCTTATAAACGAAAAATATTCTTGTTTTACTTTGGACAAGCAAGGTGATATTAGCGAGGAATTCAACGTGTTAATTTAGTTTTAGAAACTTTCGAAATTGCATATAATAATTTCGAATAAGGTTCGAAGATTCGAGTTCCATAGTTTTAACATAAAGGTTTATTTACATTATATACAATCTCGGTTCAGATAGAAGATTCAATTCAAGTTCTTCGAAGCATTTTTAAGAATGGATAACAAGCAACATTAATCAATGGTTAAGGAAACATTAATCCAAAAGGAATTTAATTGTTCCAGGTCGAAAAGGAATAAAAACTCTAACATACCTATATGAGAACTGTAATGGAGAGCCTGTCAAAGGTCTAATACGTGCTATGTCTAGCGCCCTCTATATAGTCAATCAAAATAACTTCCACACACTGCCTCTAATTTCAAGAATTTGATTACGTTAGGACCAGAACATTGCTTTATAAAATTCTTTTATGTAGCAAATTCAAATCTTATTGTTCGATCTATTCCTGGAAAAAATTTTAACGTTTCATTGTCAATATTCACGTTGGCCATTTTGTCTGCGCCACTTGAGTTGTCTTTATGAAATTCAAACTAGGTTGAGAAAACTTAAATTCTCACTTTATGAAGCATCCCGTTCTGGACAACAGTAAATGCTCATTTTTGCTACTGTTTCGTTAAACATTTCTTTGTGAGATCTCACAACGAAAGAAAAGGGGGACGAGATTAACAAGTTTGTTCGATCTTATAACGAAGAAACAGTTGAATATTTTAGTATATTTCCACAAATATTATTACAAAGTGATTAATACATTACAGATAAATAAAATAAAGCGATATTAGTCCATGAACCAAAAATTCTGTTAAAGTCTGTCTTTATTTAGGTGTTAACCTTAATGACAGTCGTAACGAGAAATTTTCCATGAGAGGAGATTAGGGATGGGTTCTCCCATTTCAATTCATATCTCACAATTAATGCAGCAATTTTTAGACATATAATATATGTATACAATAATCTTTATAAGCGTTGCAACCCCCTTACCCCCCCCCCATTCGCTACGACACTAATAGTGAGCCATTTTTCCCTAAGGTCGCCACTACATTAACGAGCTCATCAGACATTTTTCACAGAGGCTCCAATTAGGCTTAGCCCGATTCTGCCTTGTGGAATCATTATTATGTTTAACCAATTTATAATATTGGTTTTCCCCAGTCAACAGAATTAGGTAACATGAAAAGTACTTGCTGCTCTTTTAATGTTAGTTCTAAAAACTTCTCTGGAACTGTCACTGATTTCCAGAATTTCATTGCTTTAAAACCAGAACATTCTTTTATAAATTTATTTTATGTAGCATATTCAAGTCTTACTGTTCGATTAATTCCTGGAACACTACATCGTCAATATTGAGGTTGGACAATATTAATGTTAGTCCTAAAAACCTCTGTGGAACTGTCACTAATTTACAGAATTTCCTTACGTTAAAACCAGAACATTCCTTTATAAATTTCTTTTATGTAGCATATTCAAGTTGTTGGAAATCCTGACGTATTGGAGTGATGTACCTCCTTTTGTGCGCGCGCATTCTGTAAGCTTTTGATGGCAGTGTTTTTAAGGCATCTTGTGATGCATATGTAGCCTATGAAATTGTGCTTAGTTCGCCCGAAAGTTGGCGACCTCTTTATATATATATATATATATATATATATATATATATATATATATATATATATATATATATATATATATATATATATATATATATATATATATATATATATAAACTTATTTTCTATGGAATTGTGCTGTCTTAAAGAATAAATATTTAAAAGACATTCTCAAGTATTGATTTCAAAGGCCTGAATAGAGACGAATCTTTTCTTTTGGAGGCACCACGGCAAGATAGAGATCCCGTTATGAACCTGGAATTTTCAGGTAAGAGATATTTTCTCTTACAATTTGATATCTGTTTTTGGAAGTAGAATCCCAAAACAAGTCTTATTGTTCGATCAATTTCTGGAGCACTACAACGTCAATATTGATGTTGTCCCTTTTGTCTGGACCTTGACCAGGTGAAGAGATTAAGAAGGTTATTTGATGTCATAACGAAGAAAGAGAGGTTTGGTTTGGAGCGCTAAGGATATTCTTTTCCAAAACGAGTGCTAATTGGACCGCAACTTACTGCTTATAGCCCATTGCGAAACGCTACGAACACCCATGCCACAGCGGAATCCAAACCCACTAACTATGGTACCGAAGACCAGCGCTCTAACCATTCGACCATCGTTCAGCAAGGAAAAAGAAGAGTGGAAAGTCAGTTTTGCAGGCTGTTAAACTAAGTTTGTTCGTGACTCCACGGGAGTCACCGATGACCTCAGTAAAACAAAATGCATTAAGAATTATTACACAAATTAACTTGTCTGGTGTAATTAATATTTCACCAAAATATTCCTGAACAGTAGTAAATGTCCGATTTTGCTGCCATTTCGTTGAGCACATCTTTGTCCTCACAACAAAAAATTAGATTACCAAGTTTGTTCGATCTCATAACTAAGAAAAAAATAGGAAGAATTGCAAGCCGTTAAAAAACTAAGAGTTAATGACGAAGAAAAAATCCTGGTAAAAATAAAATTGTGTAGTTAAAAGTAAATTATATGTAATTCCGTGTATTTTTTTATAATTTATGCAACTCTACTGATTTTGTATCTATTGTTAACTGTTGAAAATGAGATAATTTGTACAATATTTGTCTTTTTTTTATAAACAGTATATTTAGGTATTAGATACTTTTAGTATACTGTTTCACTTTTCCTACTTTTTTTTAATAGAAGTATAATTTTTTTCGCTAAATGTGTTTAAATGTAGACTTTAACAAAGAATAAAATGCTTACTCATTGGAAAAAAATTAATGATAAACCATAATTTTGTAAAGCTTTATATTAGTTTTATCTCAATAAAACTTCAATTTTAAGTGTTAACCATAATAACAGGCGTAGCGAGAAATTTTGCATAAGAAGTGATGTAAGAGGGGGGTTGTTGTAGACATATACATGTATACAAAAATCTTTATAGGTGTTACAACCCCCGAACCCCCTTTCGCTACACCACTGATGACCCATTTTTCCCTTACATCGAAACTGCACAAACGCTTTGTTCAGACTTTAGCACGGCGTCTCCCTATAGGCTTGGCGTGATTCTGCCTGCAGGAATCATTATTTGATTATTTCTGCCTCGCCATCATAACTAGAGCTTATTTTAGGGGTAGGGCTGATTTCAGGAGTGCCTTTAAAATCATGATAGGGCTTGTTTTTTATTATACCTTAAATTTTCAGGGAAACACAGTACTAATGAACTATATAGTGCTGCCATCTAGTGGTTAAAATAGAAGTGGATTACTTTTGTTTTAATCTATATACTATAAAATAAATATGCGTCAAAATTACATATTTGGATCTAGTAAATGTTTAATATTACTTTTTATACTTATTTATTTTACTTTCTATTCATAAACATAATGGAATATTTAATCATACAATTATATAAAGATTCTATTAAAATAACTCATCAGGAAGTTAAAGGAAACCCTTTTCAAATTTTCTTGTAAAATCCTGTAAAAATATAATTTAAATACGTAAAAATATAGACTCAAAATATTTATGATCTTGATAACGATGTTTTGTCAATATGATTTTCCTATCTAGATTGTAAGAAAAAAAAATTAAAAGAGTTCATACTACTTTAAAAAGTAAAAAGAAAAGAAAATCTAAAACCTTCAATCTAAAACTTTTAATAAAAATTCCTTTACCTGTTTTAAAAAATATTATTTTAATAAAACATTAAAACATTTGTCAAAAAAATAAATAAATAAATAAAATAAAAAGTAAAAATAAAAACATCTGTGTTAAAAACGAGAGATAAAAAGAAATTGAGAGCCTTTTTAATACACATTCCATAAAACTATCAAAGTTTACGCAATTTATAATATATTTTTAAAAATAAACTTTTGTTTCTTTTTTAAGCTTTTCAAATAATTAATAAAATGAAGTTTATTTAATTCCTGGAACTGTCAAAAAGGAAAGAAGTTAAAATAGTATTTAAATATGTCATTTGAAAAATTTTATTCATAAGAGTAGATACATAGGTTTTTGAATTTAAATAATCTCAATTAAAATTTTGGATTGTATAAACAATATTCTCTTCGCAGTTATTATTGTATTGATTTGAAAACACAAAAATAAAATATTAAAAAACATTATCCGTCGAGCCGGAGTCGAACCAGCGACCTATGGATATCTGCATTACAACACCTACAGTCCACCGCTCTGCCAACTGAGCTATCGACGGTCGAGTATCTTACGGAAATAATCGTACAGTAGGCGCGAAAAAGAAAGTGCTCCATTTTCGTATTGAAATTTTAAAGTATTTCAATTTACATTATTTTTAACCTCTTCATACTCTATTAGTAGCCCTTTTTGTTTCCATTTAATTATTATACCAATACAGAAATGGCTGCATGAGAGCATTTTGCTGCATGCATCTTTAATTTTGGGCTTAATCAAAAAACTTTTTTTTTTATTTCTATCGTTATGTGTTTGAGCAGAGTTTTTCGATAGATGATCGTTAAATATTCTTTGATGTTTTAGAAAATTTCCTGCGTTTGGAACGATAGTTTTTTATTTACATTGAAAATGAGAATAATCGATAATTTATGAAAGTAATTAAGGTAGGAGGTATTTTAAAAAATATAAAGAGTAGTTGAATCCTTTGCCTATCCCTTTTTTTTTTAGATTTTTACAAATGGTTACAATTTGTACAGTGATATAACGTAGAACATTTAAAACCCTTTTTAAAGAGCAAAACATTTTAAATATTTTAAAAAAACAGAAATATTCAATTCTGCTAAATACGCTACATCTAAAAATAAGCATATTTAAACAACAAAAATAAAAAAATAACACTATGCAAACAAAAGGGCATTCACTTTTTTAAAAGAGGAATAGTTATTATTCTAAATAACATAAAACTAAATAATTTAAAAGTGGATTACAAATTTAATGTTTTCCACTCAAATATATACAGGGATATATATGAAACATAGCATGGCCTGCTATGCTTTGAGGATGCAACAGAGTCGAAGGGATGTAGTCGTCACCGAAAAGGAAAACGATTTTTCATGAGAAGTTTTGTAGCATCTTTATTAGGCAACGTACAGAGCAAAATTCCATCAAAGGATGTCCATCAAAGGATGGTCGCACATCCTTATATAACTTTGGGAAAGCTACCCGCTTGAGAAAGGAATTTGTTAACTCTGCAATTTAGAAGTGTTTAGAAGTGTCAAAAAAGGTTGGCGAGTTAAGCTCGCCAACAGAAAGGAAACAAAAGAGTTTAACGACGAAAGGTCACTAAAAAGATGATGAAATTGCGGATTTGGTGGTTTTTTAATAGAGGTGTTAGTAATTTTAGTTTAAGATTAAAGTAATAAATTTTTACATTACACACACACACACACACACACACATATATATATATATATATATATATATATATATATATATATATATATATATATATGGATATTCAATGTTTTTGTATAATATACAGTTTGAAATTTGTATCTATTTTTCTACATTTCAAACCTCATTAGACTTAAAACTACACGTTACCAAGCTAAAAGTTTCAAACGTGTAGTGATACGCAATGGTAGACAGTGCTGTACCAGGATGCGGTCGCATCAGGTGGCACCGTAAGAGGGTGGCAATGTTGGGGAAATCAAAGCATTTAAGGACGGCATTTTGAGGGCTTACATTTTACATTATACTGACAGCGCATTGTCAAGCCTCAAATTAAACTCTTTTCTTTTCTTCTAGTAAATACTGGGCTTAAAATAATGGCATTTTTAATATTTTTTCGTTATTTTGAATTAATGATGAAAATTTCTTTACACATATTATATAAACATTTTTTTACAATTCATTAAGTTTATAGTTTAGCATGTCCCACTGTAATACAAATAAACTCAATCCAGCCACATTATATAATATGACCACCTGTCAAAATTCAGAATAACCACCTTTCGCAGAGTGGACCGCTGCGAGACGTGCAGGAAGAGAGCCAATTAGGTTCTTGAAGGTGTTCATTGAGATGTTAATCGTGCTGAGTACAGTGCAGTGGCCAGCTGTGCTAGATTACGGATGTATGATGCGAAACCCGATCGAAGTGGTCCCATAGATTCGATTGGGTTAAAGTCTAGGGAATCTGCTAGCAAGGGAGTACGGTAAACTCATCCTGGTGATCTTCGAACCACGCAGGTACACTGCTAGCGTTATGACACGTCGCATTGTACTGCTGGTTGATACCATCATCCTGAGGAAAAACAATTCACATGTAGGGGGGAACATAGTCCGCAAGGATAGTTACATACTTGTGTTGATCCATCGTGCTTTCACAATGAGTGAACCCAGAGAATACTACGAAAGCCTTTTCCAAACCATAATGCTCCTCCTCCAACTTGGACCCTTCCGGAAATTGTTGCAGGATGTTTGCTTTCAGACATTTCAAGCTGTATATATGCCAACGTGAATTTGTCCAAAAGAGCATAAAACAGGATTCATTCGAAAAAGCTCAGTAGAAGTACATTTGTGGTCCTAGCATGCAAATTCCAGCCTTCGTCGCCGATGAACAGTCAGAATAAATGGATTAACCAGGCGCTTGCTGCGCAGGCCCATACGTAATCATGTTCACTGAACCGTCATTGTGGAGACACTATTGGTAGACCCTTGGTAAATCTGGGCGGCGGTCAGTTGCTCAACGGTTGGACCCGAACGCATCTCCACAGCCTTCGTTCACCTCTGCCATCTATGGCCCGTGGTGCACCACATTTGTCAAGTCGCTGGTTTTGATTTGTGCTATTCTGACATGCAAGGTATACTTTTACCATGGCAACCCACTAACAGTTTTACAAAATTAGCCGTTTCGGAAATGCTTCTACCCTTGGCTAGAAAGCGAATGATCAAACCCTTTTGTCAGATAAATGGCTCCGTTTCTGCATGACTGCAAGAACAGAAATCTTTTTCGAAGGCCTACAACACACTTTATATAGCCACCAAATTTGCTGATTACACGTGCCTTCTGTGATTGGTTATTTAACGTTGACGTCAAAAGTAGGCAGTGATCACATTCATATGACTGGACTGTGTATATGCCAGCAATATTTTAAATATATAATTAGATTTAAATAGATAATACGATCCGCCGTGTTCGCTAAAAAGGTGACTGGAGCACGTAAAATATGTTCGTAGTCAGGTCCTCCAAGTTATCAAGCGATACCTATGGGGTGGTATGAAAAGCCTGGGAGTCTTCTGCTTCTAAATTATGAGGACCCAGCGGGGGTAATGTTACTAGCGTCCGTAGCATACCTTAAGCTACACGTGCTCTCCGGGTGTTGCTAAATGAGTAACAGGCTCGCAGAATGTTAAGGCGTTAGGATAATGTCTATATCGCCTGCTGTGTTAGAAAAAAAATAATAGAGAAATCAACATGAGTCGTTTTTAAAGGAAGTTTGATATGAATGGAAGTCTTTAACAGCAGTTTTAAAGATGGATATTCTGACATTCATCGGTCAGAAATCAAAATAGACGAACTATGATCAAATTGGTAAGATACTACTTTTAGGTACCGGAGTTCGTATCCCATAGCAGGAATGGATGTTTGTAGCCATTCGGAATCGGCTTTAAGAGGTATGTACTGGTCTTATTAGCACTCGTGTAGCAAAAAAAAAAAAAAAAAAAAGTAAACCGTAGCGCTTCAAACCAAACCAGAAAGCAACGGCTTAAGAACGTGTAAAGATCAAAACTATAGTTTTCAAATGTATATGACCATCCCAGGCTTTTTAAGGGCCGGTCTCACTAGTCGTTTAACTACTTACCTCGATTAATATCTGTTTAAACGGAGAATTGCATCTCGCCATGGGTTAATCGCAGTTAGCCGTTAACCGATTTTGGTGAGACCGGCCCTTGGAGAAGTGAAATTACTACTAGACCCATTTGATCAGTAGTTAACAGTATTGAAAGTCATCCCATGGGTGATTCTAAGAAAAAAATTTCTGAAAAAGTATACGCTACTAATTTAAAATAAAAACTATATTAAGGTTAATTTTTGGATGTCAAAACTAGAGCAAGGTGATATCTGAATTTTAATATTGTGACTTATTGTTTACTAAATATCAATATATTAATATGTTCTAAAATATATCACCTTATTATACAGTTGAAAATATAAGTGTGTTCTGTATAAAATAATACAAACACACATATATATCAATGTGTGTGTGTACGTTATCTAGAAAACAAAAATTCAATTTCTTACTCTGAATACAAATTTTAGTTTTAACATGTTGCTTTAAAAAACTTTTTTTTCAATTTTCAGACGCAGATTTTTCCAAAAATTTTTTAAATTTTCGGGAGGGGGGGGGGGGAAATCTGTTTATCATAATTTTCGAGAGTCACACAAATTTTCGGAAAATTTGGATCAGAATCATCCGCAGGTCATCCAATTATTTGGGATTCTTTAGACTGTCATGCCCTTCTTTGCCCGGAAGTCTGCCTATTCATAGCCTTCAATAAAGTTTAAATAGATTAAAACTTAATATAAATCAATATTCCAATTTTTAATTAAAAAAAATATTCCTAATTGTCTTCAGTTAAATTCTTTACAGATTGAAAATATATATACTGTTTAATGCTAATCCTGAATGACTAAAAACATCCATGTCAGTAGCAGAATTTGAACCCATCAACTGTTGTGCTAAAAAAAGCAACAAAGAAAGGGAAATAAATATAAAGAATACTTAGAATTAAAGGAGTCCTCCCCCTTTTCTTCAATCTTTCAATTTTTTTCAGATTACAAAAAAAAAAAAAAAAAAAAAAAAAAAAAAACTGAAAAAAATTCTTACATGTTTGTAAATTTTTTTTTGAGTACCTCTACCTTAAGCTATATGAGGTCTAATGAGATTGGGGCCTACTGCTTAGAGTCAATTGCAAACTGACTACAAATACCCATGCCAGAAATAAGATTCAAATCCACAAACTCCAGTACTGATTACCAATTTGGTATCATTAAAAAGCAAATTGAAAGTATTGCTATTAACAGCTGGAAAAAAAAAATATCCATAGGAAGAAAAAATGCCCTTTTACTATTGTCTGAGTAAGGCAAGATTTTTTAAATTTAATATATTGTTCTACATATTACATTGCTAGTAAACTAAGAACCTCCTGGTTTTATGCCAAAAATGTGTTAAATTCTTCTTTATCAGTATAAAATTTACATTTATTGACAATAGTTACATATGGTACCCATATGTAACTACCAGCAACTGCCTGCTTTAACTTTTACTGATATTTTTTTTTTTATATAAATCAAAATTATTTTTGCAAATACAATATTTCCTTTACTCAATTTCTGGAAGTAACATTAAACATTCTAAATTGTTCTCAGCATATTTTTCTTTCTTAAAAATGTTTTAATATTTTATCAATTGACTAATGTTTTTCTTTTAGATAATTGTACAGGTAATTTAAAGAGGTAGTTACACACCTAGATGTTATAACAGCCCTAAACACAAATTTTCAACAGTGTACAGCCAATAGTTTTTGATGTATGTAATGTATATCAGTTCTGTCAAGACCTGAGCATACTTATCAAAATGCATCCAAGAGAGGTACAGTCAAAATAAGTTACCTTCCTTGTATTTTTTGTACAGATATAACACAAATCCCAAAACTAATAGAGGCTTGTGCAAAATGGGCTTACTTTAATATCTGAACACCAAGATTTTTTTCTGTTACAATATTTCCTTTATTTTGTATAATGAAGTAAAAAAAAAAATAAAAAAAATCAAATCTCAACATAAGCCCATTTTGAATGTTTCTGTATCAATATTGACAACTTCGAATGTTACATCTGTATGTACATACCAGTTAACAGGAACTATCTTGCAAAAAAATAGAAATGTTAATGCAAGAGGCCTCATGCCTACTGATTTTGCAATGTACAAGGTTCTTAGCTATTATTTAAATTTAAAGAAAAACTTTGATGTCAACATTTTCATTCTGGAGAAGAGTTATGAGGCTATACAAACTAAACATTTTCTCCCAATTCCAAAAAATAGATGACATGAGGCTTTTAAACTGAAGTACAATTATATTAAAGGGATTATTTTTTAGATTCCTTTGGCAAGCTTAACTTTTATCATAGGTTGTAGATTGGCCCTCAAATAATGCAAGACTACACTGCAATGAAATAAACAACCATGAGTGCCTCTAGAAAGTAATGAATATAAGGAACATATGCACTACTTAAAAACTTACAAATGAAGGTTGTGCACATTGTAAAATTAAAGTTAATAAATTTTACCATCTTACAAAATATAAATGGAAAGAAATAAAATAGGTATTCCTTAAAATGCCTCTAACTATCCCTTCCTCTACCATTTTGTTTTTGATATATTTCATAAACTCAGCACAATTTTCTCCCCCCAACAAATAAGATTTAAAAACAAGTTTTAGTACACTGAAATATTGTAAGTTTTCTACAGAAGAATAATTCACCAGAACATTGCATTTAAAGCCAATTCATTAGCTATAAACATAGCTAGTAACTTTATTCAAACTCAGAATCAACTAATGTTACCCTTAGTTTCTTAGAATAAGGATACAGAATGGTTATTTTCAAGATTATAAATTACTTTAAAACATTAAG
The DNA here is from genome assembly GCA_032207245.1 of Pardosa pseudoannulata. Taxonomy (NCBI): domain Eukaryota; kingdom Metazoa; phylum Arthropoda; class Arachnida; order Araneae; family Lycosidae; genus Pardosa; species Pardosa pseudoannulata. The sequence continues at coordinate 67,916,825 of CM063501.1, forward strand.
TAACCCCTTTATCAACATCAGATTAGTCAGGATTACTTTAATCAAATTCCTGAAAATTTGAAGTTATGAAAGCTAGTTCTTCCCTCAATTCCTTCCATATGTATCTCAAAGAAAAAACCCAAAATGAAAACCTTAAGTCTGTAAAGGGTTCAAAGAAAACACTCTAAACTGATATCAATTGTATTTTTTACTAAACTATCATACATAACCTTTATATTACAAGAGCATAAGAAGACTTTCACTTTATTAATATAGGTTCATCTAATTGAGAACACTTCTTTCTTGCAGTGCAATGCAACCATTAGACATCATTTAAAACAAGCTGCTAATTATACACAGAAATGTACTCACTTTCTAATTTATTTCATATGTACAGAGTTTAACTCCACAATACAACATTAAAAGAAAAAATTTAATGGGTAATTCTATGACAATGATATATACATACACAAATCAACTAAAATTTTACATAATATTAATACAAACATCAATTTATTATGCAGTCTTGTTTTCAATATCTATCAAGAATTTGTCTTCAATTTACAAGCAGTTCAAAAATTAAAATTGAAAGTAATGAAGATGTTCATTTCACAGCACCAGCCAATGCCTCCACAACAGGAGACTTCAGTTGAGGAATAGTACTTATTTTCCCAAGTTTGCTGCTTGCATACTTCATATGAATTGCCTGAAATGAAGCAGTTAAAAGTACTTTAATTTGAATATGTCAGGAAGACATTCACAACTGCATGTAAATATCCTTTATGTAACATCACTTTATACATACAAAATTTAGCTGATCACATTTTGTACCGATTAGCAGATTTCTGCAAGTATTTTGAATTTTATATACAACATTTGAACTTTCTCTCAAGACAGCAAATAAACAGCCAAGAAAATGGAAATATCAGTTAATGTTATATTTGCCACAATGAATTATTAAAAAGGATTATATCAAAGATGACATTAAAAGGTACTAAATACAGTTGCACATGATAGGAAGGTTTGAAGTCATGTGGTAGTTCTATAAACACCAGATTGGTTAAATTAACATAGTACACAAGATTTTTCCACCTAACAGCTTCTAAAAATCAGAAGTAACACTGACGAAAACTGCTTTTGTTTAGAGTAGCATAAACTCTGATGAACAAGGAAAAATTTATCTTTCTATCAGAGGTTCTCCCAATTGTTGAAAAGAAAAATCTAGAAGCATACAGCTCTAAAAGTGTTACAATAGCAGCAACTTTGGTACCCTATTACTGTGCATGTCATTTTTATCTTTGAATGTTTTAAAAACCGATTTTGTATAAGAAAAACCCTACTTACTTTGATCTTTGATGATTCAACTTTTAAGAGAACTTTACAGATCCTTCCTGCAACTGGAATTAGTTCTTCCTCAGTATAATTACTATAGTATTTCAGAGTGTCGTTCCAAGGAGATTTTGTTAACAACTTCAATGATAAATAAAAAGCAGAAGCTGCAAGAAGAGATGGCTTTATGTCTGCCATATCATATTCTGGTAAACCAACTTCCATCAAATACTTTGCTAGAGTATGTATAGTTGAATCAACCTAGAAGAAAACCACATGTATAAGCATACAATATGCTCATTGGAGAAAACTACATCTGCTTGCCTCTGATGTCAATGTCTGTAGCATTTACAAGTTTTAGTTCCTGAACACAAGGAAATAAAGTATACCATAAGTGATGTACAAAAGGCCTAGGAGGAAGGGAGATTACAACTACTGAGGCATCTTGTTCAGCACAATAATCCAAATCTAAAGGGAGTATCTTTAATCAGTTCAAAAGCAAAAGATAGTTAAACTTTAACTGTAGAGTTTCTTTAGTTCACTCTTCCATCTTAGAAATTTACATAATCTGACACTATTAGTGCAACAAGTTCACAATAGCAGTAAACCTAAAAACCTCAATATCCTAGATTTTTTTTTTTATGGGGAGGGATGTTGGGAGGCTAACTATAGGTCTAAAACTGAGGGAAGTTTTCATCTACAAATATATTGAGGCATATCCTCCCTCAAGTTAAATTCTGGTCATAATTTAAGACTTAATTTATCATGGTTAAACAGGAAAATTAATACTTACATTTCCTGCTTTAGAATTCCTTCTTAAGAAATGAAGAGGTAAAGGTTTACTCAAGTTGAATTCCAGTTTGCGCAAAATTGTTCGTTCCATTCTAAATACGTCCGACTTTGAATATGTATTGTCAGTGATATAGACAAAGTCTCCAATCTCTGGAGCATACATTTCCTCAAATTTTGAGGCAATAAACATTGCTGTAACACCAACTAATTGCAGCTCTGATCGCTTAACATTGTCAACCTGAAAAGAAAATACTTATTATATAAGCATAAAAATATGCAACTAATGAAGTATTTTTGAAGTTACAAGAAACAGGCTTATGTCCTTTACACATTCTAAGGTTCTACCTTACTTAAAAATAAATGACAATAGCTATCAAAAGGATTACCATACAATTTAAATTAGCTACTAGAAATGGTTTTGTAGCAGAAATTTTGATATACTGTTAACTGTAATAAAATGAGAAGGCATTGTAAAATTCATTTTAAAAATTTAATTAAAAATACCTATCAAATAAGGGTATTCATGATAGCTGACTACACATAATTTTAAAATAACTCTTTAAATAGGGAAGAGCAGTTATGTTCTTCGTGGTCTAAATACAGTAGTATTATGAAATAACTACAGATTTAATCAATAGCAGAGAAAAAGAAAATTTTAGCATACCTGGAGATATCGATCAAGAATAGATACAGTCATATACAGTGTTTCCTGGAGCAAATGAAATCTGAGGTGTACTTGAACAAGCCAGTCAACTAACACTGCCCTCATTTTTCCAGTTATTTCTGTTTGCAGTTCCAAGTGCATTTTCTTTATAGGAAACAGCATCTGAAAGAGGCCAATGTAAAAAAACTGGCAGAATATGTAACCATCTTAAAAAAGTCAATATAATCCATCTCTGGAAAATATTTTTTGTATTTTCATACCTGTCAACCAGGGAGAAGGGAAGAAAACATTGCATAGGGCAGAGCAATATTTCATTTAAATGAAATAACTGCATTTTAGATTTCATCTATCAGCACATGATTCAATTATTAGACAAATCTTCAAAAACTAGAGATTTGTAATTACCATAATTTTAAAACTGTAAAACATAAGCAGATGACTTGTTAGAATTTTTACTATGCCCTTTCCTTGACATTTTGAGCAGTAAAGTATTTACAATCAATGGTACCTGATTAGGAAGTACCTCTTTTCTAGTTGTCTGCTAAAAATTTGATAATTTGTTATAGATAAACTGCATGGAAATTTTAATATGTACTTAGTATAAGTTTCACATAAAAAATGTGTTTTAGGCATAAAGGTTTAGAAACCAAAAATGTAACTTTTAATGCATTACACATTGCATAGAGGTAGGCAGTATGTATTATTCTACTTCAAGTGCTAAAATGAATTACCCATCAATCATATCTAATATTTTATATTCAGACATGTAAATCATGGTTATTAAGAATGTTAGTCTAAAATACTTTGTAATAAGCTACTTTAATACCAGGAAAGTGGACAATTGTGTAGTCTATACAAAATTATATAGTAGATATTGAACAATTATCACATAATCAATTCAAGTAAACATTTTCATAAATCAAGACAGACATTTCTTTAAACAGGTTTCATGAAACATCCAGAATAGTTTTAAAGTTTTAAACCCTGCCTACTAAGCTAACTTTAATCCCATTAAATCATGAAAGTATTAAGTATACATCCATGTAAAGTTTATAAATTCTGTTTTGGTTTGTAAGCAAAAATAGATTAACTATTAATTATGTCTAGATAGTAAATTCTTTCTTTTTAAGCCTGTAAATAAAATGGGAGAGAAATTTATAAACACGAGAGTAAACAGTTGGAATCTTTAACTAAAAGCAGTAGCAAACTAATACTACACTAAAGATAAGTACATAAAATAAGTGTTTACAAGACTCTTAAACTAGCAATGTGTGGCAGATTCAGAGAAAAATCACAACTTCCTAAAATTAAATTCATTTTCTCCCAGAGCATTCCAAGACTAAACTTGCAGCATTTTTAAAGAAATAATGATTGCTGGTATAATTCAATTAGAACCATACAGGGTTTATGGTTGATATTTAGCTGTTATGTAAGTAACATGACCATCACCCCTAAGATCCCTCTCCCAATCAAGTTCTAAATCATATCTTGACTTTTAGTGTTTTCCTTCATCCTGCAATCAAGACTTCATATCAAGCTGTACATTAGAGCAAAAGTTAAATGCAGTGAACATTTTTTATAGTAATTAAAAGAAAATTCACTTTTAGCCAATTATTTCTTATTTAGACAGATTGAAAAGTTTACCTCCAATTGTCTCAAATAATGGTATATATCGTTAATATATTTGCTGACAAGCTGTGGATTCTTAGAATCCTCAGCATCAATATTATCAACATTTTCTGGAAGTTGTTTTGATGAATGAGATTCTTCTATCACAGGTAATGATTGCAGCAGCTGAGGAGTTATTGATTCAAGAACCTAAATAACAACAGTATACAATATATTAAGAAAAAAAAAAAAACCAAACTACAAAATACTATATTGTTGAAGCTACCACTTTAGCAATTAAAATTAAGAGTGAAAGCAGTCATCAGAAGATTGAAAACATCTAAAACTATGAAGTTAATATGCAAGAAGAAAAATAGTTCAGAAACTAACTGAAGTTTGATATTACAGTAGGGACCAATTACGGATCAAGTACTCTGGCTGAGAACATGATGTCTATGAAACTGAAGAAGCTGTTACAGCAAGTTTTTCAATTTAGGTTATTTACTATTAAGTTCATAAATAGCTCTACATTCAATTAAAAAAGTTACCATATAAGCATAAACAGAACATTCAGTTATGACAAGGTACCTATAAGAGCAATTTAATTAAGGAAACTAAACTGAATAGTTTAAACAGTTCTAATCATAATATAGTAGCTGTAAGTTTCAGGACAAATAACAATACAACATAATACTTAATGTTTACTTTTGTTTTCATTATTTATTTACTTAAACAATATTGAATTCACAATCCTCAACAACAGTTAACACTTCACGGGAAGTCTCACATACCAGATTTAAGATAAAATCTATCTAAAGTTAGGTTTTGGGAGAAAAATCGATAGAATGACTAGTATTAATTAGATACAAAATTAATACTAAATAATCACAGTATGATACAAATAAACTTACAGAACAAGATTCTTAAGAGGGGAAGGAAGGAAATGGTAAGCAGAAGAATAACAAAATAAAAATCTGAATATTTACCTTGACCTCTTCTTTCTTCTCAAAAGTTTTCACATCTTTTTCTTTCAAGCCTTTAGGAATTTGCCTGACATTTTCTTTGTCAACAACCTTTTCTTTGCCTTTGAAAGACCCCTACAATATTTAAAAAAAAAAAAAAAAAAAAAGCAATTATAGTATATAGCAAACTTATCCACTTTTGAATACACACTAACAACAGTAAGTATAGGGCGTGACACTGTAGAAACTAGTGTATTAACCACTAAATATGAAAGGAGGTTACTTATTTATGAATAAATTGAAGAGTTTTATACTTTTCCCGGAAGAGCTCTAACTTTATTTTCAACACCACGTAGAGGTTTTCTTATAACTCTCTTCTGCGGGTCATTATTTCTTACTCCAAATGTATTGATGTTGGTCCGAGTTCGCAAAGGTTCCTAAAAATAAAAGTACACTGATTAAACTATACTTCTTAACCAAAAACCTACTGCTGGACACTATAAGGATTACCATACCATTTTCGAAATAAAATTGACTAGATAATTCTTTCAGAAATTTACTTCGCTCATTGATTCAAATGCAATTATCCTCGTGCAGCAATGGCGTTATTAGATATTTTAAAGTTCGCTGGGAATACGCTGATTGGATGAGACACATTAGATTAACATACGCCAGATTCTTCAGGAAAAAAATGAAAATTGATATATAAAACAAATAAGGATAAAGCTTAAAAATCCCTGTAAACTCAATGTATAAAATATAAATATATTTTTGCGTAATTTTTAAGGATTTAAAATTTAGTCTATAAAAGTTTTATGTATTATTACTCATTACTAGCTTTTATTATGAAATTAAAACTTTTTTGGTAAAGAAGATAAATATACAATAATACTTCCATACTAATTTATCTTTAAATTTTTTTTAGATTTAATTAATTTTTTAACTGGATTTGGATGTTCATCGTCAGCTGATTTGAAGTGAATTGAATCATTTATTTACGTTGCTTATGATTTTGGACATGTAAATAAGAATTATTAAAGTACACCTTTTTTCACGGCTTTAGATTTGTCTCTGATTTTATATCCTAATTAAAACTTGGACAGATGTTTAGATATTTGTTATATAAATATTCAATACTTTATTTTATGTTAATTACCTACTTATGCTTTTTTTGCCATACGGTAGTTACCGCATCAGATCCGGTGCCCTCACATCAAAATGAATTACACTCTAAAGAAAATAAAACTGAACACGTTAAAAGAGGTGAAAAAAATCAAGACAGCACGAAAAATGGAAACCAAAGTCGAATTACAAATACGTCTGACGAAAAGTTTGTGCCTCAAGCTAATGTAACAGTTGCTAGCAATGTTTTACCTTCAGATGATGTGTATAACTCTACAGGACACCTGCCTCCGTGGATGTTAAATATTAGAGATGGTGCTCTGCAGAGGACAGGTTATGTTGCGCTTGGTTTTATGTCCATTGTAGTATTCTTCTTTGTAATTAGGGCTGTCCGGTAAGTTCTTATTGTTTTGTGCCGGTAAATAGCGTTTGTACCCCCACTGTTTACAGTCTGCGCAATATGCTGTTTCTTAAGTAATAAAAATTCTCCGAATATATCTCAAGACCATATTAGTTATTTGTTTTGACCGGAATTTAATACTAATATATTTGAAATTTTCCTTCATGATATTTGATTAATTTATTAATAAAACAGAACTTCTGCATGTAGTAAACTTTAAATTTAGCTTCAGGAAAAATTCATTACTTCGTTAAAAAAGAAATAAGTTTTATAGCAGAGTATCATGATTTACTTGATATAGTTTTAAAGTTGTTTTACTTCAAAGCAGAAACAATTCATAATTTTTTAGCAATTTTTACTAAAAGTAAAATTGCTGAATAAAACATGTTTGTAACATGAGCACAAAACCTTTTATTAACAAAATACACATTTTTATTTTTATATAATTGTAAGAATATTTTAACTCTTATATTATTCCTTTGTGGCTCGAAAGGTGAAAAGCTCTAAAGCATAAATCTTTGTAACAAGGAGAGAAGATTAGTAAGAATTTCCCTCCTTTAATTTATAATAAATTTATATTAAAATATTTTTTTCTGATTTTTTTTTTTTTGCATTTTTGTCATTTTTTTTCTACATATTCCTACTATCAACCTCGCCGGACGATGGCCGATTGGTTAGGGTGTTGGCATTCGGAACAGGAGTTCGTGGGTTCGAATCCCACTGTGGCATGGATGTTCGGAATCGGCTTTAAGCTGTAGGTCCCGGTCTCATTAGCCCCCGTGTTGCAAAAAGTAGATCGTAGCACTCCAAACCAAACCAAACCTACTATCAACCTCACTTTTCCTTCCCCAAACACATCAAAATAATACATAAACCAACCGTTTTTACTAAAAGTAAGATAAGGGGAAGAGAGGTAGGTATGTTGACTGTACAGCATCAGCATTCTCAATAATTTGCTTTGTAGTTTGTGTAGGAATACTTTTCTAAGAGATTCCACTGCTGAAAACGCCGAACGATGGCTGATTGGTTAGGGTGCTGGCCTTCGGTGCCAGTGTTCGTGGGTTCGAATCCCACGGTAGCATGGATGTTCGTAGCCGTTCAGAATCAGCTTTAAGCTGTAGGTCTTGGTCTCATTAGCCCTCGTGTTGCAAAATGTAGACCGTAGCACTCCAAATCAAACCAAACCACTGCTGAAAACAAGACCCAAGAAGTTGAGATTTACACATAGGTTTACTCCAAATTCAGGACGATATCATGAATCAGTATTAAGCACCCTACATTCAGGTACTATAATCATAAGAGCATTATAAAATTAAAACTTCTCAAATAATGAAAATCTTGTGCAAATTAGGAATTGTACAAGTTTCTGACCGCATTACTGTTGAGCAGTAAATGTTCTAAACTTTCTTACAAGGACTTAAAAACTCTCACATTAGCTATTAGTTGATATTATTGGTGTGTATTTTTATTATTTGGGATAACTGAGGGAGGAAGATGGGGCAAGAAGCTTGAATATGTAGAAAATAAGTGAAAAAATTATAATTAAAGAAGCTTCTTGTGACCCCTGCTATATAAGTTCATTTTTTAGAGTAGGGTTTCTCAAAGTACATGGTTTCCGCACATCTGGAAAGTCAGGGAAAATCATGGATTTAGACAATGGATTAATTTTGTCATGGAAAGTCTTGATTTTTCAAGTAAAATGAGTAAAAGTCATGGATCCGCTAAACTATGGATTAAAAAAATGCATTGAATTGTTTAATTCTATATTTACTTGTCATTTGGCTGAAGTTACTGAGTTTGGTATTTATGTATTATCCTATTGACCATATTACCATGTAAAATTTGTTCACCAATGAAACTCAAAGCAAGAAAGCTTAATGGGTGGGTAAATGTATATTATTCTGGTTTTTTCTTAAATTGTAGATTAAAATTTTATTAATATAATAATTAATATTTTTTAATAAAAATTAAGATTTTTGCACAAAATATAAGTTTATCTCTAGGGATACTGTATATAAACATTATAGAGTTATATTTGGCTATTATTCATGGTTACCTGGATAATACCAAAGTACCCTGAATTCAAATTGGAAACATTTTGATTGAAAAATTGCTATATGATTAAACTTAGGTATGTATATACAACAATTTATTTTTATGTATGTGAGTTTATTAACACTTTTAAAGTAAGTTTATAGTTTTTTTATGATAAAATTCCTGTAATTTCTCTAAAAGCATATATTTTATTTGTATGTACATCAGAAGTTTTATTCATATATACTTTAACAAAAGCTTTTTAAAGTCATGGAAAATGATCTGCTAAATCAGGGAAAGTCATGAAAAGTCATGGATTTGAAACATTTTATTTTGGCAAATACCCTGAAAGTATCTTCTAGGGTTTAAAGACAAGTAAGGGTAGACAAACTTTTATTGTTGTCTATTTAAACAAAGTGAGGATTCAAAGTGTGTTCTAAATCCTAGGGTTCTACATGGATCTCTCAAGATATTTTTAAACACCATCAGAAAGTTAAAGAAATTCTGTAAAATTGCTCTCTAATTTTCACTATTCGCTTACGTAAAATTAATGATAGTAAGTAATATGCTAGATGTGTATCAATAGGGAACAGAAAAGTGATGTGATAATGAGTCATTCAAACCATGTGCAACAGTACAGCGCAAGAAGGGGTGAAATATTCATCAATGTATCATTTTACTTGTGTCATTTCATTTAAACCTATTTTCCTTCCGCATCACCTATTGTAAGTCTTATCTACATTTTTATATTGCTTTATATTTTATATTTGTCTTATCAGAGATAAATAATATCCCCTAAATTTATCCTTAAGTAATATTTATTCGGAAGATTCATTACAATATATATGTGATAAAGGTTCAGTGGGATAAAGAGTCTTAGAACTACAATTTTTAGAGCTTATCACCTCTGTAGCCTCTCGGAAGAAATTTTATGATAAAAGAAATCTTTTTCTCCCTTCCAAATCAAATTCAGAGTAATAAAATTATTAAAAAGTGATTAGCATAAGGGAGGCAATGTCCATAGAAAAGTTTCCTTTGCAGACTTGGTCATTTTGCATAAGAATCAGCAAGAATGGTGTCAGTTGAGATTTTCGTGCTATATATTAAATAACTGTCGTCTTTTAATTTTCTTTTTGAATAAAAAGAAGCCATATATATATTTTTTTTTTTTACTAAAACAAATTCCTCTCATGTTTGTAAGTCATATATAGTTCAATTATCAAAAAACTTCATGGCCTGTATTGATGTATCATTTTTAATTCTAGTAGTATACAGTTAATGTACATATCCAAGCTAAACCAAAACACTCTGCAGACTGTATTTGTAATACATTTTGTTCTGATGGGCTGCACTGTATAGTTATATATATAAGGAGTAAAAAATTTTTCACTAGTCGCATAAAAGATATGGACCAGTTTTATTTTTTTTCTAATGTTTATTTGACAATGCAACTTTACCTCAGTCATGTCATGAAGAGTAACTCTCCGGAACATCAGGCAAAAGCTTAACTAAAATACTTCATTGTTTTCATCTCTAAGTTGAAGAACTGACATATGACATATACATTCAATACATGTCAGAGAATACTGTGAATTTGATGATTTGTGTAAATGCTGTCTTAAAGATAGTGATATTATTAAAATAGTTTCATGTAAGAATGAGGAGTCACAAATTACTCATAAATTAACAATAGAATAGTTGCATATTTAAAGCTGTATAATTATAACAATAATAATTTATAAAACAATGGAGTAATATTGTATTTACTATTGTCAATATATTTGATTCATTTATAAATTTTTCAAATTCCTCTGTGGAACATAAAATTATAGTTGCAGGCTACTGTCATCATTTCATATACCTATTTATACTGGAATAAAAACTATACCTATTTATAATTTTATAATCAGTACAGATATTTTTATGAAATTTTCACAGGAATTAACTGTAATTATTTTTCGAAGTAAATATCCACAATTTGTCAAATTTTATAGTGTAAAGCATTTGTTTTAAAATATACTTAAAGAAAACATTAAATATTTCATTCATAAGATTTCAAAGAACTGTACTATTTTTAAAAATCTTTTATATTTTCTCTATTCTGGAATTTAGAAATATTAATCTGTAATTACAATTGTTTCAGCTAAACAGGTAGGTTGTTGCCTTTCAAGTCCATAACTTAGAATTCTACTTATTACATGGATATTTTTAGCTGATCAAAATTTACTTTAAGTAGTACGCCCCAGTTGAATTAGCACTGAAGTTGCAAAAAATTAACAATTGTACTCATTACCTAATCCTCAAACTACTTTTTTTTTTTTTTTTTTTTTTCTGTCCTGGGTATGAACGCTTTTCTTTTCTGAATTTGCTTACTTTTAAAATTTTAAATAATAAAATTAGCTTCTATTAATTATTATATTTAAATTTGATGTATTTACTTGTTAATGATCTTGCTTATACTGAAAACTTTCAAATAAAAAGCAAATTGTATATACAGTGAAACCTCTCTGAGCAGCCATCCCTCCATATCGAAAATATTTGGCCGCTCTGAAAGGTTTTATGTACTATTATAAGATAATTACTATAATGCGTAATATAAACAAGTCTGACATATATTCCATATGTAAATGAAATTGAAAACTTATCTAAAGAGAAAATAGTACTTTATTTCATGCTTCTTTACATTTTTTTTTTTTTTTAAGGCTACAATTTGTTTCTGTTTGTTCTGTAGTCTTCATACTCCTTCAAAATCAAATTCTTTTCTTTAATGACTTTGTTGATTTTCATTCTTCCGCAGTTAAATAATTCAGCTAGCTTTCTTGCCGATTTGCCATTCTCATATTCACGCAGAACTTCAATACTCTGCTCGAGATTTAGAAAAACGCATTTTGACATTGTTCGTAGTTCGTGGGTTCGAATCCCACTATGGCATGGATGTTCGTAGCCGTTTGGAATTGGCTTTAAGCAGTAGGTCCCAGTCTCATTAGCCCTCATGTTGCAAAAAGTAGACTGTAGCGCTCCAAAACCAAACCAAATCAAATCAACATTGTTGTAACTCAAATCTCTGACCAACGAATGAAATGAAATTGGTGTGAATGACATTTTGCTGACAAAGGTACAATTCTTCCTTAACTTTACCGATTGGAATTCCAAACAAAAGCCCTAGGACAACTTCAACGCTTGATTGTCCAGTTCCTCCCTCAGTTTTTATGGATGGTGCAATAGGGATTCCCTATCTGAAGAGTGTGGGGAGAATACAAAAGAGATAACAAATTTAACTTTTCTTATAAAGGGGGGGGGACTGTGGGAATGGACTTCTCAAATTATTCCTTTGTCTTATATCTGACCATAAACCTGTTTTCTCACTCAAAATTAAAGCATGAAGTGAGTAGAATTTCCAAAAGAAATGAAAAGGGCAATCCCACTCTGTAGCTGTTTAGAGGGGGTCGGGTGGCCGTTGATACAGGTTATTTTACCATTAGGTCTATGAGTCAAAAAATCTGTGCAATGAAAAATTGGCCGTTTAGAAGGGTGGCCGTTATACAGGGGTGGCTGCTCGGAGAAGTTTCACTGTATATGTATATTTTAATTTAGAAATTTATTTCATGTTTTTTGTATGCTTTGAGAGTTAATTTAATTATATTTTAGGCTCCGTCACAAGAAGAGTAAAAGTCGAAAATATGGCATAATTACATCTACTGTGTCTGATATGGAAATGGAACCCCTTGATAAGGATGATGATGAAGAGGAAGATACTACATTATTTGATGCTCAGCATAAATACTCTTTACAGTAACCTTTAAAAAGTGTGCCAAGGAAATACATCTGTTTTAGTTTATTAAATTTGTTCCCTGTTACATTTTAAAAATGTGTTTATATAACATTGAAATTCTGGTTTGTGAATCATGTAAAATCTTATTCAGTGAAATTCGGGATTTCAATTTTTCTTTATAGTGATATTTCAGTATTTTTTATTTACTTAAATATAATTTTAAACCTTAACAATTTTCTCATTCTTCATTAATTTTGATATAATGCTTAAATTTTCTATTAATTGAAAGTTATGTGTGAAATATATTGTCTGTTGCCTAATATTGTAATGCTATTTGTGAATAACTGTATTATTTGGGAAAAATGACTTGAAATTGAAACTGAAATAAGCTTATTCCAACATGTGGATCAACAAAAGTATATAAAAGAAAGTCTTTATAATTTTATTTTTGTACTAAAGTACAAATTATTTACTCTGTTTTCACTTAATATACCTAATGCATATATGTAACCCATAACAAAAGGAGGGGGTTTCTAATTTAAGTATTTAAATAATTAATATTAAAGATGCTCAAAATAACTCGCAATTTCTGATCTGTATTAAAATTTAAAAGTGTGGCAAATCTTTAAAAAACTGTGTTTTGAACCTTCTTATTTTCATTGGAGATAATTCAGAACTATTTTTTTCTTGTAGGGATTTTTTTTTTTTTAATTATTAATGTTTGTTATTTTTGTTTTGGCTTCAGTTTATAATTTAGCAGAATCCAGAACCTTTTATAATAAGAAATAATAAAAAGATATGAATTATAAATGCAGGTCATTTACCAGGTAACTAATGATTAAAAATTTTAAAATCTCTTACAATTACTCAGGTATTGTCATGTGATTGTCAGAGTATAATGTATGGTTTTATGTTTATAATAAATCATAAATCTTATATAATTTTAAGCATTTCACATATTTCTGTAGATGTAAGTATATTTTTATGTATTGAGGCGATAAAAGTACTTTTTAATTTTAACTTAAGGGAAAACTATTTAAACAACCAGCATCTTCATAAATTAAAAATTTCCGGTATATCCACTGCTCAATCATTTCATATTTTAAAAGGGCTGGAATCACCTGAAAGTGATTTTTATCCTCCATAAGTGCACTTTAGGTATTAAGATTTTTAAACCTCCTTTTTAAGTAAATTGAACACATATGCATTTTAATATTTAGGTTCTCATTAAATAATACGCTGATAAGGTATGCAATTTTTTTTTATTTTTTTTATTTTTTTTTTATTTTTTTTTTTTTTTTTACTAATGAATCTATAAAAAATAAATTAATGTCTAGTTTAAACATAAATATTTTTCTTCAAATGTTGGTAACTTTGATTTTTAAGTAGTACAAAGTCATATTTAATCACTTTTTTTTTTTTTTTTTTTTTTTTTTTAAAGCTTTATTTTACTATGTGTGATAGAAAAAAGTAAATCAGTCTTTTTCCTGTTGATTCCAACAGTTGGATATCTATTTAACAAAGTCACTAATTGCTAAATAAAGTTCATTATAAGGAAAATTTACTAAATAGAGATTCACTATTAAAGTTTATAAAACAGATTTCAAATTCATAAACACTAAATATTTTTAACTATACAATTAATTACATTTTTGTGTTAATTAATATATATTTGTTTTATTTATCTTGCCCATCAAAATAAAATATGCAAGGAAAACAAAAATAAAGCAAAATATTGTCCTGAAATGTATTTTCAGTTTGTATAAAAACTCATTTTAATGACTTTGTCATATTTATTATAACAAGTAAATGTGTTTAAAAAAATAAGTTTAAAATATGAAATGTCTAGAAATATTTGGATAAAAAAAAATGGATCACAGGAAAAAGATTGCTAAATGGAGAATACACTTTACTATTTGGAGGTTATTGCATGTTCTTGGTTCCAGGAAAAAGATTGCTAAATGGAGAATACACTTCACTATTTGGAGGTTATTGCATGAAGAAATTCATAAAATGTTCTTGGTTTCAAGGAAAAGTTTGTAAAATAGAGGTCCGATTTCATTTGTAAATTATATATTTAGTTGTTATAGTATTAAAAAGTTAAAACGAGTAACTAATTAAATTATTCTGTGATAATGGTAAAAATGGTTGTTTTTAAAATGCATACAAAAACAAATATACCTCTACTGATTTTGGCAAATGAACTGTAACATAAATTATGTAGAACTATGAGGTAAGATGTACAACTTTGGCTTTTACAAGTTTAGTTCAAATATTTAGGAAATGTGAATGCTAAGGGTTTCATACAAAATTTGGATTTCTTGTGTTCTAATATTATATAAATCTCCATGTAATATTCCTCAGTACTTGTAACCAGTATGCAAAACAACACATTTCTTAAGAGAAATAATTGCAATATATGTATTCTGTGCATTTATTTTTTTTTGTGACAGATATTTAAAAAATTATTTTGGGTCTTTGTGTATATCTTTAATTATTATTTTTAGTATGTCATGTCACATTCCATATTTTAAAGTTTGCATTAGATTTCATTTATGCATTTTTAGCTTGTATATGGCATAAAACTAAATGGCTGATGCATTGATATTTTTATTTTATTTACATTATAATCTAGTCCAAAGTTCATATTCACCTCATTGTTTAAAATTCATTTTTATTATCTTTTTTTTTTTTTTAAGATAATGATGAGCAAGCAAAGCACATCTTAGCTATTTTTTCCCCTTTTTTTATTAGTCATATTTGAAGATTTGACTAAGATCTTTAAATTATAATTTTTGTTGATTTTTAAGAATATTTTAGCTAAATGTGTTCATTGTATTATCTGAGATTTATTGTATTTTGTATTTCTTATATAAATAAATATACTTTAATATTGTGTGATGATGTTACATATTTACTTTTTTTCCTTTCTATCTCACATTATTTTCTCAATTCTGTATCAAAATACTTATTTTGGAAGATAAGTTTAAAATACTTATAAACATAAATCATACTTTTTTTCTCATAGAAGCAATAGAACTTTGGAATATTTTTATCCATTACTGTATTTGCAATTCTTAAATGTTAAACTAAGCATTGTACTGCTAAATTCTACATGTAGACTACATTAGAATATTATTTGAAGTGATGGCACAGGGTTTAAGACTTAATTAGATAATTTTATAAAATTTCCAGATCCTTAATATTATTACAGTGTTCCAACGATCCTTAAAAGTTCTTAAGAACTCCTTAATTTTAGCTGTCATTTTTAAGGGCCCTTAAAACTGCCTAAATTTTTTCAAAGGTCCTTAAAACTTCTTAATTTTTAAATTATTAGAACCCATTCAATTTCTCCATCGACACAGTCTGTCATTGTAACACAATTTCCTATCAGATTTTGCCGAACTTTCTGGTTTTGTAAGTTCAGAGTTAAACTTGCCTAAAACTGGTTCTAAGAATGCCAGTACAGGTGATAAGTACTGATCAAAGAATATATATATATCAAGAAAATATAAAATATTTGTTAATGTCCATAACATTCTTCTACATTTCTAGCCAAAAGTGCAGTATTAATAATAAAGAAAATCCTCAAATACATATGTTTTCAGTGTATTACTGTAGTAATTCAAAATTCCTTCCCTTAATATCTTTAAAAAATTATGAAAATACTTTTAGTTTATTAGTACTTTTTATGGTCACAAGATAGAAAACTTATTTGAAAAATAAATAATTTTTCGCATACTAAAAGGTTTAAAGTATAAAGTCAGCTGCCCTTTCCTAACAGCTAACAGTCATGCAGATTTTAATTAAATGAAGCATGGAGGGTGGTGGGGAGGTTGTAAATATTTCAGTAACTTATGGAAGTTTAATTTTTCTTGCATTGAATGTAATAGAAAAGTCTAAAACTTTCTTCTTTCCCAGCAATGTCAGGTATAATCAGCTAGTATATACATACATACATACATACATATATATATATATATATATATATGAGTCATTTTCAAATGAGTCAATTATATGGTTACAGTAACAAAATGATTGATGCACTTTTAAGGAAAATAAACGATTGAGAATTCTTCAGTGGAATGCAGATGGAATTTCTCATGAATGATGAACACAACTCCAAACTACCTTAGGGTCATGTAATATACACTCAAGAGCTAAAACATTATGACCACCCCTATATATTGCAATGAACTCGCCTGGATGACGTGGAAAGCACTTGATCAGGTGGAAGTGGTATTTATCTGCTGCTGGAGAGTCTGAAGAATCATTCTTTCACTTACTTCTGTGTGTGATGGGAAAGGCTACGGATCTAAGCAATTTTTATAGAGGGAAGATTGTAATGGCTCAAAGGCAAGAATTCCCGAAACTACACGACTTGTGGGTTGTTCGCGATCTACAGTTGTTAGTACTTATGCAAAATGGATGAATAACGGTGAAACCATCAGTAGACAACATGGTGTTGGACGTACACTAACTATCAAAGAAAAAGGTCGTCTGAGACTGTCTCGCATGCTGAAGCAAAACCGGAGCCAGACAGTGGCTCAGCTGACAACCCAATACAATGCATGGCAGTAGAATAGTATCAGAGCACACTGTTGGATATGGGGCTACGCAGCATATGGGCCTCGTGTGCTTTTGCTGACCAAGCGTCATCGCCAATAGCGCCTAAGCTGGGCCCAAGAACATAACAACTGGCCCATGGATGAGTGGGAGAGAGTTGCCTGGTCAGATGATCACGGTTTGTCATTCATAACGCCGATGGCCGTGTCAGGATATGCCGTCTTCCAGGCGAACAGTTGCTCCCTCAATGCACAGTAGGCCATACACAGGCCGGTGGTGTGTGGTATAATGCTTTGGGGAACGTTCTCTTGGGTGTCTCTGGGACCCGTGGTTGTGGTAGAGCAGACCTACAGGGTATCTGAACATAATTGCAGATCAGTTGCACTCTTACATGCCCTTCCTTTTTCCAGCTGGAAATGAAATGTTCCAACAGGACAACGCCTCGTGTCACAAGGTTAAAATTGTGTTGGAGTGGTTCCAGGAACATGATGCTGAATTCCAGTTAATGTCCTGGCCGCCTAACTCACCGGATCTCAATCCGATAGAACACATTGGGATGTCATGGGACGGCAGCTCAGTTCAAAGACCACCAATTCGTAGTATCTCGGATTTGCGTAACCGTTGCTTAGACATCTGGTACAATCTGTCTCCGGCCATCTACCAAGGACTTGTGGCATCCATGCCAAGGCGGGTTGAAGCTGTGTTGCGCGCCAAAGGTGGGCCAACTCGTTATTGACAGGTGGTCATAATGTTTTAGCTCTTGAGTGTAAATTTTTTTAAGATAGTTGAAGCAAACCTTGTTTAAAACGACTTACCCAAACGTAACTTCCATGTTATTACTTAAAACTATTACCTAAATCTAAGCGTAATGCTAGTGGTATTTTAGTTGGAATCAAGAACATTCTGACATCTAAGTTTGAAATAATAAGCAACTTTTCTTCCAATACCGGAACAGAGATGGTTTGGGTTGAAGTTTGGATTCACGAGAATCGTTTCGAAATTTTTAACTGTTATACACCACCTGGCAATTCTCGCTTAAATTTTAATACCATTCAATTTTTTAATAAATCAATTTTATATGGAGATTTCACTGCTCATAGTTCACTTTGGAATTAGGGTGACACAAATAATGCAGGAAGAGCTACAGGGGACCTCTTGGATTCCAGTACTCTTGAATTGATCTATAAAAACTCTGACATTTTTACATACCTCCATCGTAAGGGTAGCACTACAAATCCTGATTTAACTTTAGCCTCAAATAATTTAACAGATGAAGTGAACAGAGAAATAATTTATGATCCTGGCTCTGGACATTGCATTATCGTTACTTCTTTCCGAAATAGGAATAAAATCTAAACAACGTAACCATTTTAAGAATCGGTGTAATTTTGAAAAAGCCAGTTGGAAGGCTTACCACGACAAACTGGAGGTCCTTTTTTTTGTAGACCAATCAGTAATAGCACAAGAAATTTAGATTCCGCTTTGTCACATTTTTGTAAAACGATATCTTCAGTGGCCAAAAGTTGGATTTCTAGAGGTAAACAGTACAAATACAAACCTTTTTGGAAAGATGAACTTACCCTGTTAAAGGAACAATCAGTTCAGACCCATATTAAAGCTGAAAAATTTAATAAATAAATAAAACAAATGTCAGAAACTGGAGGAGGAATATTGCTATCCTCCATAAGGAAATTAATTTAGCAAATTGCAAGAGTTTTAATAGTTTTATAAATAATATTGACTACCGTCAAGATGGTATTAAGATTTTTAAATTTGTAAATAAATTGAAACAGGACGCTTTCCTTTCTCCAAGAGTTCCTATTGTTTTTAAAGGAAAGCCGTTAATGTTTGACAAGGATATTTCAAATGCTTTTATGAGTTTTAAGGCTTCAAATCAACGTTTGAACTGTGAACTCAAAAGAGATGAAGGGCAGACAAAGAAATTGATCAAGAATAACCATGAAAATATGAGTACTGGACATGAAATTTTTAATAGCGACTTTGACATTCTTGAATTAAGAGAAGCAACAGAGCTCTGAAAAAACTGGAATGCTGCTGTCTAAAAAATTGTATGATAGTATATCAGGGTAAAACCACTTGCCAGTTCTTCACTCTGAACAGACAGTCTTTTACCCCGATCTTGGTGTACAAAAGTGTAGATATTCAACAAAATGATTCTACTAAATACTTAAGTTGCATTCTCGATCTTCACTTAAATTGGAGAAGTCATACAGAAAATCTGAAAAACAAAGCCGTAAGAAGATTTTCTGTCTTAAAACGTCTGGATAGTTAAAGGTGGAGCTGCAACAGAGAGACATAACCTACAAATTATACATAGGACCAGTTATTAGTTATTGTTGTGATATCCTCATCACGACTTCAGAGAATGCGATTAATATCCTCGAGGTTTTCCAGAATCAGTCGTTGCGAACTGTGAAAACAACCCCTGTTTTCACAATGCAACTCTTAACCAACTTGGAACCTGTTCATGATTTTATTAAAAGAAAGATGATCCTATTTTACCCCCAAACTTGTGCATTTACCTGACAACTCTTTCTGGAGGAACTGTAATAATGAGATCCCTAGAAATCATAAGACTCGGATTGGTTTCATCCAAGCTGCCCAGAGGGAATATGATGCTTTAAATTTGGGTAGAGACTATTTTACTTCCTCCCCTTTGCCCTATAGATTATCTGAATTTGAATATTAATCTTAATAATCTTATAAAAAAAATGTTAAAAACGAAATGAGGTTTCACAATTAAGATCTTTCGCAATGGATGCTATTGAGGTCGGATATCCTAAAAATGAGTGGCTGCATATCGTCACTGATGGTTCTGTGTTGGAGAGAACACAAGGTGCTGGAGCAGTTATCTATTATGAGCTTTTTAGTTTTTACTTATCAATGGGTCCTCTTATCATTGCCTTCGATGGCGAAACTGAAGCTATTGCAGAGGCAATTCAACATACATTGGTTCTTAGTCATTCTTTTACAAGAGAGGTCGTCTTGTCGGATTCTAAAAGTGAGCTTCAAGCTTTTTTAGATTATCAAAACAGTTCCCAAAGAATTTTAGAATGTAGACCTTCGCTTAAAACATTGGCACACAGAATTTCTTTCCAGTGGATTCCTGCCCCTTGTGGAATTTTGAGCAATGAAAAGGCTGATACACTGGCTAAAAAGGGAGACCTGATAGATCAACACATGAACCACCCTCTTTCATTTCATACAACTAAATTGTTTGCCAATCTGACTTTTAAGAAAACTTTTAAACCAGATATGGTTCAAGTGTGCGACGAATAAGAGATGGAAGATTTCGGAGAAGAGGGAGCTGTTCCCGGTTTTCCGAGAAAGACTGCAGTGGGCCTTTTTAGGGGTCTGACTGGACATAACTGTTTACAAGACCATCTCTGTTGTGGATTCACCGAACTGTGTTTTGTGCTACTCTAGGCATACAATGACTTTTGAACATTTAAATAATTGTGTTGTACTTTCTCAGTATGAGGGCATTGTTAAAAAGTATTGGAGGTCCCGTGAACTAATGGCTTTGGAGCTAATTAGTAGACATTTGTAAAATAACAAAATGACTGAAAATATATCGAACCGAAATAAACCGATATTGTTTTCGGTTCAGTTCCGGTTTTCGATCCGACCAAAATAACGTGTTTTTCGGTTCAAAGCCCTGGTATAGGACTACTGAGATTTTGATATAAGCATAGGAACACTCTCTTTTGAAAATCGGTCCCCACACATGTTCATATCAAAGTGTAAAATAGCGTCATGAAGGACATGTATAGATCGGCTGGGCTGTTTCCAATTTTAAAGAATTTATTATTATTATTATTATTATTTAAGGGACATATGGAACTATAGATGAAAGACAGAAGCATAAATCCATAAGAAACATTTCCGGAGTCTAGGAAAGATGTGATGATCGACTGTTCATTGCAAAAGGTATCGAAAAAAATATGGAATAAATTTCATGTCCCTCCAGAGATTCTGCAAGTAAAATGAAATAAGTTAGGAATGGTAAATTGTATTTTTAATGTAAAAATATTCACAATGTGATAAGAAGCTAAGAAAGATAAATGTGAGAAAGATATCAAACAGGTTGAAGAACATCTATAGAGAGAAGCGCTTTGGTAACCATAGCAACTGTTTTTGCTATTTTTCCTTTGAAATAGGCTTTACAGATCTTTTGCTTTTATACACACCACAAGCAAGTGCAGACTTCTCAAATAAATCAAGAACAGAATGTTCAAAGATTCAGGATGCATTTTACAAAACAAACCAGAACCAAGTGCCGTTAAAGGAAACCTGTCCTATTTCTGGAAAATGAGTCTCATCTATGTTTACCAATGCTATTCATGGGATGGACAGTTTCTGAGAATTTAGGCGTCTCCGTCTAGAACATTCTAAT
Organism: Pardosa pseudoannulata; assembly: GCA_032207245.1. NCBI lineage: Eukaryota > Metazoa > Arthropoda > Arachnida > Araneae > Lycosidae > Pardosa > Pardosa pseudoannulata. Next base: position 67,938,470 of record CM063501.1, read on the forward strand.
GTTTTTTATGCTGAGCGAAAGGCATTATCGAGATTTATTTGGTCACCTCAATGCAGAGACAGTTTGCACGATCACCTGGAATGGTCTTGGTCATGAACACAGAAATCGGAGTAATCTTTATCGCCACATATATCTCACAAACAGCAGTCATGTACAGACAGGTCTGTGTTTGGACGTTTTACAAAAATCCCCAACAGTGCCATTGATTTTTGAATAACCCTGGAAAGACCATGACTTATGTCATCCCTTCTATAGTGAAACAGACCTTACAAAATTCTATAACACCAAAAAATGTCAGGCTTCAAGGCGACAGATATCTGTCTATTTAATAAGGCGCTTTATGGGGAATGAAGACATCTTTCCATGACTTGACTTGTGACTGATCCTCTATATGCAAAATATTAGAATGATGAACAGAAAAATAGTAGAAGATATATACACAATTGACTAGGCAGCAAAATGAAATTCTACATCTGAAATAGGCCGCTTTTTGCGAGCCGCAGCCAAAATATGGTAAACAGGAAAAGTTTATCACAGTGAAAAAAACATATCCAAAAGAAAAAAAAAATCCTAAATAATTGGCTTTTGCATACAGCATGCTGAAACAGGACCGTGCAGTAAATTTTCTTAGTATGATGAAAGATTTCGAAAATTCCGCTCTTCCTTACTGTTTTAATTTTGCTCATGCTACTTGATGTTGCTGCCTCTCATCACGGGCGTATCAGTCGTAGGTCAATCACACCGCTCACAAAATGCTAGCTAAAAACGCTCCGTGATAGAAACGGTATGTAAACGAGAGCATTTCGTCTCCATATAGGAATAGCATAAAGTTGAAAAATGATTTTCAAAATTCCATAATTCTTGATAAAGAATAGGATTAAAATATAATAAATTATAATTAAAAAAGTAAATGTGGAAATCTACATTCAGGCATATCAGAATAAATATTAATAATCCCAACATACAGAAAGTCTATAAGAAAGTTTTAGAAGGAATTCATCAAGTAGAACTAGTGTATGTATATATAAAAATATAAATATAGTATTCGTAATGAGAGTCGCTCTATGCCTGCTTGTAACTACAATTTCGCGAGATCGTTTATTGAGTAAGCTGAAAGTAATAAAATCATATCTATGCTCTTCGTTTGGCCAGGAACAGAGAGGAAATTTATCTATACTGAAAAAGAAACCGCAAACAGTTTGAACTACGATGAAGTCATCGACTTATTGGCGATACTAAGAAAGTAATGGTGTAAATACCTTTCTCTTTTTTGTAATACATACGTAGAAAAAGTTGTTAGTTTCATAATATATTAGCAGTAAGTTCATTCTGAAATATTATATATATATATATATATATATATATAAGAAATGCTCATATATATGTTCCTTATTACATTTAGTGATAAGCGTGCAACCTCTTTTTTGTCACGTACGCCAGAGGGCCTAGTTCTGGCTCTACGTAATGCTGTGTAAAATGTTCTAAGAAAAGCTGCTTTTTATGAATTTCTGCACACTACAAAACCTATTTCTAGAACATCATTATTATATTAAAAAAAAAACGTCTTCCTTTTTAATTAAACAGTTTTTAGTGAATCTTTGTTGAGGCCTTCTACAGTGTTCTCGTATGAGAACACTGGTGTGTTAGAGGTTTAAATCGGAATATCCAAAATATCATGGTTAGTTGTAAACAGATTTCAATGAGCTCAAACATCCGTGCTTGTAGTACTCGAGCCATCTAATCAGAGTTGTCAGGTTTGGTTCGAAGCAGTACGATCAACTTTTTCAAACATGAAGCTAATTATACCGGGACCTACTGCTTAAAGCAGATTCTGAACAAACACATCAGTCGCGAGATTCGAATCCGTGGACCCTGGTTCCGAAAAGGAATGCCGTATGATTTCGGCCACTATCTGGCAAATTATAGTCATCACAATATATGGTAAAAATTGAAACCACAGAAATAGATCTTCTATACAAAAACTAAAATGGCTTCAACTATTTTAAGAGTTAAGCCTTTTCTAGGAAGAAAATATCTTATTTCTTTAATAATAATTGAATATTTAGCAGATCACTGTGCATTGTATGTCCTTGAGAAATCTGTATCCACAGCTTCCAGTTCATAGGTCTTAATACATTTTAAACTAATAGCATATTTGAAAAAATAATAGATTTGGTTTGGTTTTGGAGTGCTACGGTCTGCTTTTTGCAACACGAGGGCTAATGAGACCGGGGATACTGCTTTTTGCTAAAACCGATTGGGCTTCGATGCCATAGTGGGATTCGATTCGGTTATAAAATCCTAGCCATCGGATCGAAATGGAGAAAAAAGATAAGTGTTAAAAATATTTAAAAAGTCAAAATATTTATTTTTTTTTATTTTAATTATTAAAGTAATGTTTTTTAATGTTTATTTTAATTATAACAAATAATGATTGTAATTTATCTCAAAATTATATTATATGTTTATTTTTTTAATTTATATTAAATATATATATATATTTATTTTATTTTGGTTATTATTTTTATTATAGTTTTTTCAGTTAATTTTGTAAATGATATATAATATTTTTTTAATATTTTTATTTTTGTAAATTTTGATTTAAATAATTTTGTTTGTAAAAAAATATATTTATAGAACAGTGATTCTCAAACTTTCTTTTGCTTTAAATAACAAATGCATAAAAAAACAAGAACTTGCTTCCAATGTTCAATTCAAGTCTGATTTCCCTGAGTTTGAAACAGAAATTATGAATGACAAGTTTTAGCCAATTGTATAAATAAGAGTAATTACCTATGTATAATTTGCTTCATTCATATAATAGCAAATAAAATGGTATGACTATTTTAACAATGAAAGTTCTAATTTATCTGAACAAACTGAGTAATGCTATCTATGATTAAGGATAAAATCCTTCTTTTTATAAATAGAAGAACTATTTATTTCTTTTGAGAGGAGAAATATGCTACATGCTACTGCAAATGTAAATGCATCACAAATATAAACTCTGAAAACTTTTAAACTTATTTCATTAATATTTTAATGAACAAATTGTGATTATTTTAAATATGCAGGATGTCTAGCTACAATTTAAAAAATAAAGTAATAGATCTACTAATGCAATCAGAAGGAATCAAGAATAAAGAAGCAGCAGTTTCATGTAACTGGTTTTTACAAATCAGTTTTTATCAAAGGCACAATAACTTAAACATTTACATCATGCAAGAGATCTGCAAATTCCCAATATAAATTTTTAAACAATATTTGAATAATAAGAGGCTGAGTGTTCTTACTATTGCTGTTAAATGAGAAAACATTTTTTGACTAGTATTAAGTTTAAATTTAGACAACAATAGTATGCTAAGACAGTGATGACAGATGTTTTTGAGAAATCGCTCAAATAATTTCATTATTTTTTAATATTAGCCTTTGGATTATTAAGTCAATGGTCTTGCTAGAAAAAGGGGATGGGGGAGCATGTGGCAAAAAAGTTACCAATAACTTGGGACCACTGAAAAATTGCTAACAAATATACAGACACTAAAGCTACCAATAATTTTAGCATTGAAAGTTGTCTTATGATACAACACATACATAAACATAATTTATGACTGTCTTCAAACCACCGTAAACAGGTGCAGTGATATGATAGAAAATCAGTTACCAACAAGAACTCAGAAATTTTTCTCTCTCTTATAAATTTGACATTCAATATTTATACTTTAAAATATTTTTGATTGTCTGTTATATCTTTTATGATATAAAAAGTAAGTTCTTAACAATTAGTGAGTAGGTCATTTAAAAGTCTTTCTGAATCAGTATCTCACCTAAATGTCACAGATTTGGCATCATTTCATTAAGGGTTTTCTTTCATACAAATATAGACATCAATCAAAATGCATTTACATATAAACAAACTTTATAAGCTTGCATATTGGATATATTTTGTTGAAACCAGTAGTGTAGTATAGAGGAGGCAAAAGGGGTGCCTTCTTTAGTGGGCATTTTGCTAAGACAGAAAAGTCCCTAATGCTGAATTAATGTTACGGAGACATTACATATATATATATATATTTATACATTCTCTATCTCTCTCTCTCTCTCTCTCTCTCTCTATATATATATATATATATATATATATATATATATCGAAAGTTTATACTATATTTGGTACAAAAATTAAAAATAAAAAAAAAGCAGTGGGGCTTTACAATATGGCCATCAGGCCAAATAGAGGTAAAATTGAAACAGAGTGTTTTACCTCTATTATGACTTTGACTTCTGATCAATTTGATTTGTCTAATACCTTCCCACAGTTTACTTGAATCTCTATATAAAGTTTTTTGAAGATTGATTCAGCCATTTTGGAAATGCACAGTGAATAGATATTGTTTTAAATTATTGGGAATACATAGAGAATTTTAAATATATATTTATAATATATAAGTAATCCATTGTGACTGCTACCTCAACCTGATACCAGAGGGGTTGAGGGGGAGGAAGACTTGGATATATCAGGCCATTACAGAATTTAAAAGTTAAATAATATATTAGAGCACATAGCTACCCAATGAGTGCCAGGTTTTTCTAACTATTTTACATGAAATTTTCAATAAGATCTTCATTTTATTTTGAATCTAAATGAATACTCAAACCTCCCCTTTTGAAAATCTTGAAAGTCTGAAAATATTAGACAGGCCTAAATAAAAATCATAAAACATAAATAATTAACAAGGGATTTGAGCAAAGTTAAAGAAAATTTCTATGGTTTGAGCTGTTTTCTTGTTTTATACTGAAAAAAAAAGTGGCATAAAAATACACGTTTCAAAAAGCAAAAAAGTATTAAATTTCTCCCAGAAATAATCCAAAAAGGTTTTTCTAGTTCCACACCCCTAAATATTGAAATTATATATCTTGATTATATAACTACATTCCTGTTTATAAGAGACCCCCCCCCCAAAAAAAATAACTTATTTGAAACAGTTTAAAATTAACTGTACAATCTTAAAATGTGATCAAATCTCATACAATGTATTAACAAAATGAAGAAGTCGACATGTTTACATATAGGTCCAACAGAACTATAATTATTCTGATAGAATATAATTATTGCCTTTTGAAATATGTAAAAAAACCCATATATTTGAATTTTGGATTAAAAGTTGGATCAAAAGCTAATTTAAAATAAATATAAAAAAATAACAGTATCATTTCGTCAGTTGATTAGGAACATCACAGTCAACTTTTTCCTACACAACAGCAAGATTCGGACCTACTGCCTAACACAATAAAGCCACCTACAAACTTTCATGTCAGTAGTCAAATTCTGGGAAACTGAGAAATTACTCAGTATGTGATATATATATATATATATATATATATATATATATATATATATATATACATATATATATATATACATATATATATATTATACACACACACAAACACACACACACACATATATATATATATATATATATATATATATATATACATATTGATGCTTTTAAAAATAAAATTTGGAGGAAAAAATATTAGAGACAAGTAATAAGAGAAATGTATCCTGTTTGAGAATCATTGCATATATAATAAACAGAAAAGGAAACAAAAACAGATAAAAACCATCAACTACATAATACATTAAAAATAAGTTAAATAAATAATTCAACAACCAAGTACCAAACACCATTTTAAATAAGAGATTCTTTAAATATCATAACATTGCAATGATTATAAAATAGAATCTATTCAGAAAAATGCAGATTATATACACATGTATTTAAGATATAAGCTCATAGTATTCACATGACACAATATAATACTATGTTTAAAAACTAGACAACATATTAAAGAGTGAAATGAAAGGGACATAGTTACCTATCTCTTGAGTTTTGTTCACATTAGAAATCTTAACAAAAATGTTTGTAGTGATAATGTAGGATTATAATATACTTATATCTATAACAAAGAATTTTAATTGGTACTAAAAATACAAAATTTAATGCTTTAAACTAATTTGTTTTATAAATAAAAACTATCCACAACAACTCAGCTTTTATTAAATGATATGTTAGAAGCTGCAGATGTGGTGAATTATTGTAATATTGTTATTCAAATTTTTTACTTGAAGAAGCAATGTATAAAAATAACATGGACACAAGGATAAGCAGAAATTTTGTCAGAGGGAGAGGAGGAAAAATATATGTAGAGCTGAAGATACGTATTTTTTTAGTAGTAATAAAATAATGATTTAAGTGAAATATTTAATATCCTCTCACCATTTCAACTATACAAACATTTTTCAAGAAACTTCTTTTTAAGTAGAGAGAAGAAACTAATGAGGCGAAAAGAGAAAATAAGTATCTGACTATTTGGTCAGTTTACAAAAAGGGTCAAATGACCATCTAACCCCTCTCCCTCTGCCAGTATCCATAAATACGGATATAGTTCTCTTAGTAAACAGCAAGAGAAATGGAACAAATATATCAAACACAAAATAAGGAAAAAATTGATAGTAACTGATAACATAATACTAATCCTTACATCTTTATCTTACAAACATATGTATAACAAAAAATTTTATTTTCATTGACCAGAAAAGATTAAACATATAAAGGAATAAGGGACTCCAATTATAGCAGTTTGAAAAATAAAGAATAAGTATAACATATTTTTGTTACAATGAAAAGTTTAAATATATTACACAAATTCACCAACAAGCATAATGAATATATATGTAGAGCAGAAATAATGAAAACTGTAATAAATTTACATTACAAAAATTTCACTATTAAAATAAAAATCTTTTTCAAAAATTATCAGAGGTAGAAAAAAATACATAAGTGTCTAATTATTACTTATAAAAAGATATTAAATTATGCTACTATCAGTGCCTTATGAAATACTTGAAAATATTTGCTATAAATGGAGAATAAGAATAAACATTCAGGAACATTTTCAAGAACAATAAACACTGATAGTATACTAAAAATATTAACACTTTTTTTCTTTTAAATTACAGCACATACAGAACAGATATGAAAATAACTCATTAATATAAAACTCAATCAAAATATTAGAATCACATTGATTTTACATATAACAAAGTATAAATACTGTCAAGAGATAGGTTAATACATATTTTTTCATTTTAAATCTATTACAAATGTACCTATTATTGGTTAGTCCTTAAATCTAAATTAAATTTGCATTTATTCCAAAACTTAGGATGCTTATACATAGAATAAAACTATAAAAGACTTTTTTTTTTTCCTTCAATGAAACATGATTTCAGTGTCAAACAGATTTTATGTGTTTTAAGACAATCATATTCTATGAATTTTGCTTCCTCTTTTCTAACTAGTTATTTTTTTACGTTTTAACTCTGTGCCAGAAATTCCAAACATTTATATGAGACTAAACACATCAAATAAACTCTAAATTAATTTATAATGCCGAGTAAAAGAGAAGTGCTTACAAGATAGCATATTAAAGTCTTATCAGCAATAATTTTAAGCACATTAAAATATGTAAAGCCACATGTTAACCCCCCCACAAATAAAACTCCTTCTTGAAAGGGAAGTTTGTATCTAGAGGAAATAAATAAGAATTACCTAAAATAAGGCTTGCTTAGAGTACAAAATAATGGTAGTTTTGATCTATTATACAATATCACAATATAAATGTTATCTTTAATTTGTAATTAAAAAAAAACCTTTAATGAAATAAGAATTACACAAAAAGAATTAAGGAAGAATCTGAATCCTAATTTTCCTCTTTACTAAATTACAAAGCAGAATATTAAAAGTTATAAACAATACTTAGCTCATTAAAACATTGATTTTATATTAAGCAATTAATATTACTTTCTGGTTATCTAAATAAAAATTATTTAATTCACGTTAAACAAACAAACAAACAAAAAAAAACTTTTTATCCTAATATAACAAAATTATCTGTTGTAGTAAAGTGATGGAACACTTTTAACTGAATAGAAAATGTTTCTGACAATTAGAACCACGAGTATCTTTCTCAGATTCTTTTACTGAAATTACCTTCATATAAAGGAAATTTTGATTGATACATTTGAAATTATAAAGATTATATTTCTATTTTAAGACATATATTGCAAGAATTTTGACAGAAATAAAATGTTATAACACTCCTTAATTCCTTTGGCACAAATGCCTCAGTAATCACATCACTCTTATGGGACAGCACACTAACAGGATGAAATGTCACCCAGGGACAAGTATTTTTTAGTGCCTATCTTTAGAAGAAAATTTCCAGAAATTAAATTTGTAGTCAAATTATTTCAATTTTTGATATTTTATGAGGAACAGTTAGGTAGCTACAAGAATTAATTTTAAAACTTAATTATTATATTTTTCTCAATTGAATAAAATAATGAATTTAGAATAAAAATTCATTTATTCTTACTTTTAGAATAAGAATTCTTTTTTAAGTCTCACAAATATCAAAACTAAAATGAATTTAAATGCAACTGAGAATGGACTACAGGATAGTTTAGACAGTTTTAGCAATAATTTTAGTTGAGTGAAGTACAGCAAAAGAAACAAATATGACTCGATAGATGTAATTGCTCATGTAAAAGCCCTTGAAAGAAAAATTAGTCATGTAAATTTTTATATGCATCAATAAAGCAATTTAAATTTTTTTAAAAAATAACTTGTTCTATTTCCATAGTTTGCAAGAATAAAAATATTTCCCCTAAGTCTAATTTTGAATTTTCTTATGTATTATATACCTTTCTAGAAAAAATTACTTAGAATTCTTAAAGTTAAAAAAAAAAATTTTTTTTTTGAATTTTCAGTTACTACTGCTATATTTATTACAATCTTGATAATCTTTTAAAAGTGTTCAACAGATTAAAAACCTTCATTTTAAGTATGCTATTCATCAAAATTAAAACCTGTAGTTCATATGCACAAAATAATAAATGCAGAGATAATTGTTAATATAAGAAAAACAGGAAAAAATACCAGTTTATGGATGGAACATGAACTTCTGGATAGCATTGGATTATAATGATTTAACCAAAAACAATATCAAAAACTCATTGCATCTATTTGTTCCATTCTTCTTTAAATAATGTAAATACTTAATAAATGAAGCATAAATAATTTAAATTTTCATAATACTTGTCAACCTCTAATAATTGGAATCAGTAAAACTTTTCATGAATGTTGCTTGGTTAATTGACTCTTAATGGTGCAAGTAATTGTAATTACTGTATGCTAATTGTAATTTTTCTTTCAGGAAAATTGTAATTAAAAGTTAGTAGCTATAAAATCTTTATGCATTCATTATATCAAATACAATATATTACTTAATTTTTTTTTCAATTAAATTTGTTTCTAGAAAAACACAAAATTAATACTTATTTAGAAAAATCAATAAAATAGTATGTTAACATAATCAAACTATGATTTACCAAGCTTTAATTCATTTAGAGATATTAATTTTAATAAAAAATATTTCCCAATTTAAAAAAATCATATGTTTTTAAAACTGATATAAATTTTAGTCCAGTGATATCACCATCTATTATTTTAGGAAGGTCATATATGAATTAGGTCTTTGAAAATGTTAATAATCTTTTTTCAAAAATACAATTTAAATTTTTAAAAGATAACAGTGCTTACAAACTTTCTTTAAAATCAGCAGTATGTGTGGAAGTATATTGAATTTAAAGAAAATTTGGTAGCTTTCTTGGTCTAATTAGAACTTAGAATGATCATTAGTGTAATGCTTTTCATATAAGCATATTGATACATTTTTTTTTAAAATTAGTTTAAATTAGTTATATACATTTTTGCTGAAACTAAATAGAATTTTTAATTTCCACATACTACTAAAGTGAAAAATACATATATATTTAAAAATTTTTAATTTCCATTTCATGTTACAAGAAACCATATAAATTTTTAGTTTATTCATAAGTTCCATAAAATTAAACTGAAAACTGTGCATTTTATGGATGATCTATTAATGTTGTGAAGTATGCCAAGATAATTTAATCTATTAACTTGTAAACTCTTGTTATGAAGACCAATCCCAAAAGATCTACACTACTACTCAACATGAAATATACTTATGAAAATAACATATACAACTTAAAAATAATCTACAGCAAGGGTTAGAAGACTTTTGAGAGAGGAGAGTCAAGTTGAAAATGAAACAAAGGATCAGAGAAGCATTTATATGTATATATTCACCCAGTATAAGCTGCAATAAAGACTGCTATTGTTCAATTAATAATTTTTACACTATTTTAAATAAAGTTTTACACACAGTAAATTTTCCCTTCCTTTAAAAATAAAGAACTATTAAAAATTTAAAAAAAAAAATTATTTTTGTGCTTTATTGCAAGAACAAACAATGTCAAAATATCATACTATTGGGAATTAAAACTTTCAAAAAATAATTTCTGTACAAATTAATGTTGAATCTACTTTATTCAGGAATTTTATATTTTATCTAATAACTATAATTGGCTATGGTTGCTCTTGCATATAAAACAAGTTGAAAAATTAACCGTATATGTAACTTGTCTCATTTTTATATAAAACTGGTATTGGTTTTTCTGAAGAAGTCTAATGAGCTGCAAATGCCTATGCAAAGAGTTGCAAGTCACAGACTACTGCTTTTCTGCTTTAAGATACAAAATTTCTAAACATAAAAATACAATACAAAATGGAACAAACTGACTGCATGGCAGTGAATATGAAGGAAGTGCAAATCAACAAGAATATACTGTCTTTGAAAAGAAAACTGTTGCTACTATAATTTATATATTAACATATTCAGCATTGATGTATATTATTTAGAATCAATCAAGAAATTAACTTAAGATCGTAGCATTTTAACAAGGCAATAAAAAATAAACATTCTTCAAAAACCTTTTAGTAGAGAAACATTGAAAATATATGAACATCAATACATGTATTGCAAACTGCCCAATATTTAGTAATAACAATACGTAACAAATTAAGAATAAATTTTCCTTTAGTATAGAACATACTGAATATGCATAAATTCCTTAACATATTTTCCTCCTTTTTTGGTCCCATAACTTACTGGTTTGAATGAAGATATTTTGCGCACTATTTAATGTTTTTCAGATACAAGGAAATGTTTGTGAATACTGAACATTTAAAATAACCATTATGCAATAAGAGAAACCATATACAGATTTTAAATGCATAGTAAAATAAATGAAATACATAAAAACAATACTCTTTAAAGAATAAATGGCAACAATAAAATATCAATACAATTCCAAAAATTCTTAATACATGTATACCAACTTACAATAAAATCCACATAACAAAGCATTTCTATCTCAGAAATTATTGATAGAACAAACATGGCACAAATAATTCAATACTGAATTTTAGTATAAGTAAAATGGAAAATTTATTAAAATAAATAACTGCTGATATTAAATTATATCACAATAAGAGCACAATTTAATAAATAAAGTACCCAACATATAAAAATTTGGCAATTAAATATTGGCAGAGGTATAAAAGTATAAATAAATAAATAATTTTGGGCTTATAATAGTTTTTTTAAGTACAAAAAATCAATTCCAATAAGAAATATTGCTGAAAAGTAACAACGTTAAACTTTCAAATAACAAACTGAATAAATAACACAAGTAAGTTTTAGCCCAAATATAGAGCTTAAACCCTGTAAACATTTACAATGACATTTTTAACATTTTTTTCTTAATGTTATAGATGTGCTTTGAATCAAAAAGAATGATTAAGATGCAACACTTTCTGATTTACAGAGATGCAAACATAACTTCAGTTAAAACATTGAAGGCCTGGTTATCACTTTTGTCTTTTATGTTAAGAGGACCTGCAAATCCATTTTGCAATTCAAATATCAACATGAATAAAAATTTTCAATACAAAACAATTTTATAAAATTTTTTTAAATTATAAAGTGTTTTGAAAATTGTCTCCTACATGCATAAACTTTATTTACAAAAATTATAATTCTTTTTTAGCCTGTACTACTTATACAGTCAAACTTGTTTAATAAAAACCTGGGTCTAACTTTTTGAGAACAGACAAATAGAATTGTGTAGATCACCTTCCCTTATGTCTCTTAATGCACATGGCTGCTTTAGACTGTCACAGTTTTGCTGATTAAGCGTAATTGCACAAAAAATTCATAATAATTTTATGATAAATTTCTATGATGGGCTGCAGATTATTTAAGTGTTTTTATACACTTATCACATTTACTAATAATTTAACAGTAATTAAAAAAATTACTTTGTAATTTAGAATAAAAGAATTTTATTCATTACATATTTAAAATTTAATTTAATTAAAACTTAGTAAGTGATAATTTTTAAAAGGAGCAATCTATAAATATGACATCACAATGTTTACATTCATAGTTTGCAACAATGCCAATTTTTACTGGGTGTCCAGTTACATGGGTATTCAGCATAAGCTAGCTATGAATTAGCTAGGGAAGAGAACACTATCCCTTTTACTGATCCTAAACCTACTCTTGGTACTGCTCTTGGGTCTATCAGAAACTGTTTACTAATATTTCAGGCATATTTAGTACACTGACTAGTGCTGTGGAAAGGGCTATACACAAGCAAATGAGCTCAAGAGTGACAGCCCCAGTGTGTACCACATAAGAATTTTTAAAGCTTCATAGGTTTAGTCTGAGGAAGGCTGGTAGTCTTCTTACTGGTCATTTTCTCCTCTCCTACTTAATGTATTACCACTTTGAAGAGGATACCACTTACCATATTTTGTGAACAAAGTTTTCACAATTAATAGGTTTGAGTTCCTAGGTCACCATCTTATTTAGTTTGGGGAGCTGCCAGATATTTTGCAAGCTGTCTGCTGAGATTTGCTTTGACCACAGGCCTCTTTTCTTACGTGTTCTTTGGGTTGCATTTTGATACAATAGACCTCTGCTTGGAGTTCACTTGTTCTCAGGCAAGCCCTCCAAGAGACACCATAAATGCAATTTCATTCATATATTCATTATTGAATACATTTTTTTTTCTATAACATGAACATACATACCATCTGTGACACTTTGATATTCTTTCTACTTCTTTACAGAATAGTAAGAAATATCTACTTAGAAGCTGCAAAGAGTACATACAAGATGAACTTGATTCCTTATGTACTAATATTTTGTTTATCATGTACATGGATCACCAATAGTGATAAATGTAAGTATTTAAAGAAATTAACAAATTTCCTTTGTATAGTTTTTTTTAGTTATAGTATTTTATTCACAGTAGATTATTTCTTTATTGCATTTCATGAGCATAAAAAATGTAAATGAGACAAGTGGGAATTGTGATGCAAATGTTAATTTTAATAACAGTACATGTTTAAAAAAAAAACTGTTAAAAAAGAGGGTTTAAGGTCAAAGAGAATGATCGTTTTGACTGCTCTTCCTCTTCCTAGCTATGCAGAAAAACCCATCTTTCTTTGTCTAGCCAAAATTTGTTTTGAAAACTAAATAGTACAGAAAAGACATTAGACCACTAAACAATAAAAATTGTGTTCCCATGGAAATCCTAGGATAACTACACAAAGGGTTGAAATACAAATTAAACTGAACAACTTTTATTAAGTGTAATAGAAGAAAAAATCATTTGAATTTGTTTTTAATTCATTTTTTATGCATTAAACTTTTTTACTTTTTAATATTTTTGCTAGAACTAGTTTTACAAGCTAACTGTTTTGGTTGCTCCATCATCATTAATAAACAAGTTTGACTGCATTAACAAAGAAATAATATTAAATAATATATTACATAAAATTTTTTTCAGTTAAAAATCTGTAAGAATACACAAACTTCAGCATTCTAGATAAGAAAATTGTGAAAGCAATCTAGTCAAGATAATTACAATACACTGAGATTCCATAAAAAATTCACTTATAAAAAAATCTTGATATAAATTTAAATTGAAAGCATCAACATTTTCTAGAAATACTATTGTATAAACTTAAACCTCGGTTTTGCAGATCCTTATATTTATGATTCCTAATCTTCATTTTGGGGGATATTTACTTAGTGTGATGGCATCATAGTTCTTGGAATAGGATTCCTCAACACTAAAGTACTTTCTGCTGATATAATTGGCAAGCCATTATCACTGTGAAAGCTCACTAAGTGTGTAACACTTTCAAAAGTTCGATCCTTTGTTCGTACCTGCAATAAACACAGAGTATAAATATAACACAGTTTTACAAATCTTGATAAATTAGTTTAAAAACAACCTTCATATCCTTTAACACTGGCTACTAACCAACTCATATGCACTTAATGTCATAACCCAATATTGTCACCTTGAACAAGAAAAAATAATAGGAACACTTGTGTAAGAAAGCAAAATTTTTATAAATAAGAAGATAGGCCAATATTGGCTCAAATCACAGCTTGTTACCCATATGGGATTGACAAATAAAGGTAGTGCAGAAGTTCCACTTCACTATTATGCTCATCTAATTATGTCTGAATACATTGAGACATGACTAAAGGGATGTTGTCATCTTGGAGTAGAGGACATTCTCCAGAAAATAGAATCTGAAGTATAGAATATTAAATGATCTGTGAGAATAGTTTCATAATCCTCTGACTATCTCCCTTAGGACTATAAGTACCCCAAACCATGTCAAGATAACATTCTCTACACTATCTTACAGCTTTCTCTATGCTTCACAGTAGAAAACAGATAGTCCATATGAAATGCTCCTGCCAGTGTTAGACAAACACATATCTGGTGGTCTGAAGTAATGTAACTGATGATTCATCCGATCAGATTACCTGTTCCCATTGTTGTTGTGTCCACTTTTGGCAGTCTTAGGATTTCTATTGTCACTTTTATTTCATTCTGCAGTGGAACTAATGGCTTTAGGGTGGCTGCAACGAATACTTGTAGCATGAAGCTACCATTGAATTGCTTTGGTAAATACAAGTTTCTTGAGATGGGTGCTCATTTTGGAAGTTATCTGCAGAGGGTAGTATGTTTTGGAATGGCTATCCTTTTTAGCATTCATTTATCCCAGTAATTCAACTTTGACTTTCACCCACTGTTCTGTTTTACAGAGGACACCTTTCTCAGATTTGTGTAGGCTATCATAACCTGTGACATAATGGACCTTGAAGCACTCATAAGGTTGGCCTTTCTACATGTAGACACTCCTGTGAGGCAAGTTCCAATAGTCATTCTCTTCACATGCCAAACATAATGCTGAGGATAGAATTTTCTCAAATTACTCTTTAAGACAGGCAAATGGGTGACTAAGACTTTTTTTATGCCGCTAGATGACAGCCTATTGCAACATATGGTGAAGCTGTATTGCATAGTTGAAGTACAACACAGTTTGAAATGAGTGTTCCTATTATTTTGACCTATACCTTCATATTTTATCCATGTATGTAAGTACATAAATATATGTATGTGTAGAGAAAGAGATGTATATATATGTGAATGTAAGTAAGTAAAGGTGTACAATGAAAATAGGAAATGAAATTTCAATTCTGTTGTGCCGATTTCAATGTTTATTTAATAAGATAGGGGAGAGACTGATGATTTCCAATAATTGGGAGCTGAGTAAGAGTGTATTTTAACAAATTCCTATAAATGTAAATAATGAAAGCAATAGGGAATCAATAAAGGAAAGTATGCCATAAAGTAGAATAATATCTTTCCTCTAAAAAATTAAAGGTTTACATATTTAATGTGATATCCATTTGTATTTCTGATAAAAATTAAATGCATATTGATACTTCTAGATAAAGCATTAAATGAAAATACATAATACATCATAATAAATAAAAAAAAACTCAGTAGGGAGAGAGAAAATAGAAGTTTCTTACCACTCCTTCAGGATCTACAAGCAATAAATGCTTTCTAATTCCTGCTTGCATGCCTGTTAAAACATACTGTCCTGGTGATCCTTGAGATTCCCTCACTAGGAAATCACCATCTCGCACAACTAATGCCTCACTTTCCTTCCGGCTTATTGGGCCATGAAACCATTCTTCCTGAAGTAATACAACCCTATGATTGGCCAGACCTGCAGGCCATTTATGCTTAACAGAATTAGCAAACAATGATGGTGATACACAAGTAGCATGTGGTGGTGGATTTGGAGGAGATTCTGTGCTTCTATGTCTAGGTGGTGGAGGTGGTTGACATGAGTCAGAGAGTAAGGCAGATTCAAATTGTTCTAAAGAGAATTTGAAAAATAAAATTAAACATCAAAGTCTCATATAAAATGACAATATAACACTTACGACTAAATGATAAACTATCCCTAGCCAATGATTTGCTAATTATTCATATATTTTTGATGATTTTTTTCCCCTTTACAAAATAACTTTGTTCCTTCAACTGCCTCCTGACAATTATCAAACCATTCTGACAAATGATTATTTAATAGCCTTTCATAATTGGAACTTTAATTATAACCACTTTGTGTGTATGGTGTGTGCAAGCATGTTTATATCAGTAGCATACAGTCCATGAATGCTGTGAATGTATTGCATCCCTGAAAATTTTAAAATGTCAAGAGTATTTTTATAGCACATTAGATTTTAATTTAGTAATCTATGCATCTTGATTTATCTTTGACACTTTTACTGCTGTTGCAAGATTGTGATATATATATATATATATATATATATATATATATATATATATATATATATATATATATATGACCTTTAGCTAGAACGCTTGATATTACATTGTTCAGGTATAACAGGTAAACCTTCATGGGGCTCAGTGGATTCATTTCTTGACCTTGATCTGTTTTACATATGTGCAGCACAGAATCAGCTGAAAAGCATGATGGGCTTAGGGTGAGTATATTCAAGGACAATACGGTGCCTCTTGGATGCTATTTTATGTGCTATATCTACGGGATTTCATATTCAAAGGTTCTGTCTAATGATAAATCTGTCAAAATGGGGTGAATAATTTGTAACATAAAAAGCTATGTATATATATTTAACGCAACGAAAATTATTCACTGGTTACATATTATAATAGCCCATATTTTTTTTACTTGCTCAGGCTTGCTTGGGCCAGGAGAAGCTTAGTTAATAATCCTATGTTTGAAGATGCAGTCAGGCCATCCCACAAAAAGAAAACGGCGAATCCATAGTGGAACTTAATTTTTATTTAAGATCTAAGAAAACAACCTGTTACTCTGGCAAAAGCAGATATGGAAACACTAGCTGGAACCCACAGTGAGATGACACAGAGAATATTCCCAAGGAAAGGCAGCTTAGTCAGTGAATTTAATAGCCAGAAAGAAACTTAGATCAATGGAAAAAGTGAACCATTCACTGTGGCCAGCCAAAAAATGTGGCGAGTGGACAGAAAATTTGCATCTATTTCAGAGTTAGCTTTGGGAAATGGTTTGGAAGAATTCAGGTCATGGACACTTTTTTAGATAAGATATTTTGTGGCTGGGAAAAAAGATATGAAAAAATTAAGAAGGGGAAAATGAGAATTTTTAGAGAGATATTTTAAGTGTAATAATTTTGATATATATATATAATTTAATTATAATAAAGTAAATCATATTTACTAGTTTATATATTAAAAATATTTTTAATAATTTTTATTAATGAGACTATATAGCTCTTAAACCATTGCCATTAAATTTAAGTAAATCTACTTAAAAATCTAATGTGCAACACATGTCTAAAATCACTTCTACAGAAGATTTTATAGTAAATCATAAAGAGTACTATAAGTACCATAAAGAGAAACAAGAAGTGTTTTTACCAGTGTTTTGTGGGCCTACTCAATGTTTTCTTAGACCAATGAATTTTCAACAAAATATGCATTCTTAGGGTTTCCATGTTTTGTAATTTGTAACAGAGTGGCAAATACTAAGATACTTTGGTTTCCTATTTCAAAGAATTATACACAAATTATTTACCTCTACCGAAATATTGGCGATCCGACGAAAGAAACAATTCGGTAGCTCGCGCGAAAGTTCTCATTAAGTAGTAGACAGTACACTCAATTAGACGACATAAGTTGAAATAACAAATGGTTTCTTCGAAGAATATCTAAACACAGCTAGAGCTCCTAAGAGGAATATACAATATGAATTCTGAAGAGGATTATATTAAAAGAAAACCCAAAGCACAGGGTATCGTTATTGTTGGAAATGAAGCGAGCGAACATTTTTACATTTATTCTGTTTGGCGCGCCAAGTATTGAGACGGGAGCATGCGCACTGCGCACTGCATATTCATTATTCATTCATTCAAAGTCAGAAAGCGTTGAAGTAGTCTTCTGCTGTGTGCCGTTACGATATGTCTGCTGTGTGCGTGTTCTCGTCTTAAAATGTTTCTACATTTCTTTTCTTTTATCTAATCAAGAAATAAATGTTGTTTGTTAATCTACGGACTCCTCTATGAATAATTAACTTCATATGGTAGCAGACCGTGGTTGAATCTGCCGCATTAAGAAAAAGAACTGTGTGATCATCAAAATCGAAACTTCGAACCTTTTCGGAAATGGAGAAGTTCAATGTTCCGCAGCTAACAGGAACGAACTATTTTATTTGGGCGTTGAAAATAAAATCAGCCCTAAGTTTAAAAAGGCTTGACTCTGTTCTCGATGAAGTGAAACCTGAACATTTGGAAGCTATACAATCCGCGGAATGGGATCAAAGAAATGCTGATGCAGTCGCCTACATCAAACTGTCCCTTTCTGACGAACAGTCGCTACAGTTTGCGCAAGAAGACAACGCAAGACTTTTATGGGAAAAAATAAAAACGACTTTCATCGGCAGAATCGAAGATAGAAAAATTGATGCGAGCAATGAACTTAAAAATTTAGAAATGAAAAATTCGGAAAATGCGAACGATTATATTGCTCGAGCTAAAGGAATCTCCACTAAATGTTTGTCTCTTGGATTAGAAATTTCGGAAAGAGAATTGGTCTACCACACTGTACGAGGCTTAAGGGGCAAATTTTGTAAAATTCGCGAAATATTAAAAACGCAGAGAGAAAAATCTATGGAAGAAATCCTCGAAATTCTACGTGAAGAAGAAATGACATCTTGTGGATCCCGCTCTGAAAGTACCGCCGAAGCATTTTACTCAAGAAAGAATACTAATTCGAATACAAGATTATGTTATATTTGTCGAAGACCAAATCACGTTGCAAAAGATTGTTTTTACAGAAATAATCAAAAAACTGTTCATTCCAACCAAAATAAGAACTCAGGAAAATTTTCTAAAAATCGGAGAAAAGAACAAAATCAAAACAAGAACTCTGTGTTCTCAGCAACTTGTTCTAGTGATAGTGACTCTGTGTGTGATAACATATGGATTTTAGATTCTGGTGCTTCTTGCCATATGGCAAAAGAAAAGGTATGGTTTAATAATATAATACCAGAAAATAAGGACATATACTTAGCAGGTAAAGATTCAAAAATTATTTCTGTTGGACATGGAACCGTTAAAGCTAAAACTAAAAATTTAAAAATCCTGTTAATTTAACTATAACTGATACTGATGTTTGTTTTATTCCAAATCTAAGATATAATTTGCTATCTGTTACTTGTTTGATGAATAAGGGCTGTAAAATTAAAACTACTAATAACTGTGTGCTAATTTTTGATAAAGATGATGAGTTAGTTTGTAAAGCTTTTAAGAATAATAATAGATTAGAACTTTATTTAGAACCTGTATCTGAGAATGAATGTTGTTTTGCCAATCAACATACAAATAATTTTAACATTTGGCATAGTAGGTTGTGTCATTTAAATTCAAAATATATGACAAATATGAAGCAGTATATTGATATTGATGATAGTAACATAAATAATTTTAGTTGTGATGTTTGTGACATAAGTAAAATAACCAGAAAACCTCATCCAAATATTGTTGAAGAGCAAAGCTCTGAAATTCTGGAATTATTACATATTGATTTATGTGGGGCTATCAAACCTGAATCCTTTGGGAGTGCTAAATATTTTATGGTAATTGTGGATGATTTTTCTGGAATGTATTTCACTTATTTTTTAAAAAGTAAAGATGAAGTGTTTGATGTATTTTGTGAATTTAAAAGTAAATATGAAAATTTAACAGGTAAACGTATTAAGAAAGTCAGATCTGATAATGGGTTAGAGTTCGTTAATGCTAAACTAGATAATTATCTTGCAAATTCAGGTATTTTTCATGAAAAGACAGTACCCTATAATAGTGAATCTAACGGTAAAGCAGAAAGATGTAATAGAGTTCTTTTAGAGAGAGCCAGAACCTTATTATTTGAGAGTAACCTACCCTTTAAATTTTGGGCAGAGGCTATTAATTTTAGTACCCGTGTATCGAATGTAACTCCCCGTAAAGGTAAAGATAAATTACCTCTTGAAATTTGGACTGGAAAGAAACCAAAACTAAATTATCTTAAAAAATTTGGTTGTGTAGCCTATTTTCACGTTCCAAAAATAATGAGAAATAAATTTGACATCCCTGGTAAACGTGGAATTATGTTAGGTTATTCTAGGGAAAGAATAGCATATAGAATTTATGATATCGAAAATAGAAGAGTAATTGAAGAAAGATCGGTCAAATTTAACGAAAAGTTAAAAGGTAGTTTGTATCTAGAAAAAAAAGAAAATTCACAAATGTGGGATATTGATTCTTTCGAGAATTTATCTCATAGTCAGATTGAAATTAATAGACAAACAGGAAACGAAATTACCCATACTCAGTTTTCTGACGACGCAGCAGAAACAAAAAATGAATCGTCCAGACCTCCAGTCGCCGATAATCAAAACATTTCTGTTGATTTTGAAACGCGGACCGAAAGAGAGAATGAAAAATCGCGGGAAATAAAGATCTCGGATAATGACCCACATAATTTTCAACCCCGACGATCAGAGAGACTAAAAAATAAACAATTACAAGCTAATTTAACTGAACGTGTACCGGATAATTATGTAGAAGCAAAACGGTGTTAATTGGCCTGAATGGCAAATAGCTATGAAAAATGAATTAGATTCGTTGAATAAACACACAATACATGGGAAATTATAGAAAGGCCAGAAAAGATTAAATTAGTGAAAAGCAAATGGGTCTATGCTTTAAAAGAAACTGACTCTGGTGAAATAAAATATAAGGCTAGATTAGTCGCTGCTGGGTTTAACCAGATAAAAATATTGATTTTTCCGAGTCCTATTCTCCAGTTTTCTCAATAGAAATTTTCCGATTATTAATTTCTCTTGCTGCTAAATTAAATTTAATTGTAAAGTTTTTTGATGTAAAGACCGCTTATTTATATAGTGATTTAGAAGAAACAATTTTTATGTCCCCTCCACCAGGTTTTGAAAAAACAATAGGTGATGGAAAAGTATTAAAACTTAAAAAGAGTATTTATGGATTACCTCAGTCTGGTAGGAATTGGTATTTAAAAATAAAATCTGAGTTAGAAAAAATAGGACTTGTTCAATTGGCATCTGACAATTGTGTATTTATAAAAAATGATGGTAAAAATTTATTTATTCTATGTATGTATGTTGATGACTTAGGTATTTTTTGCAACAATGATAAAATGTATGAAGATATTATTTCTAAAATTAAAAATGTATTTGAATTGCATGAAAATAATAACTCTAAATTTTTAGGTATGGAAATTTTAAAACATACTAATGGTATTAGTTTATCACAAACTTCATATATTGAATCATTGCTGATTAAACATGGTCTTGAAGATTGCAAAACAGTGAAAACACCAATTGTTAAGGGTGAGGATAAGAGCTTTCCTCCTACAAATGAAATGGTTGACATAACAATGTATCAAGAGTTAATAGGTGAATTATTATTTTTATCCAGTAGAACACGTCCAGATATATCTTTTGTAACAACTTATTTGTCACAATTTAATCATAAACCCGAAAAAAGACATTATTTGTTAGCCAAAAGAGTATTGAGATATTTAAAAGGCACTAAAGATAAAAAATTGTTTTATGATAATGAGTTTGGATTTTTAAATGCTAGCTCTGACGCAAGTTGGGGAAACGCAGAAAATGGAAAATCATTTTCTGGGGGATTAATTTTATTGGGTAAATCCTTGGTTTCATGGAAATGTCATAAACAAAGAAGTGTTAGTCTATCTACTTGTGAAGCAGAGTTGTTTGCAATTTCTGAAATTTGTAAAGATATTGTTTGGTTAGTAAATGTATTATCCGAATTGCATTGTAAACAATTTATAAATGATGCTGTAACATTAAGCTCAGATAGCCAAGCAGCTATCCAATGGATCAAATGCACAAGGTCTTCAAATAAATCACGGCATATGAACTTAAGATTTCATTTTGTAAGAGATTTGTTAATAGAAAATGTCATGAAGATAGAATATGTTCGAACAGAACAACTACTAGCTGATTTTCTCACTAAAGCCGTAAGTGAAGATAAAATGTTATACTCTTTGAAGAATATTTCAGTAATTTTTTAATTGTGTAACATTGTAATTTGTATGTATAATTGTATGTGTTATTTTTGTGATTATTGTAATTACATTTATATGTATATGCTAATTTTTTAGAATTGAAAGGAAAAATGTATCCCTCGCAGGAGGGGTATGTTGGAAATGAAGCGAGCGAACATTTTTACATTTATTCTGTTTGGCGCGCCAAGTATTGAGACGGGAGCATGCGCACTGCATATTCATTATTCATTCAAAGTCAGAAAGCGTTGAAGTAGTCTTCTGCTGTGTGCCGTTACGATATGTCTGCTGTGTGCGTGTTCTCGTCTTAAAATGTTTCTACATTTCTTTTATCTAATCAAGAAATAAATGTTGTTTGTTAATCTACGGACTCCTCTATGAATAATTAACTTCAGTTATCAATCTCAACAAGAGATATATCTCAAGGTGGGATTATCGCTAAGGAAACTCTCCGATAGAGAGACTAGTCAAGAAGACCTCCGAATTAGTTGTTGCTAGCTAACTCACTACTTCTTTAAAAAAAATCTCATCTCGTCTCGTTTTAGGGGAGAGGCCTCTTAGAGGGCCTTCACCCACGATTTCATCATTGGATCATCTCGCGATGATCTCACCTTCAACCATCTGGATTGGTCTGGGCTAGACAATCACCGACCGCAAACCAAGGAATCTCTGGAATTTCGTGTCGGTGATAATCCAATGTCGGGCATTTATTTATGTTTCCGATGGTGATCTTTCTAGCTGTCAATCTGGGCGACCGGTTGTCTAGTCTGTTGTTTCGTAGGACACAAAAGCCTAGACATCGTGGTGCCGGGTGAAACAACACCTTTGTATCCACATAAGCGAAGTTCATTTCTCAAATCAAAGTTCTTTGATATAGACACACCGTTAAATCACGCCTTTACAGTACCTATGACTCTGATTAAAAAAATAAAGTGCCACCTATCCTAGGGAAACGCTTAGCATCCCTAAGGTCAGTACCTACGGCTATCTGAGGTGGTATTTCCAAATGTTCTTTATGTAAGAACTTGATAACTCCACATCCACTACCAACCATGAGGAGAAGCAGGTTTTATTGCAATCCAGTTCAATGTGAATGGGAGGTTGTGAGACTCTTAAACCTTTTCTCTTTCAGAACAGGTATAACTTTGGTCAACCAAAGGTACCATTTTCTACTGAAGATATCTACGATCACCATGTTCGACCTTAAAGCTATTTCGGGTTGTATTG
>CM063501.1:67962306-68069806 GCA_032207245.1 Pardosa pseudoannulata
TTTTGGCACATGTGAACAGGGTTTTGAGGATGTATCATTTGTCACAAACGTTGTGCCCTACTAATGGGGGGGAGGTTGGTTGTTAAGATACGGTCCTCCTCTAGAACATGTGTAAAGTTAACTTCTAAATATTTACTTTTTTGAGCGGTATCACATTTACCCCTCTACACGTACATTGCTTATTCTATATAAATTAGCAGATTCTTAGTAAAAATACATTATACTAAATTAAAATAAGGAAAAATTGTATTTTATTCTTGGAATTTTGTGGATATTATTTAGTAATGTGTGCGGACTCTGGTTTATTTCCTCCCTGTTCCTTTTCAGACATTTAAAACAGTGGCAACGCTAATATGTTTCTCAAAAGTGGCAACTCAAATGTTCTGTTTTGTTACTGTCGTTCATTCAGCTGTAAACATTGAATTTGTTTAACTTATGTCAAAAGTCATTTATATATATGTATTGATTTTGTTGATTAGACTGAAATCCATACAATGAACTCTGTCGAAGGCAAATCCAGCGTAATTATGCTTAATTAATTTTATAACTCTATTTTGTAAAAAAATACCATTTGTTTTAATGTCAATTTCTTACGTGTACAGCAATTGAAGCGACGATATGTTAAGTAATTTGGGATCATCAACTCTCACTTGTCATTTTCACAGATATACCATTTGTGTATAATATTAAAAGTGTCATTTGTTATATTTATGCGCCATCATTAAAATGAAAAATATATACACGTGTACGATATCAATATTATATTGCGGCCACTTCCCATTGAAATATTTACTTATCAAAACTGTAATAACTATAAGATGTTAATTTTTCAAAACAATAAATTTAATAAGTGATTGGCAATTTATTTCTCCTCATTTTGAAATGATCTCTAAGAAATGTAATGCTTTTTTTTTTTTAAATATTTTTCGGTACTTAATATTTCTCTTATAAAATAAAAATTCAATGACATCACTTTCTTATATATAATATGAAACTAACCTTTATTTGAAATTTAAGGCAGTAAAACTGGGATAGCACTATAAAAGCTTTATAAGAGAATTTCATCACTGAAAAATAAAATTTAAATATTTAAATGTTTTTCGAAAATATATTTTTTAAAACAGCAGTGACGGAAAGTGATAGAAAATTCACTGGAACTAGGAAATTGTAAAGAGTATGCATAAAAATTGTTTTAGTGAAATGGGCTGTCAATTGCCCAATCCAATAATTTTAGAGTATATATTTTACATCAGCTGCTATCTGTTATTTCAATCTTTTATCAGTTCCAATGATACTATTTTCTTCAAAACATAGTTCAGAGTAAAACAGAATAAAATAAAGGATTTATAGGACTGGCCACAAAAAGTTTGCAATATTCCCACTAAACTGCTGGGATTAAACCAAAATTATTTGCTATCGCCTATTAACAGTCTTAAAAAGGGCCATTTTAATTACTGGAATTTATGACTTTTTGTTTGAGTTGTGTTGTATTTTTTACCACAGCCAAAATAATAAAGAAATCACAATCTTAATTAATCCTTTTTCAATAATCTATATAATAAATTAAAAAAAGAAAAAATCTGTTTTCCGATTTTAGGACAACTTGTATAAATGAGTACAGTTTTCCTCTGAAATTGTTCATTAAGCATTATTTTTCAAGTTTTATAATGATGCAGACAAAAAGTATTTTATGTTTCATTTTCTTCTCTACTTGAATCCCATTTATCTTATATTAATTATTAGAAAAGACATATTAGTTTTACAAATAAATACTGAAAAATTATTCAGGTAAATATTCGTATATAAACACATATATGTTTATGCACATATGTGTTATGTGTATATAATGTGCATGCATAAACACACATGTGTTTATGCATGCACATTATATTTGTAAGTATGTATGATATGTTACAGAATGGATTGTCAACAACTGCTCTAAAAACTTTTGTTTCTGTACTGACTTTTTGCAGTTATTATTTATTAATCAATATTTTCTTTTCTTTCTTAGAATGCATCAAATGTTAGTGCTCAGTCTGTGCAGGAGTACATTGTAAAGATGCCAAAGTAAGTCTTATGTAATTATCTTTAGTCAGCAGGTAAATAAATTGTAATTTAAATGGTTTACTTTTATAAAAAAGTACTGAACATTCAAACATTGGGGACATATTATGCATCGAAAAATAATCAGTTGATGCATGTCATTATACAAATCTGAATCATTCCATAAATATTAACACTGCAAGTAATTCCAAGCCATCTATTAAGTTATATATACAGTAGTATCCCATCAAGAATATATAGAACTTTACCACCTGATTTAGCATATCAAGATGCCCATAAACATCTCTGTAACTAGGATTTTTTGTAATGTACTTGTGCACTGTTGATCTATTTAGATAATTGTTACTACATGTAAAAAGAACTTTGACAAATTTCATTTTAAAATAACCTAACAGACAAAATATAAGATAAAATACTGACAATATTAACATATTAAAGGTGGGAGTTGTAGTACTATGATTTATCTTGACTGTACCTTAAAGGCGGGAATCGTAGTAATATGATCTATCTTGACTGTAGCTTAAAAGTAGGAGTCTTAGTAATACGATCTATCTTGACTGTAGCTGAAAGGCGGGAGTCGTAGTAATACGATTGCACAATCTGTGCGCCACTTTACATTTGTATTTAGTACGTTTTGTGGTTTGAAGCTGTTCGGTTGTTCAAATTCTACTTACAATAAATTTTGAAATCCTTCAATATGGTTTCACACGAAAATAATGATATATATGAAGATGATTTGTCATAAAAAAAGAAAGTTGACTTGCTTCAAACGTGAGTTTTGCAATGCACCTCTTCACCGTGGCAAGTGTTATCAACGTTATCACACTCATAAAAAATACTAAATTCCTCTCATAAATACTTTAAAACAGTTTTTGTAATTAGTGTTTAGTTCTTTTAATATTTCTTGTAGTATTAAGAGTTTAAATAAACTTTTTCAAGTCTAAATTCTTTTATGATTACACAAAATATGGCTCTCTCTAGGATGAAAAACAAGGCAGGCATTTGCCGCATTACCTAGCATACTTTCGTCAAGATAGTCACCTTTAATGTGTTAAAAGCCTACTATACTTTAAGGCAAATTAATATAAGGAACCAGTCAATCTGTCAAAAGATTTCTGCACAACACCTAGTGTTATCTGAATGCTTATCCATCTACACAGTAGAAAATGGCAAGCATGACACCAGCTTCCTGAATTAAGCAAAACTGTATTAAAGCTAAGTAATCCAGTTACATTTAAATCATCTGTTAGTGAAAAATAAATTTCATGCATCCCAGAATGATGCTTTGAAAAAAGCACTGTACAATCTTTTACCATCAGATGTAACAATAAAAATAAAAAACAATATAACAGAGTTCCCACAGTCCTTAAAAGTCCTTAAGAACTCCTTAATTTTAGCTTTCATTTTTAAGGGCCCTTAAAACTACTTAATTTTTGTCAAAGGTCTTTAAAAACTCCTTAATTTTTAAATTGGAACACTATCAATTTCTTCCATGGAAAGATATAAAAGAAAAAGTAGCTGAGTTTCAGAACTTCAGCGAAAAAAAATTCTGAAATAAAAAGAAAGAAATCTGTTGAACTTTCAAAATGAAATTATTTATATAAGTGAACTTGCATTATTGGAAATTCCTTTGTAAATAGTAAATAAATATTTCTTAATATTTATAACATTCTTTTACATTTTCTATCCAAAAGTGCAGTATTAATAAAAAACAAAATCCTCAAATACATCTATATTGCCAGTATATTACTGTAGTAATTCAAAATTCCTTTCCTTGATATCCTTAAAAAATATGAAAATAATTTTAGTTTATTAGTACTTTTTATAGTTTTTACTAGAAAACTTATTCGATAAATAATCTTTTGCATACTGAAAAGGTTTAAAGTATAAAGTTAAAAAGTTACTTTGGTCCTTAGAAAGTCCTTAAAAAGTCCTTAATTTTTCTTCTGAAAAAACAGGGGAACTCTGTATAAATATAGCTCATAAAAGTCTCATGCAGGATAAATAGGCATAAAATACAAGCCCTACTATATTTTATGAAAACACTTATTACACATTTAATGTCTGTTTGAAAGGAAAACAAATTTGCGTCATGCTTGAGGAAATAGGAACATTAATTTTTCGTCATCTGAAACCAGTTTAGACATAACAAATGTTATATATTTCAGTCATTTGAACTGAATTTCGATTACATGTAAAGACCCATTAAAAGTCTTTGTCTCAAAAAGTTATTTTACTTAATTATGGTTTAACTGTATATTCATTGAATGTAATTTTTTTTTCATTTTTAGGAATAAAAACAGACGCTTCAATGTAATGCGCTTCAGTAATTCTCATAAAATTGACGTTACCAAATGGAGTCAGGTAATTTAATTTATTATATGGGAAAAAATACATTTTTTAAACTATTTTAATATGTTTGTTAGACATATAATCTTGTTGAATGGTTAATTTTACCTGTTAAAATTGGCAAAACTATGAGAAACAGGGTTTTAAGTACATAAAAAAATTTCTGAATTTCTATTTAAATATTATAATTTTGGAGACGGTTCAGATCCTCTTATATGTATGCAAGTTATATGAATTAATTTCTGTGTATTAAATAAATTAATTACTTCTTAAAAATTACACAGTTTATAAATTCTAAACAAGTTAAAATTTTTCATAAAAATTATCTTTTTAAATAATTTAAATCAGCTACTCTATGATTAATTACATAATACAATGTATATATGTGTTTGTATTTAAGAATTTTATGATTGGTATATTCAAAAATGTACTACATGTTGGTGTTTTTGTATAATACCAATAAAATTTCATGTTCACAAAATTGTACTAATTTTTAAATTGAAATGTTGCAAGGGGCAGGGGGAGGGATTTGGGGGACTGGCCCCCCCCCCCCCGAAATTTTGAAAGATCATTTTGTAGATAGATAATGTCCCGCAGATGTATGTGTTTGTGCTATCTGCCTAGCTGTTCATGAAAATAAACAGTTATTTTCTTTAAAAAAAAACGCTCAGATCATAAAAGTCTTCCTGGGCCGCTGGCCGGAAATACAGTACTGTATTTCCGGCACTGTATTCTGGAAATACAGTGCTTTTCCTTTCATTAATTGAATTATCATTCACAAGTAAAGATGTCTTTCTCCCATGGTCCCCCTCCGAAAATAATTTCTGGCTATGGCCTTGAAATGTTGGTAGCTATGTATGTGTGTGTTTAAAACTGCCTCATCAGATTCTTATTTTAGGTGAAAATGGAACGTGAAAATAATTTGAAAGAATTTAAAGCAGATGACGATTTACCGAAATATGGTGCTGGAAGTGAATTTGGAAGGGAACAAAGGGAAGAATCTCGAAGGAAAAAATATGGCATCATCAGTAAGAAGTATAACCCAGAAGATCAGCCATGGATACTAAAGTTAGGTGGAAAAGGCGGCAAAAAGTATGACTTCCTTTTGAGCTTTCAGATTTTTTCAGACGTTATATATTTTGAAATTATTTATTATTTGAAATTATGAGGACTCTTAACTTTGCTAACTTTAACAGAAGTTGCAGAACAATTGTATAAGTAATGGAAACTATTTCTTTCATGAAATATATTTTAGTTTAAAATATAAATCATTACTTTTAAAATATAAATCAATACAGCCCTGGGCAACATTGTAATTCTGGGCCTATTTTTCATGCATGACACATACTTTGTGTTTGGTAGTTTGGTTTTAAAGCATATAGTATGTAGTTCTGTTTAATTATGAGATTCCAAGAAAAAAAAAAGAATACACATGTAATTTGGATACATTTCAGCAATAATTATGAATATCATGTTTTTCTGTTAAATAAAAATAAAAATTAAAAACTTAATTTTCGGGACCCAAAAATTACGAGCCCTAGACACGTGCCTAGGTCTTAGTCCACCGCTGGTGATGGTATGGAGAAAATGTTCACAATTGAGTAAAATAAATAAATACCTTTTATTAAGTAAAAAATTCTGATTGTTAATAATAACTACAAGGTACTTGTGAATTTATCTTCATATGTATATTGCTGTAAGGCCTTATTAGACTTTACATATGTAAGTTTATTTTTCTCTAAAATGCAAAGATCCACTTGTTCATTAATGGCAGATTGGATACCTAAAATAGGTTCAAGGTTGCAATGTTTTCCAAATTTCTAAATAATCTCTTTGGAAGTGGAATGCCAAGTCTTGGAATCTTCTGCTTGGATTCTGCTTCTAAATTATGAAGACCCAATTGAGCAAAGTCATTCTTTCTCCATAGCAATGCTCTTCAAAATGAAAGGTGCATCCTTTGCCTTAATATGAGTAGCCTCTGGCTCACATGCTAGGCTCATCCAAGGTGCATTAACAACAACAGCAACATGCAGGGGCTGTCCATTAAAAAAATTGCAAATTGTGCCTTAATATTAAAATTTATAAAGTTAATAAATAAATACTGTTTGGAGATTTAAAAAAGAGTCCAGTTTTAAATCATAAGATATGGAATTTCAAACTTCAATTAATTTTTTAAAAAAGTGCAAAAAAAAAAAAAAAAGAAGAAAAAGTTGAGAAAAATCTGGCTTTTGGGCCAGTTTGAATTTTAAATGTCTGGATATGTCTTTCTCTACTGTACTCCATTTTGGTTGTTTTTGACCTGTAATGAAAAAGCTTGCCAATGCTTGATATTGGAATTTTATGTATAAAACAAGGTTAATACATACATATATATTTATGCACTATTTTAGCCATCTATGACATTGAGGAACATTATAATATTTTATGTTTATTGTAATGCCTTAGCATATTGTCAATACGTTTAGTAAAATGTTTTAAAAAAATTATGCTTTATAATTTTAACTGAAATCTGTAGAAACTTTAGCATAATAATAGAAATTTTGTGCATAATTAACATTTCTTACTTTTCATGCTAGAGGGGTCTTCTACAGAAGCAAAATTGAAATCAATATAACATATATATTATATATAATCTATAATCTTGTTTATTTTTGTGGTACAGATACAAAGGTATCCGTGAAGGAGGTGTAACAGAAAACACATCATACTATGTGTTCACCCAGGCTGCAGATGGTACTTTCGAAGCATATCCAGTGGAAGAATGGTACAACTTCACACCCATCCAGCGCTACAAGGCACTCAGTGCTGAGGAAGCTGAAGAGGAATTTGGAAGGTAATGTATTTTGGCTATGTGTATCTCACTTCTTTACAGAGCTATTGCATACTAAACTATTTCACTGTTAGCACCATCAATTAGTTAATACAATTTAAAAAGTAAAAGTGAGTTAATGCTAAAAATAGTTTAATTTATGTATAAATTAAATTGAGTGATCTCTAAACAGAAAGTTGTTTTATGGAACATCCCTTATTTTGTAAAAACATAAATGAAGTTCCTAAAAAAAAAAAAAAAAAAAAGCTTATTACAAAATTGTTTATATGTTTGGTGTGTTTGAAGATTTTCAAAATAAGTTTTTATATTTAGTGACCCTATATATTAGGCTTAGAAATAATGCTAAAATAAAAATTATAATTAAATATTTAGTAAATATGTTCGTGTTTCAATTAGTATTTAACACATTTAAATCAAAATATAAAAGTATTATCTCTACAATAGGTTGTTAATTTTATTGAAAATGGTATTGCTTTGAGTTGAATACCCTGCATGTTATAAACAAAGAACTTACTAAAAATTTCCAACTGAAAAAAAAGCGGATTAAAACTAATAGTCAAAATGAGCTTTCCATCAAAACATTTTTATTCAGAAACTGATACATAAAATAAAGGATAAAAAGTAAAGCATAAAAACATCAAGGCCTTTATAACACTTGTGGCAAGTGACAAACAGTCTGGCGAAAAGTTATTTTGATCAAACACGCTGATTCCACAGCCGAGAGTGAAGTGGTTCCTCTCTCGACTGAGCTGTGCGTTTTACTTTATATACTGTCCATGCTCGCGCACAGCATCAAGGGAATTTTACATTCCACATTAATCTGCATTTGACTGGAGCTTCATCAACATGGCTAACATCAGAATACCATGAGCCTTTAGGGCCCTAATATAGACTTCTAAAAAACAATAATATGCATGGTTTCTGCACACCTGGAAAGACAAAGAAAGTCATGGAAAATCATGGATTTAGACAATGGATTAATTTTGTCATGGAAAGTCTTGATTTTTCAATTAAAATGAGTAAAAGTCATGGAAAGTCATGGATCCGCTAACTACCAATTAAAAAAAATGCATTGAATTGTTTAATTCTATTTTGACTTGCCATTTGGCTGATATTACTGAGTTTGGTATTTATGTATTATCCTATTGACCCTATTGCCAGGTAAAATTTGTTCACCAAGGAAACTCAAAGCAAGAAAGCTTAATGGGTGGGTAAATGTATATTATTCTGGTTTTTTTCTTAAATTGTAGATTAAAATGTTATCAATATAATAATAATTATTTTTTTAATAAAAATTAGTTAAGATTTTTGCACAAAATATAAGTTTATCTCTAGGGATATTGTATATAAACATTATAGGGTTATATTTGGCTATTATTCATGGTCACCTAGATAATACCAAAGTACCCTGAATTCAAATTGGAAACATTTTGATTGAAAAATTGCTATATGATTAAACTTAGGTATGTAGATACAACAATTTATTTTTATGTATGTGAGTTTGTTAACACTTATAAAGTAAGTTTATAGGTTTTTTTATGATAAAATTTCTGTAATTTCTCTAAAAGCATATATTTTATTTGTATGTACATCAGAAGTTTTATTCATATATACTTTAACGAAAGCTTTTTAAAGTCATGGAAAATGATCTGCGAAATCAGGGAAAGTCATGAAAAGTCATGGATTTGAAAAATTTTATTTTGGCAGATACCCTGAATATGGCATTCAGTGCCTCTACAATATACACATGTGATAACTTGCAGACCAAGTTTACCTTTGCATAGGTTATTTGTCCTTGACCGTGAATAAATTTCTACATCATGTTAGGATGAAAAATAAACTGTGGTTTAATAAGTTATCACACTAATTTTTTATTGTTACATATATTCTCTTTGCATATTTTCCCCAGGAGGGACAAAGTTCTGAACTACTTCTCCATCATGGTTCGCAAACGACTGCAGAAGGAGGCCAATGAAGAAGAAGATGAAGATGGTGAAAAACAGAACAGCAAAAAGAAAAGGCAGTCAAAGGATTTTGTAAGTGGAGCTTATTTTTATCATTGTTAGAAGTTGCAGCCAAGTTGGCACCTTCCGTAACTTTCGTTGAATCCCGGCAATTTGTCTATTAGTTTGTTTATTTATTTAAGTCAACTGAGGCAGGAGATTTGACAGCCACCTTATTCGCCAGTTAGATTGTTTTTGACTCTCGCAATTATTTTGGTCTTGACGTCTGCACGGCATATGCTAATGTGGCTTCAACTCTCACTCGGCAGCTACGATCTGTGTAATTTTGTGATTGGCTGAGTGGGAGCCGCATGATTATGTTAATTAGCATGATATACCTACTGCTGGGTATATAAGGCTGACAAGCAGGAGGCAAGGTATCCCTTTTTTGGTCAGCTGTGAGGGTAGCAGCAGCAGCACTTGTTCATGCTGTAGATTATATTCCTCTAAAGGACGTATTAGATTAAATCGTTGTTTCTTAGTTATGTATCAGATTATAAAATCCTTCTTTTTGAGTTTGTATTTTTTTAATAGTTTATGGTATTAGGGTTAAATGTCTTTCTGTAATATTATCAGAACCCCCTTTTTTTTTGTAATAGGTGATTGTTAAATTTATTATGTTTATTTTGTTAACTTTCTTTGAAAAACTTTTAGAACTTAAATAAAAAAAATGTTTAGTTCAAATACTCTTTTTTTATTTCTCGTCATTCTGCGCAAGTCATGCTAGCTTCCCCTTTAAATATCTTTTTATCAGAGATGTCCAGCACTATTAGGTAGCTGGTCATCAATCATTAATCCAGAAAATTATGCAGATCTAGTGTACACGTTTTCCTTCTATTTTGTTTTTTATTGATAATAATTTGGTGTTTTTCATGTGCCTCCAACTGTTTTAACTCTTTCCTCTACACATTCTAAAGTAGTGATTCACAAACTTTTCTAACAACAGGCCAAAAGAAGTAAGGAAAAATTTTGTCAGGTCATAAATTTTTATTGCAATGGAATCTAAAGGAAATAGTACATCTTGAAAATTTTTTTAATGTGGTTGTAAACTCGCCTAGCGATTTGCGATGTTTCTACTTCCGATTGTAAGTCATACCCTAATCATTTAGGATAGGATTTCGCATGGGTCTCATATAAGGAGCAGGTATGTAGATGAAGTAATCAACAATAGAGGATTAACCTTAACAATGTTGATTTAGTGTTGGAAATGAAGCGAGCGAACATTTTTACATTTATTCTGTTTGGCGCGCCAAGTATTGAGACGGGAGCATGCGCACTGCATATTCATTATTCATTCAAAGTCAGAAAGCGTTGAAGTAGTCTTCTGCTGTGTGCCGTTACGATATGTCTGCTGTGTGCGTGTTCTCGTCTTAAAATGTTTCTACTTTTCTTTTATCTAATCAAGAAATAAATGTTGTTTGTTAATCTACGGACTCCTCTATGAATAATTAACTTCATATGGTAGAAGAGCGTGTTTGAATCTGCCGCACTAAGAAAAAGAACTGTGTGATCATCAAAATCGAAACTTCGAACCTTTTCGGAAATGGAGAAGTTCAATGTTCCGCAGCTAACAGGAACGAACTATTTTATTTGGGCGTTGAAAATAAAATCAGCCCTAAGTTTAAAAAGGCTTGACTCTGTTCTCGATGAAGTGAAACCTGAAAATTTGGAAGCTATACAATCCGCGGAATGGGATCAAAGAAATGCTGATGCAGTCGCCTACATCAAACTGTCCCTTTCTGACGAACAGTCGCTACAGTTTGCGCAAGAAGACAACGCAAGACTTTTATGGGAAAAAATAAAAACGACTTTCATCGGCAGAATCGAAGATAGAAAAATTGATGCGAGCAATGAACTTAAAAATTTAGAAATGAAAAATTCGGAAAATGCGAACGATTATATTGCTCGAGCTAAAGGAATCTCCACTAAATGTTTGTCTCTTGGATTAGAAATTTCGGAAAGAGAATTGGTCTACCACACTGTACGAGGCTTAAGGGGCAAATTTTGTAAAATTCGCGAAATATTAAAAACGCAGAGAGAAAAATCTATGGAAGAAATCCTCGAAATTCTACGTGAAGAAGAAATGACATCTTGTGGATCCCGCTCTGAAAGTACCGCCGAAGCATTTTACTCAAGAAAGAATACTAATTCGAATACAAGATTATGTTATATTTGTCGAAGACCAAATCACGTTGCAAAAGATTGTTTTTACAGAAATAATCAAAAAACTGTTCATTCCAACCAAAATAAGAACTCAGGAAAATTTTCTAAAAATCGGAGAAAAGAACAAAATCAAAACAAGAACTCTGTGTTCTCAGCAACTTGTTCTAGTGATAGTGACTCTGTGTGTGATAACATATGGATTTTAGATTCTGGTGCTTCTTGCCATATGGCAAAAGAAAAGGTATGGTTTAATAATATAATACCAGAAAATAAGGACATATACTTAGCAGGTAAAGATTCAAAAATTATTTCTGTTGGACATGGAACCGTTAAAGCTAAAACTAAAAATTTAAAAAATCCTGTTAATTTAACTATAACTGATGTTTGTTTTATTCCAAATCTAAGATATAATTTGCTATCTGTTACTTGTTTGATGAATAAGGGCTGTAAAATTAAAACTACTAATAACTGTGTGCTAATTTTTGATAAAGATGATGAGTTAGTTTGTAAAGCTTTTAAGAATAATAATAGATTAGAACTTTATTTAGAACCTGTATCTGAGAATGAATGTTGTTTTGCCAATCAACATACAAATAATTTTAACATTTGGCATAGTAGGTTGTGTCATTTAAATTCAAAATATATGACAAATATGAAGCAGTATATTGATATTGATGATAGTAACATAAATAATTTTAGTTGTGGTGTTTGTGACATAAGTAAAATAACCAGAAAACCTCATCCAAATATTGTTGAAGAGCAAAGCTCTGAAATTCTGGAATTATTACATATTGATTTATGTGGGGCTATCAAACCTGAATCCTTTGGGAGTGCTAAATATTTTATGGTAATTGTGGATGATTTTTCTGGAATGTATTTCACTTATTTTTTAAAAAGTAAAGATGAAGTGTTTGATGTATTTTGTGAATTTAAAAGTAAATATGAAAATTTAACAGGTAAACGTATTAAGAAAGTCAGATCTGATAATGGGTTAGAGTTCGTTAATGCTAAACTAGATAATTATCTTGCAAATTCAGGTATTTTTCATGAAAAGACAGTACCCTATAATAGTGAATCTAACGGTAAAGCAGAAAGATGTAATAGAGTTCTTTTAGAGAGAGCCAGAACCTTATTATTTGAGAGTAACCTACCCTTTAAATTTTGGGCAGAGGCTATTAATTTTAGTACCCGTGTATCGAATGTAACTCCCCGTAAAGGTAAAGATAAATTACCTCTTGAAATTTGGACTGGAAAGAAACCAAAACTAAATTATCTTAAAAAATTTGGTTGTGTAGCCTATTTTCACGTTCCAAAAATAATGAGAAATAAATTTGACATCCCTGGTAAACGTGGAATTATGTTAGGTTATTCTAGGGAAAGAATAGCATATAGAATTTATGATATCGAAAATAGAAGAGTAATTGAAGAAAGATCGGTCAAATTTAACGAAAAGTTAAAAGGTAGTTTGTATCTAGAAAAAAAAGAAAATTCACAAATGTGGGATATTGATTCTTTCGAGAATTTATCTCATAGTCAGATTGAAATTAATAGACAAACAGGAAACGAAATTACCCATACTCAGTTTTCTGACGACGCAGCAGAAACAAAAAATGAATCGTCCAGACCTCCAGTCGCCGATAATCAAAACATTTCTGTTGATTTTGAAACGCGGACCGAAAGAGAGAATGAAAAATCGCGGGAAATAAAGATCTCGGATAATGACCCACATAATTTTCAACCCCGACGATCAGAGAGACTAAAAAATAAACAATTACAAGCTAATTTAACTGAACGTGTACCGGATAATTATGTAGAAGCAAAAAACAGTGTTAATTGGCCTGAATGGCAAATAGCTATGAAAAATGAATTAGATTCGTTGAATAAACACAATACATGGGAAATTATAGAAAGGCCAGAAAAGATTAAATTAGTGAAAAGCAAATGGGTCTATGCTTTAAAAGAAACTGACTCTGGTGAAATAAAATATAAGGCTAGATTAGTCGCTGCTGGGTTTAACCAGATAAAAAATATTGATTTTTCCGAGTCCTATTCTCCAGTTTTCTCAATAGAAATTTTCCGATTATTAATTTCTCTTGCTGCTAAATTATATTTAATTGTAAAGTTTTTTGATGTAAAGACCGCTTATTTATATAGTGATTTAGAAGAAACAATTTTTATGTCCCCTCCACCAGGTTTTGAAAAAACAATAGGTGATGGAAAAGTATTAAAACTTAAAAAGAGTATTTATGGATTACCTCAGTCTGGTAGGAATTGGTATTTAAAAATAAAATCTGAGTTAGAAAAAATAGGACTTGTTCAATTGGCATCTGACAATTGTGTATTTATAAAAAATGATGGTAAAAATTTATTTATTCTATGTATGTATGTTGATGACTTAGGTATTTTTTGCAACAATGATAAAATGTATGAAGATATTATTTCTAAAATTAAAAATGTATTTGAATTGCATGAAAATAATAACTCTAAATTTTTAGGTATGGAAATTTTAAAACATACTAATGGTATTAGTTTATCACAAACTTCATATATTGAATCATTGCTGATTAAACATGGTCTTGAAGATTGCAAAACAGTGAAAACACCAATTGTTAAGGGTGAGGATAAGAGCTTTCCTCCTACAAATGAAATGGTTGACATAACAATGTATCAAGAGTTAATAGGTGAATTATTATTTTTATCCAGTAGAACACGTCCAGATATATCTTTTGTAACAACTTATTTGTCACAATTTAATCATAAACCCGAAAAAAAAGACATTATTTGTTAGCCAAAAGAGTATTGAGATATTTAAAAGGCACTAAAGATAAAAAATTGTTTTATGATAATGAGTTTGGATTTTTAAATGCTAGCTCTGACGCAAGTTGGGGAAACGCAGAAAATGGAAAATCATTTTCTGGGGGATTAATTTTATTGGGTAAATCCTTAGTTTCATGGAAATGTCATAAACAAAGAAGTGTTAGTCTATCTACTTGTGAAGCAGAGTTGTTTGCAATTTCTGAAATTTGTAAAGATATTGTTTGGTTAGTAAATGTATTATCCGAATTGCATTGTAAACAATTTATAAATGATGCTGTAACATTAAGCTCGGATAGCCAAGCAGCTATCCAATGGATCAAATGCACAAGGTCTTCAAATAAATCACGGCATATGAACTTAAGATTTCATTTTGTAAGAGATTTGTTAATAGAAAATGTCATGAAGATAGAATATGTTCGAACAGAACAACTACTAGCTGATTTTCTCACTAAAGCCATAAGTGAAGATAAAATGTTATACTCTTTGAAGAATATTTCAGTAATTTTTTAATTGTGTAACATTGTAATTTGTATGTATAATTGTATGTGTTATTTTTGTGATTATTGTAATTACATTTATATGTATATGCTAATTTTTTAGAATTGAAAGGAAAAATGTATCCTCGCAGGAGGGGTATGTTGGAAATGAAGCGAGCGAACATTTTTACATTTATTCTGTTTGGCGCGCCAAGTATTGAGACGGGAGCATGCGCACTGCATATTCATTATTCATTCAAAGTCAGAAAGCGTTGAAGTAGTCTTCTGCTGTGTGCCGTTACGATATGTCTGCTGTGTGCGTGTTCTCGTCTTAAAATGTTTCTACATTTCTTTTATCTAATCAAGAAATAAATGTTGTTTGTTAATCTACGGACTCCTCTATGAATAATTAACTTCAGTAATAAATATATTAGATCTTTTAAAATTAAATTAGATTTTAGAAAAACATAAAATTAACTTATTTCAAATTGAATATTTATTAGATAAGAGCAAAGAGAGATTATCATACTGATTGTGAACATACTTGTTGGAATTTAAATAAACAAGATTAACTTATTTTCATGTGTGTGGCCATTTATTAGTTAATAGTTATTTATGAATGATTTTAAAAATCATTCATAAATAACTATTAACATATATATATGT
This sequence comes from Pardosa pseudoannulata, assembly GCA_032207245.1. Lineage (NCBI taxonomy): Eukaryota > Metazoa > Arthropoda > Arachnida > Araneae > Lycosidae > Pardosa > Pardosa pseudoannulata. Next base: position 67,977,675 of record CM063501.1, read on the forward strand.
ATTCAAAATACAATATTCAAGCATGTTTGATCTTAATGTACCTTAATGCAAAATATCCTCATTTTTGAAAAAAAAAATAAAGAAATAGAATATTTACTTAAAAAAAAAATGTTGAAAATGGTTATTTAAAATTTTACAATATTTTTCTACCAAAAATTATTCATTATCTTAAATTTTACTATTCCTCAAAAATTATAGAAGATACCGAATAATTATTTTATTTAGCAAATTAAATATTAAATACATAAATGTACACTGCATCTAAAAATAAATATTCCCTTTTTACTGCTACTGAAATGTTCAATTTAAATTTTTAGTCTTTTACACTAATTGAATTTTCACATTAAACTAAATTTATAATTTACATTAATTACACACATTTTGCATTTTAACTATAATCTTAAACTTAAAAATTTGAGTTAGCACATTAAACTGTGCAGTTTACTACTATATTTCTGCATTGTACCTAAAAGTAAGAAAATAATTCTTAAAAAGATGTTTATAAATGACAACTTGAAAAATTCATTTTTTTTTAACTTCTTACATACACTTTTATTTAACCATAGACATAGCAAAATTAAAACAAATCTAGTAATAAAATTACATAATTGAATATATTTCACTTAAGTCGTCTTATTTAACTATTATAGGATAAGCTTATTTTTCATTCATTAAAACTGCTAATTTAAATGAGCAGTGAAAAATATTCATTGAAAATAATGGAAAATTAACCTTTGATTTAATACCTATAATAAAATTTGTATTTAAGACAATAGATGATGCCACCAATGCATTAAAAATATTCTCAGAACAAATGTGTTGATCTAATCTGCTCCTGAGGTAAAATTATACCACAGTAGGAATTTATAAATCTTTTTATCTGTTATGTAAATTCTGCTGATATTAAAATATCTTTATCATTTTTCACAAATTACTAAAGTGAAAAACCTGTTGTTCTTTCATTAACCCAAAATCTATAAAATTTATGGATAACCTATAACAGTTCATAGCTATGAAATACTAATAAATAAAATGACATTTAACTTAACCTCTTATAATTCACCACTGTAAAGTAAAATAATGTATAAATAGCATAAGGCACAAATCAAACTTTATATTACTATTATAAAGGAATTAGGAAAAAAGTTTTTAATTATATTTTCTTACGCATGTCAAACGAATCACTGGTGGTACTCTGTTCATTTGTAATGACGCTGTTAACATATTCTAAAATAAAACACATGTAATTAAATATTTGTATATAAATCTGAAAAATATATAAAAAAAATTAAGAAATAAATTACTTGATGCAAAACATACCTGGTTCAGTAGGAGGTGCTTTTTGATTTTTAAGCTGTGGCATTTGAGAAGTTTCAAGTTTCACAGTAGTAGAACTTTCCATACATTGTGTCTAAAACAATGTAAAAAATGGAAATAAGTTTGAAGTAAATAATGTTTTTTAAAGACTTAATATGACAGAAAATTAAACAAGTATGATTGTTGAAAAGAAAGCGAAAATAGTAATACAAAATTTTATAGCTTAAAAAATAAAACAGGTTTCAACAAGAAAAAAAAAGGCCTTTTAATTCGGAGAAGAATAATAAGATAGATAATTAAAACAAGTTAAATCACAATGAATACTGTGTATATTGAGACATAATAATTATAATTTATTTTTACTTATTTCTCTTTAGGAAAGAACTATGAAGTTTAATACCCATGAAGTTCATATCCCTGCTGGTACAGGGTTATTTAAGTGGTTCGGTCATATGTGAGCAATATATTCAATATTTTACTATACAAAACTTTATTAGACTAGGATCTATAATTTAAAATAGCTAGTAATATCCAGTATGGATTAGGACTTGACCCTAGACTTTAGAACTGGATGACTGAAATAAGCTGTTTGACCATTATCTGACAAGAATTATTCACAATTTAAGTTTGATTGAGGACATTAGTTAATTTCTTAATTGACTAAGATATTCAAAATTAGACTATAGTTCAGAAATTAGTTTGTATTCTCTGTATAACTATAGAAAATTCAAAGTTAAAAGGTTTGCACATTTGTATACTCTATATACTAAACAAGTGGCAGACACAATAATGAACATCAAACCAAAGAAATTATAATTATCAGTTCAGATTGTTAACTATCGAGTTTTCCCTTATACAAAAGTTCTGCCTAAGAAATCCAAGTTAACTTTTATCGGTCATTATATTCATCACATATACAGATTTCCTATTATTGTACTTAAATTATGACTGAATGTTTCTTTTCAAAATCGATGAAAGAAATAAAAAATTTACATACAAAAATATTAAAAATTTTGATTACTTAACAGGTAAGGTTCAGTCTTCTGTAGTCCATAGGTCTCAATTCTATTCATATGTTTGTAGAATTTAAAATTGGCTATAAACATTAGTCTAATAAGTCTTTAAGCTACCTTTAATCCCCACCAACGTTTTTTTGTTCTTTACACATTAATCAAAAATGAATGTTATTACTCTGGTTAAGTGAATGTTCTTCATATTTATATACCTCTCTTTCCATTTTCTTTCAATAAAAATTTAGCAGTCTATTTAATGGGTAAAATCTGAAATATGTCAAATCTAAAAATGTACAACTTTTAGAGCCAGATATACAGAAATTAGGAAGTCTTCTATGAAAAGGCATTTTTTAGTGTCCATTTTTGTAAAGAAAAAAAAATGTGATTCTGATAAAAAAAAAAAAAGTGACTAAAAGTGATTAAATATGAAAAAGCGGCTCACTAGCATGCCTGGGTTGCCTACAAAGATTTATTAACATAATTTTTCTTAATATTTCTCCCCCTGCATTTTAGATTATAATAGAAAACCTTTGAAGAATATGCTAACTTTAAATATTTATGAGATTATGCTACAAATCTTTTTTTTCTTCTTGAAATCAAAATGCTTGTGAGTTTGAAATATTAAAGTTAAATAATTCTCATACTTGTAAAGTTGGTTAAGGTTATACAGTTTGACATGCGCAGAGTATCAACAGAAATAGTAGTTTATGTTAAACTTTAATAAATTTGTTCCTTTTACTTTTTAAAGACTGATATTTTCATTTATTTATCTTTTTTTCTATTATTACAAATCTGCTAATCATAAAACCTAGGGTGAAATAGAACTTGATAATTCTTATAGTATGTTAAATTTTTAAGTCAATCAAAACAAGTAACTTTTTTAAAATGCAACACAATGTTTTAAGATCAATAAACCCTGTTTTATCTTCCTATTTTTCAGTAATTTGTTTCAGTTTTAGTGATAGTATGTACTACTGACATTACACACATACACACACATGTGTGTGTGTGTGTGTGTGCTTGTATAAGGAAAGAGCCAAACTAAAACTACAGTTGAGAGTAGTTAACTTCTACAAAATCTCTAAATAATGCCCCCCTAAGGAAAATAAAGTCACAAGCATCCTATAAGCTGAAACTTCAAAATGGCTGAAGAGAATTTATAGCATAAAGGCTTCTTTGACCCCTAGGAATATTCTAAAGTGCATTAAAATCTGAAATCACAGGGAAAAAAAAAAAAAAAACTTTCACAATCTTTACTTTAGTTATATCTTTAAATAGATCACTAAGGCTACAGATAATACCCTTGGGCAAAATTACTGAACAATTCAAACTTTACAACGCCCTAGGAGTAGTTTACGAAATTCTTAATTTAAAAGGAAGTATAAGCTCTCAGATTTTTAGCAGATTTGCAGTGCATTGCAATTTTCAGTTTTTTCAGTCTCCAGAATAATGCAAGAACCTTTTTAACAACAACAAAGAAAATATGTTTCACCAGTAAAGATTGCATAGCATTGCATAGTCTCACACCATCGAGCCTTTTTTTGTATTGCCCCTTTCTGTCATGCATTCAACAATAACAAAACACACATACAGAATATACATATATGGCAACCACAGATATTTTTAATGCATTTTTTTCTTTTCTTATTGCAAAAATTCGCAAAACTATCAATTATACCTCAACACCATTTGAGTGATAATCAGGCAATGGAGGTAGAGGGGGTTGTGCTTCAGGAGGAACTTTCCCAGGTAAATCATTGTAATATTCTGGATCTTCACCCCAAGCACAATCACTTCCATTGAAAACAGGATTTTCTAACCTGCAAAAAGGGAAAAAAAAGGGATGCTCTACAATATAACTTACTACAAATACTTTTAGTCAGAATTGTAAAATTTTACTGTTGGTCAGGAAAGATATGAAAATATATGTTAAGTTTCAATTAAAAAAAATTAGTACTAGGTGATTTTTATATCCTTAACAGGAATAAAAATTTAATTTATAAATGTACCAATAAAACTAAATTATTTGACAAATATACAGATGTATAACATTAAAGCTCAGAGAAGAGAAAGGGTAGACAAATGAAATTATTCATTCTTTAACAAAAAATTTTACAGTAACATAAATCACTTTTATTTCTTTGGCTTCCACAATGTAAATAAGATCTGACAGTAAATTTATTGTTAATAATTAATACATCATATAAAAACTTTAAAAGATGTTACTACTTATGTTTTTAAAAAACTTTTTAAAGTAAAATAACTTTTTAGTTAAATATATCATATTACACAAACCTAGGTAAATTTTTCACTATTAACAACAAATGTTACTTAATTTTAGAACTTCTCTAATTACACTTTTGACTATTTTTAGATCTTTTAAAATGATTTATGGAGATGACATAATATGAATGCAAAACACAATGTTTTAAGAGAGAATTTTATTATGACTTAAGATTAATCCTGTAAGCTATAAAATTTTGACAACTATCCAGGAAAGAAGAAAAATCACAAAACATCAATCAAACATTGTTGTTAAATTTCAGTTATACCAATAATGCAAATGGAAGATGGTTCATAAAATAACATATAAAAATCTTGCAATTTTTTCAAATTTCCAATTTTTACCTTTCAATAGGGGAAGAAGAAGGAGATACTTAACTTAACCTCTTAAATGACTGTGTGCATACAGGCACAGGGCTAATGAATGGTTTGGAGCGCTATGGTCTACTGTTTTGCACACGGGGGATAATGAGACCAGGACCTACTGCTTAAAGCCGATTCCGAATGGCTACGAACATCCATGCCAAAGTGGGATTCGAACCCACGAACTCCGGTGCCGACGATCAGCGGCTAATGCTTGTATGAATGCAACTGGTTAAGTCTTTAGGACAACTGATAGAATATCTACTACCGTAAATTTGCATGTATAGTCCGTGGACTATCTGTGTTTAAAAAGCAAATTTCTTCAGCCGCGGACTATCTACAGGTTGTTTGTTGCTCAAATCATCAAAATCGGAAGAAAGGGGGGAAAAAAGCATGTCACGTGAATGGTCGATGATCAAATGTAAACAAAAACACGACTCAAGAGACATCAAGAAAACATCGTATCATATCAGTAATAAATTAAAAAAAAAAAAAAAAAATTACTAACCCATAAAGCAGAATGAATCAGCAGTAACAAGTAGAGCAATCTTAAATTGTGCCCTGGAGTACGGGAAAATATCGATAGTCACTATTTACACTATTGGCAACACCGAGTGGATGGGTTCAAGATCAAAGGTCATTTCACCACAAGGATCACTTGTAAAAGTGTTTTGTTTTCAGAGTTTTGATTTGCGGCAATATTAGTCTTTTATTATAGCTTTAAAAACACTGTTGCAGTTTTACTGCTGATTTAAAAATGAAAGTAATTTAGGTGGTCGACGAGAAAGCAGTAAGAAATTGGCAAATTTTTTTTTTATTTTTTTTTTTTTTATAAAAACAATGTAAACATACGCAAATGTTTAACGTGGTATATACATCAAATGTTGAAAATTTCAAGCAACTTAAGATAATAATAAAAAAATTTTTGGTAAGCCAAAAAGCAACAAAAATTCTTCCATTTGTAGCTTCTTAAAACTAATAACACCCCTCACTACTTGATGCTAGTAGCTACTTGACTTGACCAAAACCATTTACACAAGTCAAATAGAACTTTCAAGTTAACTTGACTGATCTACTTGACTCATGTAAACATGCTGTTAGAGCCAGATTCTATAGTTATAGACTAGAGTATATTTGTTAAATAGGTCATACATCTCATTACCAATGTGCTGAATATAGTTTATGTGTTCAATCATATTTCAAGCTAACAATACTCTTTACAATAATCTCAAAAGTTAAAGAATTTTTACAATATTTAACTTTTGAGATTTTCCATTGTCACAAATAACTATTTTAATTTTAAAATATCCTACAGTTTTTTTAAATTTAAAATATACTGAGTAAGGGGCTGCATTGAGGAGCATGCTACCACCTGTTAAAGGGAAAAACTACCACCTGTTAAACGGTTAAGGGAGCTATAAAATAATAAAATATGTAACACGTTTAGGTTCTTAAATACAAAAGTGGAGTGAATTTCATAAATACAATACCTGTCAGGAACAGCTATGGCTCGAGGAGTCTTTTTCAAAAATTCTTTGAATCGAAGTTCAAATGCCTGACCAATGGTTGTAATGACATCTTGTGCTAGTCCACCTCCACATTCTAGGACAAAACATGCTCGACCAAACCTTGTATCTTTAGCAACATAGGCAATAAAATCTAAAGTATCCTGTGAAAGAATAACAAAAAAGCATGTGCATTTATAAAAAAAAATATTTAAATTAGTTGTAGTTAATACCTACAATAATCTCGATAAAACTTTATATTCTTAAAAAAAATATACAGATCAAAGGACAGTGTATTTGTACAGTGTTGACTTATGTATTTGTAATTATAGTTATAAATAAGTAAAAGTTACAGCAGTCTGATTGCAGAGAACCAATCATAGAAACCAGCTATAAGCTCATTATATACACAAAATATTATTTTGTTAAATATTTACATAAGTCTGGTGAGCATTAGAATTTATAGAAATAAATGATTAACTAGATTATTATAACACTTTCCACAATTTCAGTACACTTTTATAATAATGTTAAAAATATTTGGTTTCAAAAGCAGAACAAAGTACTGAGATAAGTCTAAATATCTCATATTGAACTTTTTCTTAAAATTTTATAATTTTACTTAAAAGTTACTGACATTTATATGTCAGTACATTCTTCATTTGTCAAACTCCTGATATTTTCCTTATAAAATTTTTTTAATTACTTAGAATTGATGAGACTTATCCAAACATTGCTATTATATTTAATTAAAAAATTAATACAGGCAAATTTGTTTATAATGAAGACAAAGGGACTGATAAAATTGTTTGTTGAATCTAAGTGTTTGTATAATCTGAGAATACTAAAAATATCAGGGGAAAAAAATGAAACTAAAAGTAAATAAATAAAACGATTTTCTTTTCATTTTTCTTTATAAATGTATATGTAAAAAAAGGCTTATCAGTTTTATTTTTGATTTTAATTTAGTTTCTTCCTTTGCAATTGCTTAATGTCCAACATTCATAATTCTCAACACCTTTTTATTTTTTTTACTTTAGCCAGATGTAAGAAATAAACCCTCAAATATAATATGTCTCTCAAGAAAAAAATTGATTTTAAATGAGATTTATTCATTTTATGAAGATAAGTTAATTTCAAAATTATTTATAATGTTGGTTTATACCACATGCTCTCTTTTTTGATTTCAGAATAGGCTAATTTAAGATACTTTTTTCTCTATTCTTGAACATGTTTTACATTTACTGAGAAATACAGAGCAGCTGTGCTGTTGTTATGATGTGCTGAAAACATGATCGACTGTAGTCTATATCATAGAAGAATTTCTCTTTCCCTAATCTTTTAGACAAAAATAAACTGACAAAAGAAATAAAATTATACAGATAGTACATATTGTTCATAATATTACTTGTCCACCCCCTCAATTTTTTTTAACTGTACGCTTTCCCCAAGCCCTAGTTACATGATTTATCTGAATACACATCAAGAAGTGGTATACAGTATCAGCACAAAGTAGCATGATGCATGGTATCAGCGAGTGCTATTCCAGTATAAAATATGCTGTAACTGATTTTAGGTATGGTATGCAGAGATTACAGTATTTTGCCAGGCATATTTGTCGCTGATTGAATTGTTTTATTTTCTAATTTTAATATAAACGGCATATTTCTTTCTTTTCTTTTTAATAACCGTGCTATGTGCAAGAACCATAAGTTTAAAAACAGGAGCCAAAAAATAAATTATTTTTGACTACTGTATTTGAACATTCAGTGCTAATCTCCTCTTAGCAAAGTAATTTTTCCTCAGTCAAGAGACAGATGCAATGCACAAAACAAAATGAATGAAAAAATTTACTAGCATCAGACAGGCTTAAAGCAAAAATTATTGTTGCTAATATCTAGTGTATAAAGAAAAAACACAATCGGTTATATTTACACTATGTTTAGCATTTTATTTCTCAGTGATTTGATTGAAAAATTTTTTACTGATGTTAACCTGTTTGCACACTTTGGTTTTTTGGCAAAGTTTTACAACATTAAAGAATTTTTTTTTTAATTATATTTTAGTCAACTAATGAAAGAAGATGTTTTCCCAAAGGAGTAATAACATCACTATCAATCATAAGAAAATCTTAACTTGACCTCATCAGATCAGATTTGCAGAACTATGTATCAAATCTGACTAAAACTTAAAAAAAGAGGTTTTTGGAAATATGAATTCTTTAAGGTCCTAAACAGCTTGGTCATTTTTAATGCCATTAACCAAACTCTTAGTAGATGATACAAAATAATTTCTAGAAAAAAAAATGACTTTGAATGAAAATTATACTTGATTGTTTTTACTAATTTGACAAAAATAATGTTTATTTTGAAAGAAATACCAAAAACTTAGTAAAATCCACTTAATTTCTTATTTTAATTAACTGAATATACTAACCATAATCCGAAACTGCAGAAACCTAAACTGTTGACCCCAGAAAAACATAATACTGCTACTGCTAATGGACAGTAGTATTTTAAATTCTATCCCTTTCAACATTGGAATTTTGGAATTCAATTTTGGAAAATTAGCAAAAATTAATCAATTTTGGAATCTATTTTCAATCAATAACTTTCAATTTTGGAAAATTAGCAAAAATTTATCAATTTTGGAATCAATTTTCAATCAATAACTTTCAATTTTGGAAAATTAGCAAAAATTAATAGACAATGAAATTAAAATACATTTTTTAAAAAGACTGATTTTAAACCAAAAGCATTCATAGAACAGATTCGAAATAAAGGTATTTAAATAAATAACTTACTGCATCTCCACCAGATGCAAATGACACATTTGGCATTTCATGGTTTACAATCACCTAAATACAAACCATAAATTAACACTCAAATTATGAAACAGTGCATTACATGGAATTTATCAAGAAATAAGATAAATTGTTTACAAACTTTAATAAAAATAAAATCAGTAAAATTTCTGAAATTTAAAATAAAATAACAAATACATTGAAAAATATATCCTCAACTCTGAATACCAACAGCCATAAAGCATTAAAATACCTCTTTAAAGAACCAAACATTTTTTATATAAAATAGAACCTTTACATCTACCAACACTTTAAAAGTCCTGAAAACTACCACTAAAATAAACTTATACTTAATGATTTTTTCCATCGTGTATAATTAAGCATAGATATTTCAATAAATAACCTTACTGTGCCAAGAACATATACAATATTAGAAATTTAAATATTTTTCCAAATAGAAAAAAATGTACTGACTTTACAATTTTAAACACTACTCTTAGCTGACCACTAAGGATATAATTTATTCCCTCAGGCATAAGACAACCAATTAAAGCTTTATACAGTCTAAGTGACTATTTTAAGGAATGCCAAATAAAACAGAATGAATGTATGCTCTCACAGACCAGATTTTAAAAAGATTTTCAGATTTTTTGTACATTTGGACAATTTATGCAGATCTGTACTTTCTTCTCACCTTAAGAATGAAAGAGTATTTCCTAGTGCATGGATGAATAAACTACTTTTGTCTCCAATTGTGATGCCTCAATACCCAGTCCTATTATACCAAGATGGAGGTGAACTCATTTATCTACCTTATTTTAATCTCTCTCCCTCTCTACAATGTCTATAATGCACATGGAACAGAACTAATCAGGAGTTTAAAAAAATAGTCTAAGAGTTTAAAAAAAAAAAAGTTGCAAATTTTAATTCACAAATGTTTATGGCATGTACATATTTACATTATTGGTGATTGGAAAAAAAAAACCCCTCAGAACTTTAAATGTTTAACTCACATGCTTACTGTAAAGAATAGGAGGCAGTGAAACTAACACATAAGGTATTAATAGAAAAGTGTTTATACACAGAATTTCCAATCCAAACTAATGTCACATATTGGATAACCACTGCAATCCTTTCAATAAGTTAATTTTGCAAGCAAATGTATTTACAAAAGACATAAAAGAAATTTAATATGTATAAACTTCCTTACTTCTCCAGACTCCATGACTGAGAGTACCATATATGAACTTGTGATAACTAAATTGACATTTGAACCAGCATAATCCATATTGGGCTTTTCAGCTAACATACGGATAACTCGTTTATCCACCTATAAAATAAAAACTTAGTTATGTTAAAAAAATATTTGAATTCAGTCTGATTAGACTTTACTTTTATTATATATAAAAATCAAGATTAAAACTTGGTACGAGTTAAGATAATTTAAATCTGCTGAAGATGACTTGATGGTTTGCATGCAAGGCTATAATCGGAAAGAGACAGATTCAAATTAGACAGATGGTAAAGGAAGCAGCATACAGACTGAATAAATTTGGGGACCTAAATTTCCTTTTGTTTGCAGGTTATTGAAATATACTCGATTGGTTGGTTTACTTTTTAGTGATATGTGGCCTAATGAAATCAGGACCTACTTCTAATCAACTTTGAATGGCTACAAAAACGTATACCAGCAGTGGGATTGAATGTCACAGATTTTTGTACCAAAGCGCAGTACCTACTTGTTCAATCATTTTCCAACATGAAGGACATGAGATCAGAAGAGAAAAATATCTCACTATCTGAGGATTATTAAAATTGTAAGGATATTTTGAAGTTAAACTTTTTTCCTTTTGGTGACTAAGATGTTTGAACTAAACAAAAGATCTTGCAGTTATGTATCATAAACTTGATTCAATTTTGCTATCAGATAAGCAGAATAATCAACAGTAACACAGTTAAAACATACTTTATATGTAAAATATAATGTATTAAAACATATTATCCCATTTGTTCAAAAATAAATTCCCAGTAAAAAAAAAAAACTATTTTGATAAATATTACCATATATCGGGGGCTGTGAACAATTTAATCATAAAAGAATGGAAGTTGCTTACAGTCAACAAGAGACAATGAAGAATAAACATTGCTCTATACTTATCAAATCTGATAATGAAGATTTACTTTTAACCCTGTTATTATTAATCCTCTTATTAGTGTTCAGCCACTTTTGAAAGTGTTCAAAAGTCATTGCAAATTCCTTTATCAGTTCTTGCTCTTTGGAAAGAAATGAGTTAATCTGATTTGAATGTTAAATTTCAGTTTCCCGTGATTAATGAACTATTGTGCTTCTTTTATAAAGCAGTAATGTACACCTGTTCTTGTATGCAGTCTTCCTGTTTTATATTTTACTTTCGTAACTAACTTTCATGCTGAGTTGTTCATTTTTTTAATACTATATATATATATATATATATATATATATATATATATATATATATAGTAGATAATTTGTAATTAGGGATCACAAAACTTTAAAACTCTCTATTTTGCTTACCTTCTGAAGAAACAAATGAATAGTAATCAATGTTAATTTAGAAACTTTAAGTTTGTGAGTGAAGGGAAGTAAGTGATCACATGTATTCCTAAAATGCAAAAGGTACAATATATATTTCTCTAAGCAATATTCTCAAATGTTTTAACAGTGATGATAGTTATTAGATGCCATGAAAGGAAGAGGTTTTGTTTTTCAAATTAGACTTAGATTTTTTTTAAAAATATTAGATCAAGATGGATTTAATTTTATTTTGTATATAAAAAAGAAAATTATACTCTGCTTCTTTAAAAATTGGTAATTCCTTTCTCTTGATGTTAATTAAAAAAATTTTCTTCTTTGTGTGCAATCACTGAAATTTCAACTAAGAATATGTATAACTGGTACTAAGAGTACCAGTTACACACATCACTCACAGCTCTCCTCTTTCTTATTATAAAAAAAATTGCATATAACAGTGTATTATAGAAAATTAAGTCATCAAAAGTATATTTGATTTTCTAAAATATACATATTTTGTTTTACCATAAAAGAATATGTTTAGTTTATAACCCAATTTGCCTTATACTTTTGTAAACTACTTATAGCAATTATTTTTTATTATACAACTTACTGGCCAAACAAATTAATACCAGAATCATAACAGATTTGATAAATGCATGAACAGATTCCACATACCTTTCTCTTTTTATCACAAGTTTTCAAACCAGCAGTTTCACAGACTTTATTAATGCATTCCCTGAAAATATAATCCAAATATAATATATTATCTAATGATAATATGCTTCAAACTAACATTAGAAAGTGAAAATTAAAGGTGAAAACAAGAAGATGCAAAAGATACTTACTTAGCAACTTGAGATCGAAAATCAAAATCTAAACTCTTCATGGATGTATTCACTTCCAAACACCCAATATACTAAAAAATTAATAAAAGAGAAAATATAATTCAATAGTCAGTATTTTAAAATTTTAAAAAAGGTAGTCTAATTAGCAAATAAAATTATTTAAATTCACCAGACATACATTGCTAAAAAAAAAAAAAAAAAAAAAAAAAAAAAGGAGTAATAGGATATAACCACTCCTCCCACTGAAAAAAACCTAACATGTATTGTATCAATGTACATGACATTATCAACATATTGTCATTTCTCCAATAACAGCCCTGAGCATAAGGGAAGATATGCTATCATTTTGTTAAGTCAGTAAACAATATTTTCAAGGAGTAACAAAAAACAGAGTAAAAATTAAATTCAGTGTTAAATTCCAGAAAGGTATGGAGGAAACAATGGAATTAATATGACACACACATAGGGACAGTTATTTCAATTTTGAATAGATGTTTATCCATATAATATAATCAATAATATAATCAATAGAAAAATGATACTGAATTGTTATGGATGTTCAAATTTTTTTTGAAATGACAAGCTTAATAAAAAGGTTGGGGGTGACTTAAAAATACAGGAAGAATACAAATTTCCTACCCAAGTTTTGAACTCTAAAGAAAAACATAAAAATATAAAAAATGAAATGATTTGAAAATGCAGAGAATAAAATTTTATAAAGACTGATTATTGTACAGGAGAAAACAAGAGTTTTCATAACAATACATGACTAAATGCTAAAGAATAGAAGATACCATTATCAACAAAGGCTAAATATTTAACAGCAAAAATTAGAATTAAGACAATGTTGGTATGTTTTTACAATAATAAAATCTTGTAGATGAATTTATTTTTGAATGGCAAATTAATTTCTACATTATAAGTATCCCATCTACATGAGAAAATGTAAAAATTAATTACTCAATTTATAAAAACTTGAATCTTGTTATATAACAGTGTATTAGCTCAATAAGTTAAAGCTGGATTACAACTTTTATCTAAAAAAAAAAAAAAAAAAAAAAAAAAAAATCAACCCTTCACTCTATTTCCAGATTTAGAGAGAGCAAATATATTTACCTTTCCTCCAAACTAAGATTACAATTAATACTGTACAGTATAACAATAAGTCTTCTAGAATACAGACTAGTAGAAATCATTCAAGATTATAACACATACAGTATTGATACAAGAAGAATTAGTTTAAATAATAAATACATATCTTAATTTTATCAGTTATTTTTCTAATAAACCTAGTCTTATTACTTAATTAGCTAACAATAATTAAAATATTTAAAAACAGGTATGATCACAAATCTTATAATATTAGATAAACTACAAAATGCTTTCATACACATATAAAGAATTAAAAACACTCATATAAAAATTCTAATTAAGGAAAAAGGTTCCTCTTAATATTATATACGCATGTGTGAAATGAATTATTTATATATATTTTAAAAACTCAAGAATATAGATAACAAAAATTGGAAGAATTCTTCTCTTGATTTTCTAATATACACTAATATATGCAATAACTATAGCATGTTAAAACATTTTAAGTGATTTCATATTAGCTATGACACGTAGTCAATGGTGATACCAAAAAGAGCTAAATTCCAGATTAGCATGCCAAATGTTTGGTCACCATCTCTAAATTATAAAGTATACTTTCACATTCTGAAAACTAGACCGCATTGTAATTCTAGTTAAGCTTTAAGAAAAGTATCTAGGGAATTTACATGTGATAATATATCAATTAACAATCTAAATAATAATACCCTATTTGGCTATTGTTGAGCAATTATACTTCAGAACTTAATTTGTATTTTCTAGCATCCATTTTAGTAACATTTTCTGTACATGCCACTTATTTTATTGGCTTTTAATACTGTTTCCGCTGGTTATTTAGTTTTTAAAATTTTATACCCAGGTAGCACAAAAATATAAGCAAAGTCAGTCATATTTTATATGCCTACATCAAAAATACCCCTTCCCTAAATGAAATATCTCTGAATATACACTCAAGAGCCAAAACATTATGACCACCTGTCAATAATGAATTGGCAAACTTTTGGCATGCAACACAGCTTCAACCCACCTTGGCATGGATGCCACAAATCCTTGGTAGATGCCCGGAGACAGATTGTACCACATGTTTAAGCAACGGTTACGCAAATCCAAGATATTGAGAATTGATGGACTTTGAACTCTAAGCTGTCGTCCCATGACATCTCAAATGTGTTCTATCGGATTGAGATCTGGTGAGTTAGGCGGCCAGGACATAAACTGGAATTTAGCATCATGTTCCTAGAATCACTCCAACACAATTTTAGCCTTGTGACAAGAGGCGTTGTCTTGTTGGAACATTCCATTTCCAGTTGGAAAAAGAGAGGGCATGTAAGGGTGCAACTGGTCTGCAATGATGTTCAGATACCCTGTAGCATTCATGGTCTGCTCTACCACAAAACTGGGTCCCAGAGATGCCCAAGAGAACATTCCCCAAAGCATAATAACGCACCACTGGCCTGTGTATGACCTACTGTTCACATGGAAGACGGCATATCCTGACATGGCCATTGGTGTGACCAAGCAACTCTCTCCCACCAATCCATGGACCAGTCACGATGTTCCTGGGCCCAGCATAGGTGCAGCTAGCGATGACACTTGGCCAGCAAAGGCACACGAGTGGGACATTTACTGCATAGCCCCATATCCCACAGTGTCCACTGAACAGTGTGCTCCAATACTATTCTACTTGGCCTTGCATTGTATTAGGCTGTCAGATGAGCCACTGTCTGGCTCTGGTTTTGCTTCACCATGTGAGACAGTATCTGACGACTTTTTTCTTTGATAGCATTTGGATGTATAACACCATGTCGTCTACTGCTGGTTTCACCATCATTCATCCACTTTGCATAAGTACTAACAACTGTAGATTGTGAACAACCCACGGGTTCTGCAGTTTCAGAAATACTTGTTCCGAGCCTTCAGGCCATTACAATCTGTCCTCTATCAAAATCGCTTAGATCTGTGGCCTTTCTTATCACACACAGAAGTAAGTGAAAGAATGATTCTTCACTTTCCAGCAGTAGTTAAATACAACTTCCACCTGATCATGTGTCTTCCACGTCATCCAGGCAAGTTCATTCCAAAATGTAGGTGTGGTCATAATGTTTTGGCTCTTGAGTGTGTGTGTATATATATATATATATATATATATATATATATATATATATATATATATATATTAATATTAAGCAATGTTGACCAATATTTTCCCAATATCCTTGAACATCATATTTTGATATTTAGCAATGTTCACCACATTGGTAATTTTGTAATGCAAACTATGGGATACATGATTCACTTTTCTTGAAAGCCTTTTCCATTTGTTTAGAAACTTTACATTTAAAATTTGTATTTTCAAGTATTTTTCTCCTGTACAGCAGTCTAATACTACTTTACTTGTCTCATAGATTTCAGAAGAATCATAATGATTGCAATTATAAGTATTTGTAGTGTTCCCTCATATGAAATGGAGAAAAGGCAGAATCAATTTACGTCCACTGACATTTAGATAATGTAGTATTGAGTATTGCACTGAATGTTGTGAGACATGATTTGATGTCAGAAAATGATATTTATTTTTATGAATATCATTAGATATTACTGATTATTATTATAACAACATTACTTTTATGAAATTGTACATTTAACATAAAAAAATTCATAAAAATTCATAAAAATGAGGAAATTTATTAAATTTCACTTTTTAGAATATGTCCAACATTCAAAATATTGGGCAACATTGATATGACATAGACAGATATATTTGTGCTACCTCAGTAGTCTAGTGCTTTTTAACATTTTTCTGCAATATCAATATTTATAAATTGTAAGGGTCGATATAACTGAAGAAATAGGATTTTTCATATAAAAAAAATTCTATTAGCATTACAACATCATTTTACAAATATAAACTTACACTAGTATCAGGGTTCATACACAGTTGGCAGGAGAAAAAAAGGTATCTACTGACACATCATAGCATGTCTAAATTTAGTTATTATGTTCTATGTTGTTTTTATTCTATAAAACTTTTGTGCAATGCACTACTTAAGCAAACTTTTGAAGTACACATATAGCATTTTTATATTGTATAGTTTACATATATTATCATGTAAACCTATGTAATTAAAAAAAAAAAATCCCATTAACAGGGCTTGTATTCAATTGGAAGGGATAAAAAAATTACTGACACATCTTAGTAATGAAGGTTTAGTTCTATTTAATTATGTATTGTTTTTCTAAATTTTTTAACAATACATCAATTGATGCAGCATTATCAATGCAAATGTTTTGAATACATTTACTGCTTTTTCAAATGTTGCTGTTTATCTACATTATAATATGAACTAATAACTTTATGGAGAATTTAAAGAATTAATAATGATATGTAAGACAAAAGTGCTACTAAAATTAACAAGCAATAAGCAAGATTAATATTAGAAAACAAAATTCAAAATTGCATTTGTTAAATAAACTGTTTACAAAGCATTTAACCCTTTCGTGGGCCACTTATTATCACACAGTGTTTACAAACTTTTAAAACAGAACTGCTAATTTTATTCAATTGATCAAACAATAGATGATAAAGCAAAACCGACTCGGGAATCAGACTTCCCGTCGTTCCAATAGTAAGACCAATATATTAGAAGGGATTTTGCACATCCCACAGGTGTGTTTTGTCAGGACGTGTAGGTGGGAAGTAATCTTCCCACGGCCCACGAAAGGGTTAATAGAATTTAAGGGAAATTGAGAAAGGGTTACAAAAAGGAAAAGGGGGGAGGGCAATTAGTTAAGATTTTGAAAAAAATTAAACTTAGATACAGCCAAAACGAAGTCAAATTTTTAAACGAAAAATACATTTCAAACAAGATATATATATATTTTTTTCCTTTGATAACATTTATGACTATATTATAAAACTGATAACATAACAAAATTAATATCTCATTACTCTGATAAAATAAGCCACATATTTTCTCAAATGCTCAATTTAAATTTCTACCACAATTGCCAATAGAAAGTTAACGGCTAAGACGTAGGAACATAAGAGAATGAAAGCTGATAGATAGATAGTTAAGAGACCATAATTTATAAAAATGAGTTGATAGAATACTTATATTAACACAAATGTTTTTTGAATGATCACATACTCTAACACCATATTTAACTCCTCCATCTGCAACTTGAGAATCTGGGTGCAGCCATCCCCTTGGTGGTTTGTTGATCAGACTTCCATTTTTTGACCATTCACTGGGCATACCAGCTTCTCCCAACAAAGGTTGAGCATTAGATGACCACTGAATTCGCACCTTGGGCATACTCAAGAAAATGATCCAAGAACTTCATTAAATAACTCTTCATTGAAATATTTTTCAACTACCTTACTGACTGAAATAAAAAAATTAATTTAGATTTCATGGATTGCAATATTGTTTTAAAATGTTTAGTATGGAAATAATCTTCAACTTTATAGTATCAGGCAGAATGAATATTATGTATTCTTTTGCCAATTTTTACTTTTGTAATGTTCTATAAATGATAATGCCAACTAAAATTTCACAATAAACTACAAAAATTAAGAGATCAAAATTAAAGGTCTTCCCTCTATTTAAAATTCATTTAATAACTGTTGCAATAGTTCATTTTCTTTTAATTTACGTGGCAATACATTTAAGATAAATGATTGCTTAAAGTCACAAATCTATGATTAATTGTAACGGAAATTAAAGGTATAAACTATGGAGTGAATATTTGACACTTGATAACTCTACTGTCCGATTGTTATTTAAATTTTAAAATTTAATATAACCTTTATAATTTAAAAATAAATAATCAAAATAAATAATAAGGGATAAAGCGGAACTTATTACTATGCTAATACAACTTTAATGTAATAAACAAAATAAAAAAAAGTCTTTAAATTAACACAAAACAGTGAGGGTAGGGATTTGCGAGATTTAAAAGCAGTACTTATAAAAACAACAAATAACAGACTTAAACAAGAACTTTTTACTAACATGAAGCAAAAATGGTCACTCATATTTCTCCCGTTCCACACATACTTTATCACATAAACATTTACTTTCACAAAATATTCCTCCACTATTTACGTGTCTACGCAAATTTATCGTAATAAAATTGCGGATACCGTTAACTGAAGAAAGTTCTGGAATCGTTTTGTTTAATTTTTCACCCAAATTTAATTTTATTTCATACCATTACATCTTCCAGTAATAATTTTTTACAAAATTTGAAGTTAATAAATACTTTTAATATCAAAAGATGAGAATCCAAATAGATTTCATTTGTCGGGTTTCGATTAACTTTTAAAAAAACTGTAGTGGGTTTTTAAAGGTTCTGAGTTTCTGTTTCAACTTAGTCCATAATAGAAATTTTCCATATCATTTACAGTAATTTTGTGAATGAAACTTAAAAAATTAGACCATAGAGAAGTATTTTTCAAAGAATAGACTTATATCTGCAATGGAAAATGAGGAGCTGAAGGGTGTAATTCATGAATTTTCTTGTTTACCAACTGATCCTCCGACTAAAAGGGAACAATGCATTCGCTGCCGGTATTTTCTGTTAATTCTGAAATCTAAAATACTTACAGCTTATTTTTTTTTACCGTTAAATAGCTATTTTATGAGTTGCGCATCTTATATAGGCGTAGTTGAATTTATTGGTTGTTAATCCTGTCATTTCCATTAGAATATTTTTGACAAGTTCATCGTCTTAAATAATCAAAATTTCAGTTTGCAATCTTCATACATAAAAAGGAATTTTTTAAAAATTTTTACGAACTTTTTTATATACTTACATGCAAGTTTTTGAACTGACACAATTTAATTTCTAATTATTATAAAGTGGCATTTTTCTTCTTCAAATTAATTAGAGTGTAAAGTGTTCTATTAAAATTTATTCTATATCCAGTGCTAGCTAATTATAAAATCTCAAATTCTGATGACCGTACAGTTTCCCTTTCTTTTTCAAAATTGAATCTTTGAAATTCTGTAGTGCAAATTTACTTCTTGTGTTCACTAAACTGTGAAGGTTGTTGTTGGTTCAAAGTGTGTATATATATGTACTTAAATATAGAATAAAATAATTCAAGATAATTTATTTTATCTTAAGAAGTATTCGAATAAAAATTTAAATGAATTCTACCCATTTAAAAAATAATTTGATTCCTGACACTATAAACTCTAATAAATACCATCATAAGAAGGCCTTTTTAGGAAAAGTATATTTTGTATTACTTGTGTATATGTATAATCTTATTTTCAAATGTATTTTCTGTCTGTTAAGAATTTAATAAAAACTATTTGAAGTAACTTAATATTGTTATGATAAATAAATATGAAAATTTAGATATGTTTGTATTAAGTATGTATTGTATTTACATGTTCATTACTGTATTTTAAAAAATAAAACTGATTTAAATTATAAATGTTGAAATTGCTGATGTAAACTTGTATTATATTTTTATTCATTGCTGTTTAACATAAGAATCTCACTTATTTGTAACATCTAAAATATAACATAACAGCTTTTAAAATTCCTCTTAAATTTTGAGTTTTTATAAATAGTTTAAAATAAGCCCCTGTAATTCCCAAGATGTTGGGGTCTGCATTGTGTGTGTTTATAATACATATATATATACATATACATATATATATACATTTATGTATGTATGTATGTATATATATATATATATATATATGTATGTAAATATATATATATATATATATATATATATATATATATATATATATATATATGTACTAAAGTTTAAAAGTTTTATAGTTTTTGTTCCTTTTTACAAATTTACAATAGAGCAGTTAAATATTTATATAACTACATTATTTAACATCCATAATCAGTAATATTTATGTCATATTATTTTTATTACTGTCAGTGCTATATTTTTTTCAACTATGAATTTGTAATTTTTACCAAGGACTGGTTTGGCCACCTCTGGTTTAAAAGGATATTTCTATTAATTTTTATAGATATTATGTATTCCTTAAATTTTCTAATAAGTTTGTTTGAAATTAATGATTTTTAATGTATTTAATAATGTCCATATTATTATCATTAATTAAATTTGTCATTCACTTTTGCAAAGGAACTTAGTTATTAGAGGAATCAAAATTTGCAGCTGTTAATCTTATTGATTTTTAGGAGGCCTCAAACTGTTTGCTGGTGTCCTTTCTTACCAAGAGATCCCCTGGAAGTAAAATGTACTGTTGTCATTCTTCAACATCCAGGAGAGGTTAGTAAATTACTTTATCATTTATAACTTTAAATATAATCAAGTAACTAAAATTCGTATGTTCCACTGTAAAATGGAAAAATTATATGTTTGTCAAATTCGTTCTTTATTTTTAGTACATCATTTAGCTCCTAACATTGACAATTAAATAGTTGATTATAAGGAGGCAATTTAGACATAATAGATGATAATATTAAAAAGAGAGTAAGTTGATGTTGTTGTAATAATATTTTTTGAGGAGTAGCATTGAATTAAGTCAGTCACATTAGCCTTAGATCCATAATAATAAATATATTGATTTGAAATTTCAGTAAAATTGCTTAAGTATAAATAGTTATTTTTTAAGTATTATATACTCATGTATACATAAGTGTACAACAAATAAATTTATAGAAATATAGTATATATATTGTATTCATATAAATTTTGTAATCATTTTAGAATACTCCAAGAGTTCAGTTTTGTTTTGTTTTTTAAGGAAAATAAAATTTTACATGTAATTAAAATGAATTATTTATGAGTGGAATAATGTGCTAGGTTTTTGTTTTACTGACATATTTTACTGAATAATGGGTTTCACTTGACTAATACTTCATTAGGGAATAGCATTATCAACACTTATTATAAGTTATAACTTTTTTCTTAAAGCTAAAGATATTTATTCTATAATGTAGTACCAATTAACAGATTTGGTAATATAATAATATAATTCTGTACCATTATTATACACAGCATTAAGTTTTTTAAATTTTCCCCAAATTATATTTTATTTAATTTTATGCAATGGTAATAAAAGTGGTAATAAGTTTGATTTAGTTACATATTATCTTCATGTTTAAAACTATTAAAGAATGTCACTTTGAGGAAGTAAAACATTTTGAGAATTTTTGTAAGGCAATTGAAGTGTTATTAAATATGAAAAGCATTTAGTAATGTGGACTTTACTATGCTATTTCAATATATTTTTATTCTTGTTTTCAAAGTAAACAACTCCAAGGAACCCAGGTACAGATTTATAATCTCTATTAGTGTTGAGTAATTTTATCATTATATTATTAGAAAGAATATACAAAGGTATGAGATCTTGTTTCTCTCGTAAATTATTTTAGTCAAATGATAACTGGTAGAAGTCTAATACCAAAGCTGGCATGGATTATGTAGTCCATTCTGATTTTAAGTCCATTTTAAGTCAATTTTAGTCCGTTCTAATTTCTTATTTTCTAATTTTAAGCAGTAATTAGGAAGTTAGATTCATGATTTAATTAGAAAAAATATCAAATTAAATTTAAAAATCTTATCATGAAGTTTGATGGTATTATTGCTTTGGTTTCAGCTTCAACTTTAGATATTATTAGTGTTTGCTTTAGTTTAGTGTCTTTTGAAATTTTCCACCATGGTAGTTTGATTTCAAAGAAGCAAAAAAATTTTTAAAGTAAATTAAAAAAAGCTTTTCATCAAACTTTTGTTATTATTTGTATTTCAGCTACAGAATTTACTATAGTTAGCATTTTCAGGCAACATGAAGAGTAGATGAGAAAGGGTGATACGCTGAACTATGAGCTTTGACATTTAAGCAGATGTGGATTGATTTGCACATTGCTTTGCGATGTCATTCTCATAACTATTGTGTCTATTAGTGAGGGGGTGGTGGTTTATCAAAGGCGAAAAGGAAAGAGAGATAATCAATTAAAAGGGGAAGTTTTCTGGATATTTGGGAATGGCTAATTTCTGTTTGAAGAGAAACATTGTGAGTTGAAAGAGAGAATAAGTTTAAAATTCTTAAAGTTAAAAAAAATTGATATTTTGGTATGATGCTCTTTTTAATTTCGGGTTTTAGCTTTGGTTTGGGACACTATAGCCTGTTTCTTACCCTCTCCTAACAGCAGATATGGGCTGACCAGCATTTATAATGCTGATTCTGCTCTTCAATGCCAATGAGTTAGTGGGCTTGAATCCTGCTGCTAGCATCAGTGTTCGAAGCATTTGAAATTGGTTTTAACAGTAAGTCCTGGTCTCATTAGCCCTTATATGGCTAAAAGTGCACCATAAAGCTTCAAACCAAATTGAACAGCTACAGTTCAATGCTGAGTTGGTAGGATGTTGCCATGGGTTCCCGCTACTAATATAGTTGTTTGAGGTAATCAGCTTTTAGTAGTAAATTCCAATGTCTTTAGCCATTGCGTAGTGTAAAAGTAGGATCTAGCCATCCAAAACTAAACCAGTTACAAACCTCTAAGTTAAAAGCAGATTTGAACCCATTGGCTCAGATACCAAAAGGAAACACACCCTATCATTCATTGCCTGGAAATTTTAATATGTAAAATTTTTTTTTAAATTGTCTACTTAGAAAAATTTTAGTTGTTTCCAGGTTATATGTTATTTAAATCTGGATTTTTAAAACATTAATTAGAATGAAATATAATCAAAATTATTTTAATTTTACAAATTAAATTTTGCTATCTGAAATGCACTTTTAAGTTATTAGGTTTGTTTTTTTTAAATTAATATCCTTATTGAAGAAACTTCTGATCTGAATCTGTTTTAAACGTTCTTTGATAAGGAGAGTTGAGTATTTGTTTATATTAAAAAAAAATTAGTTTCATGCATATTTCATATTCAGGTATTTCTTTTTGCATTTTATAAATCAAAATAATATTTTTAATTCCCTTTTCTCTTCTTTTCTTCATTTTCATCCCCTTTTCTGTTTTTTCTCAAATATTTCACTTCTGTATCTGTTATTAGTTTTTTTAGTGCTTATTATACCAGAAAACAGATTTATCATAAATAAAATATATTTGATATTCAAAATATAAAAATCAAATTCTAATAAGGCTAATTTAAGATCTAAAAAATGCAATTAATCAAAATAAATTCTGTAAGTTATTTATTTTAATTGTTAAAATTAAAGCAGTCACTGCTTTAATTTACTAACAATACATTAAATCTAATATTAGTAATATGTAATAATTTGATGTATGTAATTAATTTTTTTTAGTTCAGTGTTTCTGATTACAAATTATATAAATTTCAGGGTTTTTTATTTAGAGACAATCACCCCTGTAGCAAGCTGTTCCTCAAAGGGTTAATAGGGGCTTAATAGGCATTTTGAGTCTCAACATTCTTTAGATACAGCATGATAGGGATTTTAAAGGTCATGCCTACAGATGTCTACACTTTCAACATTGCATTATGCATTTGTAAAAAAGATTTTCTTTAAATAATGAAATATATATATTATTTATTTTCTAATTACTTTTACTTAATATACTTTTTAAAAAGTATTAATTTTGCTTAGACCTTAATAATTAGGTTAGCATAGAAATGTATTTATAACAGCATTAAACATAGCCTTGAATTTATTTTGTTTATATAATTTTTCTTATCTAAATATCTGTCCATTTATAAAACTTGCAGGAAAAGCGATGTTTGCGTACAGCACCTATGTTAGAATTTGCGCTCCCTTCAAGTAACTTTTTATTGTTTAAAGGCAGAAGATTTTCATCTGGAACGTAAGTCAATTGTTGTTTCAGGCCATATAGCTTTTATTGTAATTATTATTCTCTATTAAAAGATGTATCATAATAAATTTACTTTATTATAATTCTTACATTTTATCTTTACAACAGCATATCTTGTTCATTGTGATCTGTTATAATTTATCTTTTAATATTATGAAAAATCCTAATACCTTTTTTAGAAACTTTTCATTAGAATATAATATCAATTTGTTGTATGCCTCATAAAATAAATGTCTCTTTATACTTCATGCATAATTCTAAATCTGGGAATTATGGGCTTATTACCAGTACTTTTCCTCAAATAATCAAAATATATCTTAGCATGTTAAAATTTAATGTATCCTTGTTTCACTAAAATTACAGATTTAATCTAATTTTGGCTTTGCAATACTTCAGATGATAAGATTTTTTTTTTCAGCATAAAACGAAGATATTTGATTTAACAATGTCTATATTATAGTATTTTTTTTTCTTCCTAGTGATGAAAAGTTGAAATCAATTTTTACTTCTCCAAACACTATTCTGTTTTATCCTGGACCTGAAGCTGTTGGTTTGGAAACATTACCACCTGTAGTTGAAACGGGTAACCCATATAACATTATCATTTTAGATGGAACTTGGCCCCAAGCAAAGTCTCTTTTTGCTAATTGTGATGAATTGAAGAAAGTGAAACAAGTAAGAAATTTTATATTATCGTGCTTTATATCTGTTGAAACATGCAATTTTTATCGATATCAATGATGATTAGTCAGTGTTTTATGTTTACTGATTGTTTATTCATTTTTGCCTCTATTATTTGGTATTTGCTATATTTGCAAGTTCATATGTTGATAAATTTTTAACTGTTTTACAAAGTGTAATCTTAAGTGTTTGCTGCTATCCACTTTTTTTTTTTTCACAATTACATACCTATCAAAATCTCAAATATTGATGTTTGTCCTTACAAGCATTTTTCAAAAAAGTTGCTGATTATTTTTTAAAAATATTTAATGATATTTATATTTCTAATATTTAAAGTAAGAAACTTTGTTTAATAGTGAAGTAGGAAGTTTTTTTTTTTTTTTCATATACTTTAAAAATTTGTGATGAAACACAGTCGATATCAAAAAATGTTTTATAATATTTATCTCTGAATGCAATGTTACGAAACTAATATAAACTGCAGGGAGTCTGTTTTTTTTTATATTTTAAAGTTTTATAGTATTAATTAAATTGCTTTAAAGTGCACTCTTATTATGTGAAGCATGAAAAATGAATATTAATATGTTTTTCATTTAAGAAATGTAAAGACAATTATATAAATAAAATTGTAATATTTTTAACTTATAGAAAACATTATAAATGCAACTATTAACATAATATTTTCATCTTTATAAATTGTGTTGTATTTGTAATTGTATTTTGCATAAGGTAGAGTATTATTTAAACTCTTGACTAAAGGTTTAAAGTATAGTATGGTAATAAATTGAAACTATGAGGACTAGATATTTCCCCCCCTAAAATTACTAGTTTGTACCCTATAGTTTTTGAAAATGATATATTAATATTCAATTAGCTTTTAGTCTACTGTATGCATCATACTATTTTAAATGAGTGATAAAATTTTCATAGTATTTGAAATTAATGTGCAGCAACTATTAGAGAGATGTTTCTCATTACTGTCAGAAACGATAAAAGCCCAAAATGATAAAAATAATCCAAATGCATTGCTCATGTTTCTGACTGCTGATAGTAAAACTTTATTAATATGATTGGTAAAGTACAGTACATACATTCAGAAATGGCTGATACTGGAGAAATGTTTTTCAGCTTAAAAATTGTAGTAAACTATGTAAACAATAAAAACCCCACCTAAATGTGCCTACTTCTGTTGTCAATTTAGTGAATACACATCTCATAAACTTAGCATATCTCCAGCTAAAATTACCCTAGAAACAAAATTCAAGGAGTTTTCAAAACCTTAAACTTTCACTTTTTTAGAATATCTGAAACAAAAAATGGCATCTTTTGTGAGAAAAAATGACTTTTAAGTTTTGGTTAATCCTCAAAGTAAAAGATTCCTTATTCAGCTATTAAATAAGTATATTTTATAAGTTTATAGCAGTTGCCTGATGTTTTATTTAATGTAAAGCTATTTTAGTTATATGTATTTAACCAAGCTCAGAAAAAAACAGCATTCTCCCCCCACCTGGAACACACACACATTTTACAGTTCTACTTGACATGTATCTAATATAATATAAATGGTTACAAAAATGTAATTATTTATTAATATTTTTCTTATTTGTCTTGCTGGCCTTTAATTGTTATAGGTACAGATAAACTCAAAAGTAGCCAGTGAATATGTCATTCGGACTCAACCTACAGAAAAGGCATTATCTACTGTTGAAACTGCAGCAGTAGCTCTTTCCACTTTAGAAAACCAACCATACTATAAAGAAGTAAGTGATAATGATGCTTCTGAAATAAACTCTACATAAAAGTTAAGAAAAATGATTATCTGATTTAATTTTTTAATCTTTGGTTCAAACATGGATAATGTAATCAGACATGCAGAAAAAAAAACTGTTATTATTTCAAGAAATAGTAAAGAACGCACTTTACCAGGATGTAAAATTCGATTAAACACATTAATGATAAAAAGATGCAAGTCAACTGACAAATGCTGTTAGCTAAATCTTGTCAAAATCAATGTATTTTAAAAATTTCCTAAATATTATTTTGTTATAAAAATAAAGTTATACTGTGTCCTATTACTGAAGCCTTTTTTAATTGAAAAATGCATCAAACATGATATTGAGACATCATACAGTAAGTATAAGTAAAATTAATGTTAGGCAAACTTATAAATTGAATTCTTTTGATTGACTTGTCTGCAAATTGATAAATATTGTTTGTACAAATATATATACCATCTAAATTTCTTAGGAAACTAATAGCTATAGCAATAGATGATACTGCAAGTTATGATTTAGTTTTTAAGTAATATCTGTTTAACTAATTGTAATTTCAGAATTTAAATGGTCAAAATAGAACTTGAATAATTTCCTATCTTTTGGTACTTTCACTGTGTTTCTGCACTCAGTAGTCTGTGAGAATATAGCCTCACATATATTAAAACATTTGTTTATACTCTAATTTTAAAAGTGTAGATTCAAATATTCATAAGTAAATTTCTGATTTCTTGTAATTGACTTTAGTGAGATTACGCTTTGATATTTTAATTTTTATAGGCACCTCTATTCTCTTTAATTAATTTTTTTAAAGTTTATTTTTCTGTTAGTCAAGTGGGAGGATAAATTGCATAGGTGTTTTTTAAGTTTATTACAAAATTAAAATGTGTTAATTTAGGAAACTAAATTGTTTTATTTTTTAAAATTCTTTATTCTGACTACTTATTAAAATTAGTATGAAATAAAACTTGTCATTCAGGAAAATTAATTGCTCAGATCAAATGTTTAGTGTAAAAAATAATAATAATAATAAGTTATAAAGATAGTTGAGGAAATCCAAACAGTAGAAATACTGGTCACCTTGAGTTTACAACTCATTTCTCTTTTATTTTAACTTGTTTAAGGGAAAGTTTTTCACACATTATATAGTTTTAAAAAAATGTGTTTTAAATTGTCTATAAAAAGCAAAATCATGATATTAAACTATGTTCACATTATTTGCTTTAGAGAAAGATGCTTTTTATAATGCTTCGGCTTCAATTTCTTTTATTTGATAATATATTCTGAATAGTATTGCCACATGAAAGCCTAACACAACAAATTTTAAATGAAATAGCTCAAAATATACAGTAGAATTTTATTAAATTGTACACCATTTCTAAAGGTAGTTAAAATAAAGTTCTATAATAAAGTGTTTCAACTTTTTTAAAAGCTCTATAACATAACATTTTAAAACCCACTGGTTAAATGGTTTCAATTCTACTTCAGTTTTAGATTTTTAATACTTTTAATATTCATAATACAATAGTATTTATGTGTATTTGCATAAAATATGACGTATTATATATATGTATATTTTTTTTTGTAGGTACTGCTGCAACCTTTAAAAGCATTATGTGGTTTTCAATTAGCTCATGGAGCACTGACTCATCAAAGCAAAGAATTTTTACTGAAAAATGGACTTCATAAGTCTCAAAATAAGTTATTTTTACCACAGAAAGAATATTTATTATGAATTTTATGTATTAATGCCTCAAAATAAAATATTTTAAGATTTTTTAAAATTTATTTGAAAAGTCATGTGTTTGATTCAAAATTGAAAGTGAGTGTAGCTTTACAACCAGCATGACCATTTAATTTTTTTTCTTAATAAAACAACATAACTGAAAATGACAAATGTTAGCATTACTGTCATCATAAATAAACATTGTAAGTGAGTGCAAGGAGTTCAGCCAAAACCATTGCTTATTCTTTCTATAAGACTATAGTTAAAGCACTGGACCACTATGTTGTACCAAATTGCAGAAGGCTACTGAAGTTAAAATCTGGTCAGTGGAACTATTGTCATAACATCCATTTTGGTACTGTATAGTAATGTGTTATATATATAGATAGATTTTCATGTATCAAATTTCGAGGAAGGTGTATGTATTTTCAAGATTTATCTAATTTTTTTTGAACGATAAATTATTTTAATATTTATAAATCACACATCACCAAGAAAATAGCAAACATTTCAAACTATACAAAAGATTAATCATCTTAAATGAGTAGAATGCATCCTAGGCTCCAAATTAAAATTTAGCTGAAAAACATTCCTAACAGGCAACTACTTTATTATCCTTAAAATACACTGCAAGTCAATGAATGTATATTTTTGAAGAAAGAAACATTCTAACAAAGTTTGAATATATGCTAGCAAAATTATGATCTATTACATTTGAAAGAACTGAGTGTGTTAGACACTTAAGTTTAAGTATCATTATGTAGTATTAATTATATTGATATAGAAACTTTTCTTATTTGTTATGTACTCACAATCTACAAACATATGTATATAAAAAAAAAAAAAAAAAAAAAAAAAGCATTTTATATAGTTTACTAAGATGGGCTAATTTACAAATTTTTATAAGAAAATAAATACATTGCATCATATATGATTACATTTAAAATGTTTTGAATTTTAAAAAGGAATTATTTTTTATACAGAATACATTCAAGTGTTAATACTTGAATTAAGATGTAAAATTTTGCATTGGTATTTTTCATTAGAAAAAGACTAAGAAATAGTTATTGTTAATATTTATGTTCAATTTTCTTAAATTTAGTTTCTCTACAGCAAACAAAGAAAATTATATATTGTACTAGCTTAATAGAATAACTGCAAGTAGCATAATAACCCTTGCATTATATGAATATTGTCTATATTCAATTTTTAATAATCTTCCATTATCTTTAGAACTATCTATGCTTCCTAGAGCAATGAACATAAAACATGGTCTAGCTAGATCACTGAATTCTTTTGAATTTATTCTGCATCCTGGAATTGTTGGGGATAAAGTATCAGCCAAGTAAATTTGATTCATTTAATGTTGAAGAACAAAACCAATACCAAGACATCATTTCACCACTTTGGAGGAATCCAAACAAAGTGTAAGTTATCAAAATTTACACACACAAACTAAATATAAAAACATTGGCGGTTTAAAATATTAGGTTTTTTTCCCTCAAAAATAAATGCAGTTGCACACACACACAAGTGAGTGAAAGGTCTTGTATGCATTAAAAAATTTACTGTAAAAAATGTTCAAGTACATATACCTTATTACTCTAAAATAATTATATATATATTTATTTATTCAACCAAATGAATCGATGAAAATGATCTAAGATGATCCTGGTAAGAAAAGTGTAAAGGGAAGTATTCATTCAGTATTTTCATAAAATTAATAACTTGAAGGTTTAAATATTGATTTTTTTTATTACAAAAATGAAATTTGGCTCATTTAATCCATTTTTTCATCCATATATTTTAATTTTACATAGGAGGAACTTATAAATGCAGCTTCGAAAAGTAGATAAAAAAGTGACTTGTTTCTAGAAATTCATTAACATAAAAAAAAAAAACCTAGATATGAAAACTGGATCTTTGATGTAAATGTTTTTCTAATTGATGATATGTGCAAAATTTTAAAATGCTGATTAGAGTTATATTGTTTGATGTAAACTTAATATGTCAAAAATTATTGCAATTTTCAAATCTGGTGAGAAGTATACAGAAAGTGTTTTCTGCACCAGAAATAGAATTAAGGCTAGAGAAGCTTTCAGATACAACATTTATGTATATGCTAATCAACTTAATCCTTAAATATAAGCAAATTAATTATTTTTAATTCAGACAAATTATATTGGTATACAATAACTACTCTCCTTTAAGACCGTCATTGAAAATAAAGCTCCTCCTCTCCTCTAACAAGAGACCTCCCTCTTAAAAGAGAAAAATTATATTTGGACATTGGATGGAGGGTTGAACATTATTCTAAAACTTGCTTTATTACATCCATAGTAAAAGTATTATATGAGTTGACAACCCTGAATAGTGATAAATCAATTTTTATACATGCACAATAAAATTTCTAATAAAACTAAACACATTTTATTTACATGTTGAATTTTTCAATCTACTAATCTTCAAACACCATCTTTTTTCCTTGAAAAGACATATTAGTCAATTCTTTTTGTTTCCTTTTTGCTTCCCAAGATGGATGCAAAGGTTTACTACTCTCATCACCTAGATTAATAAATTAAAATTAAAATTATGAAAATACAGTTTTGCTGTATTGTTCAATTATGATATAAAAAATACTTTATATAATTTAAAAAGATATGGATAAAAAGGAGTTCAATGATTCTTAACTTTTTTTTTTTGGTTTTGGCAATATCTCTTTTATAATTATCACATTAATTACTAGTTGAATATGCTTAGATTTAATATATTTTTAATTTTACGTATCTAATATTTTTAAATTATACAAATATAAGGTATTATATCTGATTAGTACTTAATATTCAAACATACAGTAGAAAAAGAAATGACTGAATGAAAATTCAGTCTATAATAACAACTTACTTTTTTTGTGCAGATCTTGACCATTTGCAGAAAATTTAACACCCTTCCTTTGGTCTAGATCTCTGAAATAATTAATACATTAAATAAATTATTTATGAAATATTTAAAACATTTTATAAAATATTATTATTGTAGGAAAAATGATTATGGATATTACTTACTTTGAATACTTTTGCTTAGGATACCCATATGACTCAAAATTTGCTTTCTGAGTAAATTCTTTTTTATTTTTTTTATATCTATCAGTCTGTCTAAAAGATTGGTGTTTATACCCAGGATCTTCTGAATCAAAACTTTTTCTTTTGTGCTGAAATCTGTCTTGATGACGATTATGCATTGCCTTATCTTTCTTCCATGTTTTAAAATTTTTTTCTCTGTTAGATTCAGGCGAATATTTACTAGAGAATCGGGAACTATTTAAAGGTTTATGAGAATTCCTTGTATAGTTATGAAGATCACTTGATTTTTCTTTCCTTTCAAATATTTCATTCATAGAAACAAAATTTTTACTTTTCAAATTATCAACTAATTTATTTTCAGCAGAAACTGCTTCATTGCGATCTAAGAAAAACGGATCATTTTGTGTATTTGATGAATCATCATTAATACCTTCTTCTTCTTCACTAGATTCACTATTTTCAATAGAATTATCCACAGGAATTTCGTCTAAATCTTTTAAATCATCCAAATTTATCATAGCTATTGCTTTTAGTTTATTTTCACCAGACTTAGATCCTTTGTTGTCTGCTTTGGCAGGAACCAAACAAGAGGTCATAATTTCAGCAATAGGATTTTTCTCAATTCCAGCACAATCATTATTTTCAGAATGTAGTGACTTTGATTTTTCAGTATCTGTATCTTTGAATTCAGTATATTCTGATTTATTTTTATTCGCAAAAATGTCAAAATCAGCATCCTCATCTTCTGATTCATCATTATCCATATTAGATTCATCTTCAGTTTCGTTTTCATTACCACTCTCACAATCAATTTTAGCTTCACTGTCTTCCAAACTACCAGTTTCTTCCATTTTTAATGCATTTCTATTATTATCTGATAAATTTTTAGGTTTGTTTTTTATCTCATCTGATATTTTATTTTTTATTGCATTTTCTTTCTGATACTCCATAGATGTTTTACATTTATCATCAGTTAGTACCGAGTTTTGTGTTGATTTTACAGAAGTGCTTTGTGTTAAAGAAACTTCATTTGTTTTTTCTTTACATTCTAAATCAAGATTACTTTCAGTTAAATTACTATCTATTTTTTCTTTTGATGATTTATTGCCATTATCAGCAAACTTTGACTGATTTGTTGTATCATTTAATAAGCTATCATTCACTTTTGTTTTTAAAATATTTGTATTATTTTGTTGGAAGCTAGATTTTTTCTTCTGGTATGAATCTTTAGGAAATTTACTTTTAGATTCCCACTGTTCTAACAATTTTGAAATTTTTGGCACTAAATCTTTATTAGAATTATAGAAAAGTTCTACTTCTTTTTGAACTGGTCCATAGTTTGCTAGTATAGCAGTACAACGATCTTCTAATGTAGAATTTTTCTAAAATACAAAAGGAAAAAAAGATAAAATTTAGATAGCCTAAAAAGTTTTATATTATAGATTACTATAGAAAAGTATCAAACAATGCCAAAGTAGTAGATGGGGATTATACTGTAGAGTTAAGTGCCAGATATTATAATTGGGATATTAAATATACATTTTTTTTTAACTTTGTAACATTTACAGCCAGTCAGATAAGATATACTATGATTTCTTCATTAGATTAAAGAAGAGGTTGGTGGATATAAGCTCTTATTTTTAAACACTATACATTAACATTTCTAATGAATTTCGAACAATGATTTTCATTTACTACAAGTTTTCCTCTCATGAATATACTTTATCATAAAATCACTTAACACAATCTTTAGAAAATCAAAAATACTCTTTGTTACAGATTATGTGTTATTCATGGGATACAAAATTTTTTAATACTTGTGAAGGAGGGATAAGTGGCCATTTATTATAAAATGGCCCATTATCAAATTTTGTTTAAAACTTTAATAGCATGGGAAAAATTCTGTCGCCTTGTTATATAGTGTTAAATTATCCATTCATTATAGAATGAACAAATGAAATTATAAAGGCATAATTTCAGAAATATGAGTGATTTCAGAATAAGGTATTGCTATCTACAGGACCCAAATATAAACAATTCATCAATTTATTCTACATAAAAACCAGATAAAAAAGAAACTTTGTACAGAAAAAGTGATATGTATGTATATATATATATGTATGTATTTTAAAACAAACCAATTTAATCATAATTGTATTTAAAAATAAATTTTTGGGAATTCTATCCTTAAATTGCAGCCTATGGCAAAACTCTTGTTTTGCCGTTCTTATTCAGGAAAATTGGTAACTTCA
Organism: Pardosa pseudoannulata; assembly: GCA_032207245.1. NCBI lineage: Eukaryota > Metazoa > Arthropoda > Arachnida > Araneae > Lycosidae > Pardosa > Pardosa pseudoannulata. Next base: position 68,011,773 of record CM063501.1, read on the forward strand.
AATACACCAAAATTAATTCCTGCTTACCTCAGTAATACTTATATAACTCCTCTATACAAGTACTTTTGCTTTAACTACACCATTACATAACTATTAAGACACTGTAGGCTGGCTTACACTCCTATATAATGACATGTTTGTGTATTTCACAGAGAGAATGAGATGAGATGCTAAACATAACATGCCCTAGAGATGAGATGTTAAAATAAACTCATATTTTTATTTATTGTATTTTTTTATTTTTATTTATTAAAATTTGGAAATAATTCCAAATTTTTGCTTTTCATTTTCTGGCCATTTGATTGTACTAGATTCAATAGGGTTACCTTTTTCTCAGTTGGGATAGGTTAAAATGCTTTTGATGTGCATATAAAAGGAGATTTAAAAATCTTCACCAGGTTGAATATATCCCTTTGGTAAAATTTCACCTTCTGCTACAGAAGTTCAAAACAGCACTTCTACATATGACTGAAGCTGTCAACCTTTTAAGGACTTATGGGGGTCTGAAAGTAGGGATGTGTAGTTCATGAATAGAACTATTCTGCAAAAAGAACTAGTTCAAATCATTCTTCCCTTCTGTGAACTTAAGTTCTTCTACCTTTCCCCTCCACTATCCTCTCTGAATTGAACTAAGTGAACAGAGAAACTCTCAGAAGGAATGTAAATGATTTTGTTCTTTTGGTTTGACACTGAATACAGTTATCAGTATTTTTTAGTCTGAACTATAAGAAAAGTGAAAACTGTTAGTTTTTGACCTTTCAAAGTTTGGATTGAACAGTCTTGTAAGTGGAATAAACAAATGAGGGAGAGGTAGAAAATCCTTGTTTTTAAAAATGAAAACTTCAAGGTTTTTTTAAATAAATATTTAAACGTTTTATATAAAATTTACTGATTATTAATCTGTGTTTTTTTTTAATGTCTTGTTAATTGAAGAATTCATATTTGTTGGATATATTGTTTTGCTGTTTTCAGAACTAATATTGACAATGTTTCGATAAATATTTGGATTTTAAAGACTCAAAATATTACTAATCAATAAAAAGAGATATACAAATTTTGAGAAGACATACAGTGAATCAAAGTAAAACCCACACACTAGACATTTTTTTCTTTGTTCAACTTGAGATTTTAAAAAAGAAAAGGTCAAAATGTTGCCATATTATTTGGTTAAAAAAATTTTACACAAAAGATTTACATAATATTCAAACAATATTTAGATGGGTATGGATAAAAAACAGGTTCAAAGTAAAAATCTTCTCTGATTAGTAATACTGATCTGTATTACTGCTTATTTGAACATTTAGAAAAAATCAGATGTGTTTTATTTGCAAAAGTCAATTTAATCGGTAAAGCCTGTAAACCTGGAATAATGCATGTGTATATGTACAAATGTAAATTAATGTTATGTTGTCATAATTTGGGTGTCATATAACCCAATATCTTGTTGGGGATGCAGTCATTGACACAAGTCAAAGGCATTAGTATGGGTTGATTAATCCTAAACAAAATTTATATTATACTATATTGATTCTGCTTTAAGTGATGCTTCACTTAAACTTTATTTTGTTTTTTAATTTTGTGCAAAACTTCATACTTTACATAACCTCAAACATTACTTCTGAATAAATGTTGCAACTCAACATTTATTCAGAAGTTTATACTTTATTATGAATTGGCTTATATTTGAGTTTAAATTAGTTTTATGGCAGTTTTATGATGGCTGCCATTTTTGTGTTCATTATTTCATCAAAATTTAATTGGTATGCAAACAGGTTTATATACAAACACACTAAATGGTTTACATATAAGATATTTTCATTAAAATCTAATTAGTATTCATCATGTTTACATACATTTACATAAATATTTTATGCATAAGATGATGTACTTTTTCGTAATTGATTTATGTATTGTCACTGAAAATATATTTCATTAGTTCTTTTAGCTCAATTCGAATAGTGAATTTTAATTATCTTCATATTTAGTTTCTTTGTGGCAGTTTTATAATTTGATTTTATGATTTTAAAAATGTTACAGACATTAATTTTTATTAATTTGCAAGTTGTGTTCACATGATTTAGATTAGACTTATGTAATTATAATATTGCTTTTACCATTTATATGGTAGATATCTTTTTCTTCATATTTCTAGTTTATGTTGACGCTAAGTTATTCAGAAGTTAACATATTTCTTTTCTAATTATATGTTCACAGTTCCAAGTTCAGGTTTGAATTATGTTGGCTACTATTCAGGTTTTCATGCTTACATTGAAATATAATCAGTATAATTTCTCTTTGAAACAGTTTAGCAGGGAGGAAAACTAAAACTGATTTCTGCTTTATCACAATAAGGCATTCTGAAAGAAGCACAGTTTCCTAAGAAGAATTAGATTTAAAAGTCCATGTAATGGATGAGCCACACAATACTGATTAAAAAACAGCTCAGCCTGCTTCATTTTTCTATACAACAAAATCGTAGACATTTATTACATACTTCCTTTTGTTATATACCTTGTTCATTACTTTTTGGCTCAGTATTTTTTGCCTGTTTTTACAGGCTTTTATCAAATATACATCCTTGTACAACTTATTAAATTAGATCCATATTTTAAATTTTGATTGCATGATATGTCAACATAATTAACATTTGCCCATTCCATAAAATGTTTAAAATTATATGCTTTATGCATGCCCTTTAAAAAATAAAAAGGAGGAGGATTTTAAATGGCAAGATGTGAATCAAGGGAATTTTATAACTTAATTACATATGTTAAATTAAATCCCTAGAGATATATGAATTTATATAGAAAGGAGTATTTAAGATTACAAACAATTCTGAATTATATTTAACAAACATACCTAGAAATACAGATTTTATAATAAACAGATGCAAACACTAAACTTATTAAATTAAATATGATAATTATAAGTTTTGAAATACTCTGAATAAAATTCAAATTAACTCAAATTTAAAGGATTAAACTGTTTACAAGCAAAGAGTCACGACTTTTAAAAGAGAAATAAGTAAACACATATTAAAACTTATTAATATATCTGTGTTTAGTTATAGATACAACACCATTCAAATATATAAATTGAAAAACTTCACAGAAATTTCTGAGCATAACTTTTACTAAAAAATCTAAATATGTAATTTGAGATTCAAGAACCTCAAGTTTTGATGTCAAAAGAAAAGAAGTAAAAAATTTTTTTGAAATACAAACTATGTGTATAATAAGAGTACATAAATATGCACACACACAGAACATTTCATGTGTATGTGTTTTAATCTATATATTAATAATAATATAAAATTTTCTAATGGAATTTTCTAAGAAGATAATTATTAAACAAGAAGGTATTTAGCACAATACTCTACCTGTGAAAGTACTTCTTTCCAATTTTTAGCCTTTGACAAAGCTAATTTACTAACACTATCTGGTTTCATTTTCTGGAAGATAAATAAATATGTAAATAGAGGGGATAACCCAATTAAATTTTTTTTAAATTTAATACAATTTTACTTTATGTTTACTTAAACCAAAATTTCATTTTCAATAATTACTTCAAACAAGCTCTTCGTCAATAAAATATATCTTCTTAATGCAGATGGTCTTGCCTTTTAGAATTTAACTATTCCTCAATATTGCAAAAGTCTATAAGGTATTTCATGATAAGATCACTATAAATGATTTTACTCCCTATAAAAGGACAATCAAATACACATCAGGGGTCTGTCTGCCAGACTTTTCAGGCAAAATCCTGTTTTTATGAAATTGCAAAAATCTATTCATAATTTTATGAAACTGAAATTAGCATTATGAAAGGCCAGATCTTAATGAGTTTTCACTACAGCCCCCCTCCACCCGAATTACCTGTCAGGGGGGTTAAGCAATAGAAAGACTACTTGGGTATGACCATAGACAGTCAGAAGAGAATCCTTAATCTTTTTTCATAACTATATGAGTAAATTAATGTACAAAGTAGAATAGGTGTTTATGAGCATTTGTGATGTGATGCTACAACATATGTAATTTCCCTCAAATGGACTAATTGCAAATCAAGATAGAATAAGAACTTGAAATACAATAAAAAATTAAACAAAATGCTTATTTGAATATTAAGGTAGTTTAACTTAATAAATAATTATATATTCTTAAAATGCAAGACTGACAAGGTTTTGTTATTAAATTGCACATTGTGGCAGATTTTAAAAGAGAAATTGAAAGAGTAAAATAATAAACTAAATAAAATACTTTAAAAAAATAATATAACTAAACGTACACAACAGTTTTAACTAAACTTTTTGTTAAATATCTCACCTTTAACAACGAAATTTCTTGGAGATACCTTTCTGCTTTTCGTTTAGCCTTCGCTACACGAATTTCATCTCCTCTGTAATAAAATTAATAAAACAATTAAAATATAACATTTTTTAGCATCAGCCCATGTACAAGTTTCCATTTGAAAACATTTTATTGCAGAAAATTTTTTTGAAATAAATGTAAAATATTTTAGAAAGCATGAACTTACTTCCTATTTTGCAATAATTTCATTTCCTTCGTGAACCTATTTATAGCATGTACTTTCGCTTGTTTAACATGTTTTCTCATGAGAACTATCTACAAATGTAAAAGATAATGTACCAAATACAGAGTTTAAGGGTAAAGATTAAAGATGACAAATTTAGTTGTACCACAACAGTATAGAGAACATTGTGACATACCTGGTTATTTAATTTGATTTTCTCCAAGATATAATCAGGATATGATCTCTCCATTTTCGTTAACTATTCACTCTAACAAGTTTATGAGATTATTAGAACGGACTTAAATATAATTTTCTTTTCTTGAAATACTGATATTAAGTGCTTGAACACATACTAGAAAATTGTAAATATTATCACATGTATCACAACAGTTACAGTTAAGAATATGATAGTACTCATTTGTTATTCAATGTATTGTTTATATTTTATTTAAGATATCCAACGAAATCAAGGGTAAATTAAATTTTTCTAAACAGATAAGTATATGAACGAATAATTAAACTTATCATTATGGATAGAACAAAAGAAATATTTCTAAAAAAATTTTTATTTATTTGCAATTGTGATTATTCATTCCGTGTATGTCCAATCAGTCTGTTTTCGCACAAATATATGTTTGGTGGTTTGTTGAGACTGAGAGGACTAGTGAGAAGTTTGGTTGTTTACGTTGTATTTGTTGTATAATAGTAATTTTATAAGTCTTTAATAACTAAGTTTTAAAATGTAAAGTTTTTAAAATATCAAAAAGTCTATGACTTATATGTGTTATATGTAAATTTTATCCTATTTTGTATGCTTTGAAGCGCATCCTTGCCAGTAAACAAGTGGATAGTCAATATTCAAAAATACTTTTCTGGGGTAAGACAACATTGGCTATTTTTTTCTGATAAATGTTCATGCATCGCACTTTAAAAGTGCTTGATTTTGGACTGCTTTAGAGTAGTATTTTGTAATTCGTATGTTAGGCTTGTCGTGGCCTGGTTATGAATATGTCAAATATTATGAATCCAGTGTTTACATGTATAATGCGTATAAGCATTTCAAAGCCCAGGGATATTGAAATATAATAATGGCTCTCATGTTAGATACAGTTTTTTGGTATCTATTAGATAATTAAGTTATTTATTTTTATTACAGACTCTTTTCTTAAGATGTCTTTTGTGTATCGCATGAAAAATTATGGAAGTTCATCCACTATTCAGGTATTTTTCACTACCGTAAATTTTTCTGTGGATTGCTTAAATTTTTAATTCACATATGAAATACATTATGTATTAATTTATTGCATTATTTTTACTATTAGATGCAGGGAAAAGCAGTGATGTTTACTGGAATTCCTCTTGTGGCCATTGTAGTCCCCTTGCCACTAGGGATTATTTTTCGTTTATATTTAATTTACTTGATATTACATATTAATAGACACATTGTATGAATGAATCTAACTCAAGAGATAAAAATGTGTTTATAAATCATAAAATGTAAAATAGTATAGTAATATATATGCAAGTCTAAGATATCTTCTATTACTTTGTGTCGAAAATTCTACTTTAGTCCAAGTAATTCTCCTTTCTGCCTACACTCTGGTTTTGCAGCAAAAATTTATTTTACAAAAATTTCGAGTATTAATAAGTTATTTTCTTCAGTACTACAGCAATCAAATTTTCTTATTTAAATCTTGTTTGTATACATATGTGCTTATATACATATATATCTTTGTTTAATTTTGATAATGCTACACATGCACAAGGCTAGCTAACTTCTGTGCACATATATATATATATATATATATATATATATATATATATATATGAGTGTATCTAATAATTTTGCATATCAACATTTTCATACTTTTTGTGGTATATTCTGCCTAAATACTGTACTTGTATACCTATGTAAAAAGTAACATTTTCATGGTCCAGATAACATCATATTCAACATGATACAACTAATAATATTAACGGAAAGTAGCCTTACAGAAAAATACCGATGTCAATATTATGTGCTTGTCTCTAAACCAGGGTTTTATAATTTGGTGTATATCCAGACAAATAACAATGAATCTTCAGTGTGAAATCAAATGATATTGAATAATGTTCATTCTCAATCTTTCACAATTACTAGGATTTTTATGTATGATTGGGTACTACCATATTACTGTTGAGACTGTCACAGGCAGCATCTGCTTCATCTTAGAAAGAAATCATTATTATGCAACAGAGAAGGGAATTTATGGTACCAAATTCCTATCTCTGACCACTTCTGATGTTTTTATGGTGTGACAATTGTGTGTCACTAATCTCAACAACATGGTAACACCTATAGTTTGATAGGTTTAATCATGGTGTCTACCATGTCAAAAACTTTGTATTAGAATTTCAAATATTATACTCTTTGTATTATTATAAATATTGTTATCTTTAAACATAACACTTCATATATTGCTTAAAATATTTATTTTTAAGAACTAACAATAATCCTTTCAAATTAGTTTTTTAGATTATAATAAATAAGCTTTATACTTGATTCTAGAAAATGCTTAGTTGCATTCGAGTTTCAAAATTTTAAGAAATCATAGTACGTTTTTACTAAATTTCTTTTAAACTGTATATAAACTACATATATTTAATATTAAACTGGTTATCTATGATCACAATTATTTTCTAGCGTAGTTTCTACCTTTTTATATAATTATTAATTAATGCAATATTAAAATAGTCTGCATATTTATTTTAGTGTAATTTTTTTTATGGCTTAGTTTTTAACAGTTTACACAAATTTTTGATGTTAAAGGGAGTAATCACCTTTAAAGTTTCAAAAAATTTTATTTTTTTACATTTTTAGAAAATTTTAACATTTTTTAATCATTTAAAACTGTTTAAAAATTCAAGTTAGAACACATAAAATTGTTTAAAATACAATGTAAACATACACTGTTGGACATTTAAATTAATCAGCTGCTGTTTACCTTTGACACACCTATATACTTGTTTTTTCTTTTTCTGCAGTAACTTTTATTTCTCTCTCTCTCTCTCTTTATTTTTTTTCCCAAACCTTATGGTATTTGCAAATTTTGTGGTAATATTTTATTTTCAACAGCAGGAATTATGATTTTAACTTATCTTTTTCTTGTACATTGTTTTCTACTCTAAGTGTACACATTGCTTGAGATAAAAACTGAGTGATTGTGAAACTTATGCAGTAGAGGTCAACTTATAGATATAAATAAACTAACAGTATATATGGAAAATGCTATGAGGAAACACTAATTCTCTTAGAGTTATGCAGCAAGCTGAATGAGCTATATTTTATCACAAGCATTCTATGGACAGGAACCTTTTCACCAATTTTGTCCTTCAGGATTTCAGGAAGATTCGTGGTGCACTTATTGAAAAGTTTGTACATTGGGACTTCTGTAATCTTACAAATATTAAAATTGTATACCTCCTCCTGTAATAGATGCTATAAAAATATTAAGATTTCAGCATGCTAACCTTGCTCAAAAATATTTGAGGATACACACCAATCCCAATGAGACTTTCAATAGTGATATAAAAATTATGCCTCCTAACATCTGGCTGTTGTTCATAGCCCAGATAGCTGTTAATAAAGCTGTTTCTATTTATAATGATAGTTAAGTTGGTCTAAGAGTTATGAGTGAATTTGGTTACAAAATAGGCAATAAAGTAAAACATTTGCTTATAACATCAATCAACTGCTGCTGAGATAAATACATTAGAGGCTGGAAGAGCAACAAAAAAAGACCAAAACTGCTCCAAAAGTAAAAACATTTTGAATAAGTGATAATGTGGGAAACTAGGCAATTTTAAAGTATTTTGAAATAATTTTTTTAAAAATATATGAAATTCTAACTTTAAATGTGTTTTACTCAAAATGGCGTTTTTTGTACTTGCACACACTCGAATAAAAAACTGTTTTATATATTTTAAAATTTTTAAGATAAGTACATTATAGTAGTGTAATTAAACTCTACCTGCTTTTTTCATAGGTTTTTAATTTTACTTCGTATTAGAGATTTTTTTAAATTTTAAATTTTTGAAAAATTTTTCTTTAGGAGAAAAATTTTTAAAAACTTTTAAATAGGTAGATTTATGCCTTGCGAGTTTAAAAAAAATGCAAAAATTATTAATGAAATTTGTAATAGCCTGTGTGGTGTGTGCTATCAAAATGCTTAAAATTTAGAAACAAGCACTTACATTTCTTAACATAAAAAAATTCTTACTTAACAGAGAATGTTAAGTTTAGAAATAAAATTAAATAGCTATAGAAAACAGATGCTGAAAATTATTTAATTTAAATAGTAATAATAAAAGTTAGGCAAAGTCAAAATACAACCAAAAATTCTAACTTTAAGGGTTGCTTAAAAGTGATTACTCCCCTTAAAGAAAAATAACAACTTGGAACACTATTGCTACACACAGTAGTTAAATCATTTATTAAATAAAATTATGGCTTAGTTCAATCCATGTTTCATCAAAACATAAACAATATTACTGCCTTTTTCAGCCAGGTTTTATATAAAAGTATACATACTTTTAGTATCTGCCAAACAGTCATTTGAATAGTAATTAATATTTTCTATTACAGGTCTAGAATGTTGTCAAGTGTTTAATATTACTTAAATATTTCTTCTAAATGTTGCTCTTTTGTATCTTTAAAAAACAAGTAACTTTTTTCAAAGCTGTGTTAGCTTTTCTTCATTACTGCAGATCGTAATTTGTCAATTTTCATAAAGTTTTTTTCATTTAAGTTAATTTAAGAATTTTTAATTTAAGAATTTAGGTCATTTATGTGAAGGGGGGCAGGGAGGACAATGCTTACTAAAACTGTATTATTTTAATCTTTTGAGATATGGTATAATGACATACATTTTCTCATTGGTATGAATCTTGGATATTATTAGTCTTTATCATTCTATCTTCATCAGCAGTGCTTTTTTTTTAAATCATAAAATTAATATTTTTCATAATCTTAATTTTAATACTGATGTAGACTTATACTTTAGCTGGTGTGCCATTTCATATCATAGAAGGTAAGCTGCATGTATATATTTAAGAATTATCCTTGCACATAATGCATGTTGTTAATGAAGTAAAGTTAAACAATTAAATATTCAGTTTTTAAATCTATAGAAAAGATAAGAATGCCTATTACAAGGAGTGATTTTAATAACTTAATAAAAATTTTTTTTAACAGCTGATGTTAAGTGTATGGAAACAAAACTACTGTAAACTTAACACATAAACATTTAATGATATTTCTAATAAACTATGTTCAAGTAGCCTATTGATACAGATTTCTCCTCCTCTTTTTCTGCCTAATAAGAATAGCTTGTTTAAAATTTTATTTTTTCATGTAACTATTCTCAATATAAATTTCAAAATTATGTCCTCCAAGAGGCATATTTCTCTGTTAAAAGGTTACCATTATTGGTAAATATCTTTTATACTTAAAATAGTTTTTTTTTTAATAGCATTTTTAATAACTTTTTTGGATTTTAAGTGTTAAACATGTCTATTAAGTCTAATATTCCTACCTCTTGAGAAATAGAATTAAATTCTACATATTAAGGAGTTTTGCATCAGTGTAGTAATATGAAATCTTTTTGGGTTGTTTAGTTTTAAACTGTCATTTTGGAAAAATTAATGTTTCTTTCTTTTAGGTAAAATTTAATGATTAAATCTTCTTTTATATATGTTTGTTTATATTTTTTGGTTTTACAGTATGGAGAATATTTCAAGTAAATTAGTGGTAGTAAAATTTGTCTTGTGGATGGAGCTGTAAAATATATCAAGATGGAGCATATGTTTCAAACATTTTCATCTACATCAACTGTGCCTCCAGAGTCAAAACTTCAAACATATTTAAGTGTAAGTAATAATTAATCATTATGAATATATGTCAAATCAGTGGTTTTCAAACTTAAACTTCTGAGAAATCAAACTATCTTCCAAGTGAGTTGCTAGTAAATTGCAATCAGCAGTTTGGCAATTTCAGAGTTAAATAATTTTGACTTATGTGTTATGCTAAGTTTTATGTAAATTAAAGTGATAAATTTTTCCTGTATAAATTGCAAATATTTTGATCTGTATCTTGAAAGTTAAACTATTCTGATAATCGTAATTATTTGGCATGTGTATGAAGAACTTGTCTTTCAATTATTTATTTACACAACTAAATGCACACATAGAGAAAAAGGGTATAAACCCACACTTGATTAACACATAGAAGGAAGGGGTTTATGAACCTGCATTGGTTCAAAATCAAAACATTGAAGCATTAAGGCTAACACCACATTTACTCCTTTGAAATCTGGAGCTCAGTTTCAAAAGAACATTCTTGGTTACATGACCACACTGATTGTGGATTAGTTCGACATGCATAGAGCTGGTCTGAACATGGTGCCCTGAGTTGCAATGTACACAGTACATTCAAAATTAAAATGAAATTGCAGTACACTGAAATAAGGATACAAATTACCAATACGATATTCATGTCAACAACTAAACTACACGCAAAAATCAAAAAGGATTTAAGAATTACGTTTGCAATGTAAGTACAACTAATTTGGAATTTAGCCCTTTTCAACACTCTCAATTTAGTTTTTATATCCACAAGACTAATAATGATGAAAAAGCTATCCTCCTTTACCACGACCATGCCCCCAATTTTGACATTCTCTTTTCTAAACATCCATTTACTCTTTTGTGGCAAGATATTGAGCTAACTTAAGCTTCAGTTTTTCAAAATTGTCTGCACAAATTTAGTTGTTCTTTTCCATAAACTTAGTCATGTTTCTGAGAAATGGTTCTGGAAATGTCATTAAAGGTCTGCCAATAATGAAATGAGTCGAAGTTAAAACCTCTAAATCTTAAAGATCTGAGGTGAGGGTTAAGGCATGGAAATGTAGCATGGATTTATTTGGTTCATGACAGTTAAAAATTCTTCATATGTGAGATTAGAATGGCTTAGAGTACATCTCAAATAACACTTAAATGATTTTACATCTGCTTCCCAGAGGCTATCAAAATTTGGTGCTTGAGGAGGTATAAATTTCCATTCAATGTTTTCATCAGACAAAAATCCCATAAAATTTTAATCTTATTTATGCACTAAAGTCTATAATTCATGGTCTGCTCTAACAAAGTTTGTTCTATCATCAGAAAATTTTAGAGCATTTACTCCTAGCAGTGAAATGTTTTAAGGTAGTAATCACAGATTCAAATGTTTTAAATTGGAAACAGTTTCCAAATGGACTGCATTTGTGACTAGACATATAAATATGCATACATAAATTATAGTGAGAGATCTTTTTCTTTGCTATGTGGATTTTACAGAAAATGGACCAAAGAGGCCAGCTCCTACTCAATTAAATACAAAATTTGGATTAACTCTACCACTTTGTCAAATCACTCACTTTTTAATGACACTATTTTAGATTTACCCTAAAGCAGTGAATGCAATCATGCAAAATTTTTCTAAGATTTAGGCCATTTAATTGTCCATATTGCAGCCTGACTTGATAGATTAAATTTTGATGGCCAGAATATATATATATATATATATATATATATATATATATAATTTCATAATGAGAAATTATCAAGAGTCAGCTTACCCTTGGGGAGTATCAAAACGGAATGTTTCTCTCATAACTGATGAAATTTCCTAACTGTCCACTTATTCTAAGTAATCCATCCTCATAAAAAAAAAAGTGGTAAATATTTTCTTACTTGATGGGCGAACCTTCAACTCCCTTGTTAAGCACCTTATATAGTCTTCAAATTGATAAGCTTGGACCAATTTTGTTAATTAAGTTTCTGCATTCCATGTTTCTTGAGGTGAAACAACCTTAAAGATTTGCAGAAGAATCACTATTGTGATTTTGGTAAAACCTAAAAATGTATACTTACACATGAAGGATAGTACAGTAATTATTATAATTTTTAAAAAAAGTAATCTTCAGGATTCCTGTAAAGAGAAACAGAAATGTTAGTACTGTCAGTTACATGGTCTCTATACTTTGTCTTTGATAAAGTCTGTTTCTGAAACATTAACAATTCATTTGGGATTGACAAGTTACCGACTGCCAAGAAATTTAGTCCCTTAAACCACACAGTTCTCCAAAATTGAGTTCACACTTGCACCTCAAGTCAAGAGGTCAGCTGGATTGTCCTTAGGTGAACACTGATGCCAAGAAGTTGAATTAGTGAGTGCTTTAATCTTGGCAACCCTGTTCGCAAAATTTTGCTTCCATCACTTTGTAGAACCTTCAATCCAATAAAGAGTTATTTTTGAATATGTCCAATAAACACTGTAGATGTGATTTTCCAATTTAGGATGCATTTTATTATTTTAGTCGATCTTGCACTTAGTAGTGCTCAAAGAAGTTCTAGTCTTGGTAGCATTATCTCCTTGATCAAAGAGACTATACTCTTTAAGACCACAAGATTGACTTCTATTCCCTATCTGTTCTTTCTCACAAATAAACAACAGAGCAGTAAGCTGACTTGCTTGCATTGGAAAAGGGGTGCAGTTCAATGACTCTTGATTTGAGAAACTTAGAATTTTTCTCTGAATTTTCACTTTTGCTAAACTCAAAAGATCCTTGCACTGTTTCAGTCACTGTTTCTCGCTGTTCAATGGTGACTTTCCATCCCATATTGTCTTCAACCAGAGTTCTTGAAACTCTTGTATCAAGTAAGTTTAAAACTTCAGATGGAATCCACCCAAAAACTGATTTTTGCAAAATTAGATTCTCATTGACCTTATACAAATTTTGTCTTAAAATTTTATAAAATAACTCTGCTCCAATCAAGGCATAAATTTTTTCCACTTTCAAAAACTTTAAACTATATATATAATGTCCTCTTAATAAAACTAGAACAAATGTATTATACTCCAAGATTAGACTTTTTCATTGCCAGAAACAAATGCCTGTATACTTAACATTTTTTTTTTGAACCACATTAAGCTTGATGAAACACAAAATTAGCAGTATGGTCAGTTACATAACTTGTGCTAATTTCCAACCCATAAGAAAGATATTTGGTAAAAACCAATTTGCTCTAAAAATAAATATTGTTCGTATAAAGATGATGTTTGCTGAAATGGGTTCCTGTGAATTTTCCAAATCTGTGTACACCCATTTTGAGTCCTCAGTTCTCAGGCAATTTTGAAGAGTTCAATCCACAGACAGACAGACAGACATGGGCAGATTTTACTATATGTAAAATATTTATTCCATTTTATTCAACTTTAGGAGATTGTTTCCCTTCAATCATAAAACGAGTAAAAATCCTGAATGATGTGTTTAACCCATTAACGCCCAAATTATTTTTGGCGACGCATGCTTTGTCTTGCCCCCTGTGCAGTGTGGAATGGGTAGAGCACCTAAAAGCTAGTTTCCTACACTACGTTTAGCGATCTAAAAATAGATCACTGGGCGCTAATGGGTTAATGATATTAGCCCATATACAGGGTTCCTACGGTCCTTAAAAGTCCTTAAGAACTCCTTAATTTTAGCTTTCATTTTTAAGGGCCCTTAAAACTACTTAATTGTTATCAAAGGTCCTTATAAACTCCTTAATTTTGAAATTGGAACACTATCTATTTCTTCTATGGAAAGATATAAAAGAAAAAGTAGCTGAGTTACCAAACTTGAGCAAAAAATTTTTTGATTTAAAAAAAAAAAAAAAAAAAAGTGTTGAACTTTCAAAATGAAATTATTTATGTATGTGAATTTGCACTATTGGAAATTTCTTTATAAATAGTAAATAAATATTTGTTGACATTCATAACATTCTTTTACATTTTCTAGCCAAAAGTGCAGTATTAATAGTAAAGAAAATCCTCAAATACATGTATGTTGTCAGTATATTACTGTAGTAGTTCAAAATTCCTTTCCTTGATACACTTAAAAAATTATAAAAATATTTCTAGCTTATTAATATTTTTTATGGTCACCAGCTAGAAAACTTATTTGACAAATAATCTTTTACATACTGAAAAGGTTTAAAGTATAAAGTCAACTGTCCTTTTCTAATAGCTAACAGTCAAGCAGACTTTAATTAAACAAAGCATGGAAGGTGGGTGTTTTGTAGATATTTCAGTTACTTATGGAAGTTTAATTTTCTTTGGATTGAATGTAATAGAAAAGTCTAAAACTTTCTTCTTTCCCAGGAAATGTCTGGTATAATCAGCTAGTATATACAAATGCACACGCACACACACAGTACTGTTTATAGTATTGTATTTTTTTTCACAATTTATTTTGAGTTTGAACACTCAAAAAACTAAGATGTACATTTTTCAAAATTTGTTTTTGTCAAATAGATATATCTTATATTAATTTTTATACATTTTTAAAAACTTAATTCTGAAATATTGTAGGGCATTTCTTGAACATGCATTCTTGTCTGGTTCATAATCATTAAAATATGTTCCTTGGGAAATAGGGTTTATGTCGTTATGCTGTATATTTCAAGTAGGTCCTTTATAAAAAGTTACTTTGGTCCTTAGAAAGTCCTTAATTTTTCTTCTGGGAAAAGAGTGGGAACCCTGATATATAAAGTGTATTATCTAACAAGTTTATGTAAACCTGTATATTAGTATTTCACCATGTTTAAATTTGCTTTTCAGTCTATTCCAAATGCTGTTGATGATGGCAACTATTTTGCTGATGCATCATTAGGAAGTGACGCAAATGCTTTGACTGTTGACCTTACTGGGAAGGTAAGAATATTGATTTTTATGTTTGGTTTGTTACCAGTTTTAACTCAGTTGTATAGTGAAATTTGTAACTTGATCTCTATATTATAAAACTGATTGCATCAATCGGGTTACATGACTGAAAAATGCCATTATATTTTTAAGTCTTATAAATTCATATCTTATACTATAAATTTGACGTGCTTAGTAGTTTTTTTTTCTTTGAAAATACTCAAAATATTCTCTTTATTCATCTACAATATATCTTGAACTGGTGTTCTGTAAATGTTAAAGCTGTAAAGAATATAGAATTTGGAGTCATTGTCATCAGTAGAGCTGGACGATGTCAGAAATTTAATATTTTAAATTATCCTCAAATTAATATTGATATACTGGGAATATTACTTTAATGTAGGAATTAATAGATGGTTTTTTGGGAGCACTACGGTCTATGTTTTGCTACACGAGGGCTAATGAGACCGGGACCGTTTAAAGCCGATTCCGAACGGCTACGAACATCCATGCCTCAGTGGGACTCGAACCCACGAACTCCGGTTCCGAAGGTCAGTGCCCTAACCATTCGGCCATCGTTCGGCATTAATAGATGGGTAATAAAGAAACAAAACATTATAAAGCAGTGCATTAGTGCTTTGTAACTATATTGGCTCATAATTATGTAGAAAGTTTTGTGCTTATTGAACAATTTTTTTTTTACTCCTTTGGTCTGCAAAATTATATTTTAAAGTATTTTATTAAAAATACCATTGCATCATTTCTGATGCTCTAAAATTATTAAAAATAAAATTTACAAGATTAATAAAGGACAAAATTTATTTGTCAATATTTGCTGATATGTATCAAAATGTGAAAATATAAATAAAAAAATACATTTAAAGGTACATTCCCAGGATTTTGTGTCTTATGCCAAAAAGACAAATCACATTGATATATTCATTTATTATTTTGCCATTTTCATCTCAGTAAACTAAAAAAATTTCTAAACACTTTTTTAAACATAATTTTATATTTTAGCAGTTAACATTATTCTAAGCATTCATTTTATATCTAGATATTTGCCCAAAACACCATTAGCCTGAGATATTAACAGAAGATATTGAATAAGCTAGAACGAAACTATTGAGATACAGCAGGTGTACATATCACTGGCTATTAGGATCATGCAGTGTATTTCAATATCTTTGATTTATCCCAATAGATATTGTAGCAGATGTGGAGATGGGGTATTAATGAATGTCCAAATTATAACACAACTGCACTGTATAAATGTATCTATATATATTGGGTTATACTATTTTAAAGACTTTGAAAAAGATGGGATAATCTTTAAAGATAGATTTTTGTGACTTGTGTTTGCATCAAATATGCAGGTAAATATGCAAATCGTTTATCAAACAGATGCAGTAATTGGAAAAAATATAGCTTAATACTGGTATATGCAGAACATTTCAAATGTCTTTTAGCAATCCATGATATTGTTGATAGGGGATATATTGGCAGAGCAGAACTTTAGATGTTGTTGCAATACTTAAAAAAAATATCTGTTTAATATATTGAAAAACAATCCAGTCATAGTTTTCAACCCATGTATTGCTTGAGATTGTCATCAATAGTAGGCCCAGCAAGAAAGATGGACGATTGGTTAGGGTGCTGGCCTTTGGTACTGGAGCTCGTGGGTTCGAATCCCACTGTGGCATGGATGTTCGTAGCTGTTCAGAATCGGTTTTAAGCTGTAGGTCCCAATCTCATTAGCCCTCGTGTTGTAAAAAAGTAGACTGTAGCACTCCAAACCAAACCAAACAGCAAGAAAGACTTAGTTGGGTGTGTTAGAAATGCATTTTATTTGGCAATTCTGATCTTATGATCAATTCATTAGGGAATAAACACAATACTCCTTATGTATTAGGGCTTCCTAATATATTTTTAGGAGGTAGATCTTGAGTTCATTCATAATTGTTGAATAAACAAAAGTTTTAGCTTGATTTGTTGTCTTGGGTGAAATATCTACACATTCATCAGATGTTTCTTTTACACAATTTAAAACAAGTGCTTTCAATCTGTTTCCATGTTACTTAGAATATGTATGGAATCTTTACATCAAGCAAATATTTTTCCATTAGAAACTTATTCAAAAGACTTCTAATTAGCACTTTGCCTTCTGGCTCTATTTAACAGTATGTAAATAGACTTGTTTGCAAGTTGCATTTGAACTAAGTCTGTAACTAACAGCAAAAATGCCAATCCTGAATAAATGAAGGACTAACATTTTGGAATAAATTGTAAAATCTAGCCCCAGCTAACCAAATAAAGACTATTATTTTCCCTGAAATTCCTCAAAAATTAGGCATTTCATGTATATATGAGGAAAAAAAAATTAAAAATATTACCTCCTCAGTTTTTATTGTTCATCAACAATCGAATAATTAAAAATTAAATATACATATTTATAATTGCATAATACTTTTACTTAATGACACCAGCTTCCATTTGATGGTAGTTGTCAGTGTCCCTGGCCCATTAGGGCATATCTCCAATAAGATGAATAATTGTGAAAGGGAGAAGTTCATGATGAGTAACAAAGTATTAAAGATGCCAGTTCCATTAAATGTATCAAGAAAATAATAAATGGTAAACAAAATAAAGATTAATAATAAAGGCTAAAAAATTAATATAATAATGGCTAAATATGGGTAAAATGTGATAAAATAAATTTAAAAACACGTTTACTGTAATGACATCTGTTTCAAGTATTTTATAAGTTCTGCTAAACAATTTTACTGGTGGGTTGTGGTTTGGCCACCCCCAACCCATGGTTCTGAATATTCTTGGTCAGTTATAATTTAACTATAATATTTATAATGCCATCTGTATTTATATTATTGCATCTTCCAGGATGTTTCTGTAAGAATCATAAGCATTTTAAAAATGTTAAATTAAGTATATTGAAATAATAATGGTAAACAGAATACTTTGATTTCATGGAATGGTCAAAGTTTTATCAGGAGTTGTAATAAATGCCTATATTTGAAAACTATTTAAAGAATTTTTGAAATGTTTAATTTCTTACTAGAATTTTATCTAGAATTGTGCATAAGGAAATTTCTTCTATTACTGTAGAGAAAAACAATTTTTTATATACACTACAATTTAAATGCTTTTTCTAACAAAAATTGCAGGGTTGTTTTTAATAGGTCAAAATTCTGCCTTGGTATCAATGAATATGCTGATACTATAATTTTTAGCTTTATATAAATCTTATTAAATCAAATATTTTATTTCTTATCTTATTTAATCTTATTAATTCAAAGCCTATGAAAATAACTTTATTGAAGATTTCAATGTTAATTTATTTTGTTATAGATCATTTTTTATATGTTAGCAAAACTTTCTTAATAAAGGGATTTGCTGAAACATATTCAGCATGGATTAGTAGAATTGAAACTTTGTATGAATTTATTAAATTAGTCATTACCACATCTAGTAAATGTTTTCTTGGTTATACAGCACATTAAATGCAGATATTAATTTATTAAAATTATTTGTATCAATTTCTTTATAAATCCTTAACTGCACACACTTTAAGTATCATTATTATGAAACCAGTATTCCAATTAAAGGTATTTTAATTTTTCTTCCTATGCATCATAGTATAACTTATTTAATATCTATAAATTGTTATTAATTTTGGATTTTGATTCTAGGCATTGAATTCTGATGTTGGTCAGTTTGGAAACTCTGTGATGGGCCGTATGTCTCACAGTTTGAGTTCTCCTTCTTTTTCACAATATCCTGTACAACATCCTCAGTTAGTCAGTACACCTTTTGGTCACTTCAATGTGGGTAGGTATCGTTTATTACCAAAAAAAAAAAAAAAAAAAAAAAGTCGGATTATGAAAATATGAGGCGACATTTATAAAGTGTACTAGAGCTATGATGCTCAAAGGAAACTTTTCACTAAAGGTAGCAATATTCCAATTGAGGTCTTGAAAGTGAAAGTAGAGTGTGTTCATCTATTTCTCTCTGTTGAGAATTTTTGTTTTAGCTGTGTCAAATATTATGAATATAATTCCTGTTTGTTGGAAGTTCTAGATTATAATCTGGTCTTTTCTCTCAAAAGAAAATATCTTTTTTCCAATGCAGCAGGTGATACAGACATCATAACAATATTGTGAACCTGTTACCCATTTAGTCCCCTCCCCCCATCCCGAGTAGCATGCATAGCTTAAGGTATGTTTTGGACGTGAGTAACATTCCCCTGCCAAGCAGCTTGCCACCCCCAGAGGTATCGTTTGAGAACTTGAAGGACTTTGTGACCACAAACATATTTTATGTACCCTAGTCGCCTGTTAAAGAACTTGGAAGATCATAGGCTGACTTCAGCCCCTAACCCGCAACCTTTCAATTATGAGATCACTGTCTTTGTTGACTGAGCTACTGAAAAGGAAATATATAATTTCAGATTTTTAATGGGTGAATAGCAAGTGCACTGCTTTTCAGTACTGGAGTTTATGGGTTTGAATCCTGCTAAAGCCATGGATATTTACAATGTAGAATCAACTTTAAGCAGAACCCTTGCCTAGCAAAATAGAAAACTGTAGTACTTCAAGCTACCAACTATCATATTTTTAATGAAATATAATTGTTTAAAAGAATGGCATCAGCTGGTGCATAATGTGTTCACATGGTGTTGTGAGTTTAAAGTTAAACTAAAGATAGTCCATTGCATTTTATGATGAAAAATCATATCCTTTATCTCCCTAGTCATCTCTCATTTTCAAATTTTTATTTTGACATTTATTTATAGCTTGAAAAAGGTTTTTGACCAATGAAGTCCAGAATGCCTTCAGAAAATAGGTCTAGTTTGGAAAACTTTTGTTAACTTTTGTTATTGTTGTTGCTACTGAAAATGCTACTTGGACAAGACAATCATGTGATCAGAGGTTATTAAAATAAAGGTGAAAGTATGCACTTTTCATTTGAAGAGCATTGCTAGGATGAAAGAGTAACTTTGTTAAAGTTGGTCCTCACAATTTAGAAGCAGGGACCAAGCAAATGACCCCCAGAATTGGCCTGCTACCCCCAGATGTATTGATTGAACTTGGAGGAAATTGTGACCATGAGTTTATTTTACATGTCCCAATTGCCATTAATGAATACAGCAGATCTTTGGCTTGCTCAGGCCTTAATCTTGGAACCCTCCGAATTCAAAATTGTTGGGAAGATTTCTTTGAGAGCATTAGAAAAATCCATACATTGCCTCACAATGTGCATTATTGAGGAAGGTGACTTCATTTAAAAATGTTTGTGTACATATTAATTTGCAAGTTTATTAAAAATATGGCTTTTTCATTTAAAAAAAAGCACTAGTATTTTCATAATTCAACTATGAAGCATCTCCAGAAATTATATTTGAACAATTTTTCAATAACTTTTTCAGAATTATATGGCAATTTTTAACTAGTTTGATTACGTAATATCTTTTACTTTCTAGATATTGGTAATCGAATACCAAGATGCTCTCCTCAACAGTCTCCCTTATTAAGTAAAAGGACTTGCTCTCCAGGGCCAAAAGATTATTCAGCTCCAAGTCCATCACATGAACAGTATATACAATCCAGTGCTATGTTCCAGGTAAAGAGTTAATTAAAAGGATAAATTTGAATAGCAGAGATTCAATTCTTTGATTTCAAAATTGTTTTTGCTTTTCACCTTTCTATTCTTATCTTTCTCAATAAAATTTTTATTCTTTTAGTTTGTGTAAATTTACATTTTCATTAAGCATTTTAAACTTTAACACATTGTCTCAAAACTTTCAGGTCACAAAACTAATATATTTTAGATAAAGGAATTTTGCTTACCCACAAATGTTCTTGTCTTGTGCTAGTTATTATTCATGAGATATAAATATTTCCTTACTTAACAAATTTTGTGAAAGCTAATTTAATAATAGTTATTATAATTTGAAACTAAAATTATTTTGAGTTTGAAATGAGATATTTTTTTAAAATGGAGAGTATAAAAATTGAAGATAAAAACCAAAATTTTTTTTTGGGGGGGGGGGAATTTTTTTCTCAAATGAACAATATTAATATATAACATGCATATGTATGTTTTTGTCTTTTGTTATGCTTGGAAGATACACTATTTAACAAACACCAGAAACGTTAACCCGTTCATAACCAACACCTCGTATATGTGATGCAGCAATTTCACTCTTATCAGTCCAGCGTCGCCTTCACGTGATAATCTCTGATATTGAGAGACCAGCATTGTGTATGTGTAATCGGAGATCAGAACGTTTTATTTTAGTTTTTTGGATGCTAGATTAAATTACTAGATGGCATTAAATGGCAACGGTTTTCACAACGTTAGATTTGTATAGTGTGAATATGCTGATCCTCAAGGGGTTAATTAATAAAATTAATAATTCTGTTTTAAATAGAGCATTTTCAAATATATATATATATGTGTATATATATGTGTGTATATATATATGTGTATATATATGTGTATATATATATATATGTGTATATATATGTGTATATATAAATTAAGAAGTCCTGACTTATTCATCTGTAGATCAATGCTTAGCCAAAACTATTGGAGATACAGATATCGAAACTTAGGAGCTTATCTCTTTTGTACTAAAGGCATCGTTTAAAAACATATTTGTTGGTCATTCTCGCTTAAGTTTAAAGTAAATAAAAGTAACTTGCATCATTGTTTTGAGAATGACATGCTGAGTTTTTAGCTCTTCCCCAAGTCAAGGGCAAAATGTATATTTTTACATATTCCTTCCTATCTCAAAGGGAAAAAAATAGGATTCTTGCTTAAAATGCAAGGTATACAAATCAATGCTGACATCAGCATGGGTGAAGAGGAGGATTACCTAGTATAAAATACAAGTTTACATAATAAGCAAGTAAGCCTTATTAAGTGTATATCCAGGTATGGTAAGCTAGTATTTACATATACTACCAGAAAGCAATTGTATTTGAATTTTAAATATGGAAACAGAAAAGCAGGGCACTTTGAGGGTATACTAATAAATTTTAAAATTAATACAAATTTTAATAATTTAATTATTTTTGCTTTTAATTTCCAATTAAAAAGTTAAGATAGATTATCTAGCTCACTTAAAATATAAAGGAAAAAATTTGTCAAGCATGGAAGAACTGGTTTTAGAATGGAAAAGGAGCATTAACAGTGATTATGTTAATGACATAACAAATATCAGGTCGACCAAAGAGCAGCACCCTACCTATTTGGCCAAGCAATGTCTAAATGGGTTGGGAGTTGCTTTTTGGTACATAAGTTGGTGGGTTTGAATCCCACTTCTGGCATGGATGTTTATAGCCGTTCGAAAATTCATACCTTGGAGGAAATCTTTACTGTGAAGAGTTACTGGAGTTTCAGTAAATATGAGATTTTTATTTTGAGACGCTAAATTTTGAGATTTATATAGAAATGTTAATTATTATTGATTGTGTGGCATAAAATATTTTGGTAAGATAATTGCATTTAGTTATGCAATTCTTATTTTTACTTATCATTTGGCTGAAATTACTGAGTTTGGTGTTTATGTACTATCCCATTGATCATATTGCCAAGTAAAACTTGTTTGCCAAGGAAACTCAAAGCATGCAATCTTAATGGGTGGGTAAATGTATAAGTATATTCTGTTCTTTTTTCCAAATTATAGATTAAATTTTAATATAATTTAATACAAATTAAGATTTTTGTACCAAATATAAGTATTATTAGGGCTATTAGCTATAAACATTATAGGGTTATCATGTTCGGCTATTTATTCATGTCACCTTTATAATACCTAAGTATCCTGAATTCAAATTGAAAAATTTTGATTGCATTCAGAAAATTGCTATAAGATTAAACTTAGGTATGTAGATACAACAATTTATTTTTATGTGAGTTTAGAAACATTTATAAAGTATTTTATCATAAATTCCTGTAATTTCTCTAAGAGCATACATTTTATTTGTATGTACATCAGGAGTTTTATACATATATGCTTTAACAAAAGATTTTTAAAGTCATGGAAAATGATCTGCTAAAATCAGGGAAAGTCGTAGATTTGAAAAATTTTATTTTGGTAGATACCCTACATAAGCCTTTGGCTTAAATTAACTAGAAAATTAAATTTTACTGTAAATTTACTAATAGCTTGGATTTGTTTTCCAGTAATGATTTTGGGTGGTCTCACCTCTAAGAATGTATTATTCTAATAATATTTTGTTTTTATTTATATGATTAATTGCTTAGTGAATAATTTAGAGCTTAAACATTTCAACCTTTGTCATCATTTGGGGGTTAAACAAGTTTTAACCATTGGTTGGCAATGAATCAGTAAATGTGAGAAATATTTTAAACTTCTTCATTTGATACAATACTAAACATTGATTCTATGTTTTCATATACACAAGAAGACCCATTGGAAAAGAATTTCTGTCAAATATAATTTAAATCTGCCAATCATAAGGGTTGAGGCACTATGTGAGTACAAGTATGTTGCTTAAAACTGAAACACATTTTAATTTTATAAGCATCATGCCTTATCTTTAGTACCTCATTTTCTCACAGTTCTCTAAAAATTAAAGCTCCCATCTATTAAACTATTTCAAATGTGTGACTGCTATTACAAAAGACTTATTAAATGTTTAACGCAAAACATTTTTAGGGCTTTATTCATTTATATGCTTGTTTTTAAGTGATAGCACTTTCTTGCAATCTACAATATGCCAGTTCACTTCAATAAACCAATAATTTCATCAAGATTGTTGTTTATTTTTTTGTTTATAATTACTAAATTGAAAATTGACATAAAGTCCTTTTGAACAGGTCTTCTAGTTTAAATTATAAATTTTAAATATCTAAGTCATGTAAATAATTAACTTGGATTTATGTTTTCTTTCTTATGACTTATTTTAAATTTGTTGTTGATTTTTGTCATGCTGGTCAGCAAAATTAAAATGTTTTTTCTGTATATTGATTTTTACTTGTAATTTAGATAATCATAAATTAGGACAAATACTTAAAATGTTTATTAATTTTCTATCCCCCCTCTTTTTTCTTTCTAGGAATCTGTTGGAGGCACAACATATTTTTATTCCCAGGAAGATACAAATCCAGCTGATATAGCTCCTTATATTTTGCCTGATATTAATATTTATCCTGGTAACCCTTCACATATAGAACATATGCGGCCAAAAGCAAATGCTCCCTCTTTCTTTTTGCCAGATGAACTTAGAATGGTAATTAATTTAATTATAGCATTCTTTCTCTCATTTAAATATTTAATTTCGTTTACAACCAATTAACTCTGTTGCTCTGTTTGTATTTGTTAGGTAAATGCAACTATCAGGTCAATGGGATGCAAACACTAAGTATTTAATGCAGCACATATTTTAATATTTAAAAATATTTTTATAGATATACACTTGTTATAAAAAATATACTTATTCCAATTAATATAAAAGAAAATAATTATGAGTTTAAAAGAGAGAGTATGATTATGTTAGAATGAGTATTCTAAAACCTTACCTTCCTTATTTTCAATAAGAATAATTTGATAGATGTGACTCACAGATTTTAGTTATAATACTTGTATTCTGAGACCCAATCCAAACCTTTCAACTGTTCTTTATCCAGTTGAGTTTCATCATCCTAAAGTCACTATAAAACATATGTGCTCAGATTATAGGGAAAAAAGTTAAATATATTTAATATCCATCCAGGAGAACTAGGAGGTTAAGACTGGAGAGTAAATTTTGAGGAAAATAAAGGATGCAGTGATATTAAATGTAAAAATAGTTATATTTTATATTTGTCTAAATAATCACCACACATTTAAAAAAAATAGTTGAATTTTAAAAATTGTGACAATAGGACTTACAGGAAAATATTTTATTTTAATCATAAAAGTAGCAATCCTATTCACAAATTTTTCTTTAAATAAAACTATTTGAGTGAAATAGGATTGTTTAATAGAAGGGATATGGGGTCTCAAAAACAAATATTTTTGTTTTATTGTCATGGTTAATGGACAGAATTAGTTTAGTGTATGTTTATTATTCTTCAATAAATAAACTCTATATGCTGATAACTGATCTTGGTTTCCTTTCGTTCTTTTTCATTTTGTATTTGAAAATATTACATGCTTCATTTTTGGAAGATGCACTTTTCCTCACTGTAGGAATTCATTGATCATTTGCCAAGTACTACTGTAAACCTACTTTCTTCAGTTTGTTTTCATTCCATTTACTTTTTTTTGTTGTATCCATACAATAAATGCATTTTAAGTAGAACAATTCAACGTGTTATTAAATATTAGACATCAGTTATTTGTTTTTTATTTGCAATTTTATGGACTAAGCAGTTGATCAAGCATATACATACCTTCATTACTAGTATTATAATTTAATATCATTTCAGGCTTTTGGGGTTAAAAACAGGTGCCTTAAAAAAGGTGAAGTAAAAACTTAAACTACGTACCCATATCATTTGAACTGGAATGTTTTATTTTTACTTAGTGTGCAGTATAGTAATATTTCAAAGTTTTAAATGCTGCCACAGGTTGTAGGAAGAGAAGACATTATCACCTGTAACTTTGTACCGTATAAGTTCATAAGATCATGTATATGCCTTGGGTCTTTTTCCGTCCTTTCTTAACTGTTTTAGTGTATTGCATTTTTAAGATATATTTAACTATCATAAAGTCTATTTGTAATCCTATATTTAGCAGATTTGCTTGTCCTATACTGCTTAAATGCTCCAAATTTCCTGATATGCCCGTCTTTTACTTCTATTGTTCAAAAGGTTTCAAGAGGCTATACTATGTGGCATTGCATCAAGTTTCTATTGTAGTACCAGGTGCAGTATTTTACTGCCTGTTGGCCTTATTAGTGATCTGTCACATGGCTGAGCTACAATTTCTTCCCCCTACCCTCTGGTTTTAACCTTTGTGTAACAAAACTGTATATCATATGGCACAAACCAAACTACCTTGATCTGACTTTTAATGACCAAAGTAATTAAGACTAGTTTCAAGAGTTTTTAAATTTGTTGCTACAATTATGATTTTGTCAAAAATAAAATCTTTTTTAAATATTTTAAATAAAAACAAAGGGAAAACTAAATTTGCTCATATCATATTTATCTGAGCAGTATGTTAGTAGAAATTAAAAAAAATATATATATAGACAATATAAAAATGAAACTTTTTACAGTAACACTGTTTTTTTAACAAAGCCATAAAGTAATGTTTGGTTTCATATTGAACTCTTGAAACCTATATTTTACTTTTTTTAATTAGCAGTTAAAAAAATTAAATCAAATACACCAAAAGAATGTAGTATTGTTAAAACTGCACCATAATTATCATTGTCCTGTTACAAATATCACTTCACTTATACAAAGTACAACTTAATATATTATCATTCTTTCTCTAGTTAGAGTAGTAGCATGGAAAAGGGCGATTCACACGAAGGAAACAGATATAGGGAGAGCGATATAGTACTCAACTCATTAAAATAAAATAAACTCTAGCTGCTGTAATACTGTTGTTTAAATCATTTGATTATTTCAGATTCTTTTACTGTGATTGAATGCTACTAACCTTGAAAAGACGATAACATTTATTTTCACAACACCAAAGACAAGTTACAACGCACATTAAAACAGACAATACTGCATCTCTTAAAAATTTCGAGAGTTCAATCTTTTTTTCCTTCAGAACGCGCCACTAAAACTTTAAGAGTTGAGCGGTCACCCAGCTGCTCAAAAGCAGACGATAGAATTTATGCGACAAATATAGTAAACCTGAATTTGTTTTTAATGAAGTTGGAAAATGTTTTTTTTTTTTTTGTTTTGTTTTGTTTTGTTTTCTTAAAACTGAAGGTTTTGCCTTTCTGAATACAGATGTTCATATGAAATTGTTTCAATTTAAGATTTATATGCTACACATTTCAGACATGTTCGCTTTACTTTGTTGTTTAGATACATATATTTAACATTTTTCAGATATTAAAACTGAAAATTAAGAATATTAAATTTCTTGGAATAAGAGTTTGACTTTAGTATCATCTATAAAATAACCTTGCTTTAATTATATTATACATCTGTTTTGCATTTTATTAATCTTTTTTTTTAAAGTTGTTAAATATGAATTTAAACAAAAAAATTAAAGGATTTTATTTTTTTATATATATAATTTGATTTATAGGACATTTTGCATCGCCAACATTTAACCTTGGCTGAAGCCAATCCTGATCAACATCCAGGTTTGCCCATTCATGCATTTTTTCATTAACTTTTATGCTATTTCATGTTAATCTGTTCTAATTTGTTGTTACAGTCAGGGAGTAGTATACATTGCAAGACATTTTTGGAAATTAACTTAGTCTCATGACTTTGTACACGCATATAAAATATATTTAAATCGCATTTCAAATAACTTTTTTATAATTCAAATACTTTTTAAAAAAATAAGATCTTTAGAAAGTTGAAAATTTTTAAAAAGCTCTTTGATTAATTTTAACTTTTAGCCTTATTATTTAAAAATAGCTTTGAATGTTTTGAGAGTATTTTTATTTTGAGAATATTTAAGTATTTTTATGTCTTTATGATAAAATTTCATGTAAAATTTTGACTTTTCTGAATTGAATGTTTTAATACTCAAAATAAACCAAAATTTAAAACAAATTCCAATATTTATTGTAATTTATTATTAGAATGTTTGGTAAATGTTTTCTGGTAATCTATAAAAAAAAAAAAAAAAAATAAATAAATAAATCTTGAAGGTGTATTTTAAAAATTAAAGCTTTCATAAACTTTAGGTATCCAAATTTCAAAATTTATAATGTAATTATTTTATTTGAATTTTAATTTCTATGTGCAAAGTTTCATAAATCTAAGTTAATTTTATTAAAATATGTTATA
This sequence comes from Pardosa pseudoannulata, assembly GCA_032207245.1. Taxonomy (NCBI): domain Eukaryota; kingdom Metazoa; phylum Arthropoda; class Arachnida; order Araneae; family Lycosidae; genus Pardosa; species Pardosa pseudoannulata. The sequence continues at coordinate 68,040,025 of CM063501.1, forward strand.
ATGTTCGCTATCCCCTTAACTTTAGCAAAGATCTCTATTAAAATCCATTTTCAAATTTAAAATAAACTGGCAGACATTTAATAGCAATTCCATATTTGCAAGAACATGTTATTTTTAAAATAAAAGCAAATTTCTTGGATTTTTTGTGGAATGTTAAAAAATTTAAAACAGTAAATTAAATGCAAATATAAAATTATTTTTTATACTTTTAAATTTGAAGATATATTTAAAGCATGCTTATAATCAATTACTGCATTTTAAATACATGCTTCATGAGCATGATAATCTCACTGCTAGTATGAATATTTATAGTCATTCAAAATGTTCTTAAAACAGGTCCCAGTCTAATTTGCTCATAATGACTTTAGTGCACTAAACCAAACATAATGTATACCTATAATTTTTTCTATATTCTGTAATGTTAATTGATATAATGGTTTTTATTGAAAAAGTATCTTTCATAGTTTTCAGAACTTTTTATACAAATTCTTCTAAACTTTTATACTTATTTCCAAAAGTTAGCATGGAGAGGAAAGTGTTAATTTCTGTAAGCCAATCAGAATTAAAGAAGCTGAAATTTACTGTCAAGGTAGAAGGAAATATACAAATGTTAGGTAACATCCAATCACTGTTTTGAGTCAAGATATTAGCTAACCAGGCATTCATATAAGAAGCCAGCATTGTAAAGGGTTACAGGAGTTACATATGTAAGTGTTAATGAACGGTGTTCAAAGCATTTGCACTTTTTTTTTTTGTGCTTTCCGTAGATGAATGAAAGATTCTGAGTGCTGGTAGGCTTTCAGACACATTGAAGCAGGACAGTCTATAACAGATGTTTGTTTCTTTGTTCTGTCATTTTATGATTATTGAAACAATTCTAAACCAACTAAACAATTGTCTAAAAACCTGTAGTTGGTTGTCCTAAATTTATGACTCCTGCAGAAGATAGCTATATTGTTGTTGTAGCTGAGCAGAATCGAAGATCTATCTGCACACATGTGACATCTATGGTTGCAGTGACCATTGGTAAGACGACATTTGCCACTGTTAAAGGCTATACTTGAGTGGTCTGTACACCTGGGTACCATGAGTTTGTGTTCCTTTCTCCATCCATTCCAGAGGAGCTTAAGTGGGGTCGTAGGCATGTGAATTGGACTGTATGTTGGGTGAACATTATGAGTCCAAATTTGTCTTGTAACCCGATGATCAGTGTGTAAGGGTCTGGAGGGAACAAGGCACATACAATCAGTCCAAGAATATCGCACATTCTGTGGAAGCATCATAGTCTAGGTGGTAATTTCCTTGGAATATTGCACCGACCTACACATCAACAGATGTGGTTCTGTGACTGCTGTAGGGTATCAGGATGAAGTCCTAGACCCCATTTTAAAAATGTATGCTACAGCAGGTGGTGCTTTGTTGATTTTAATGGCTTAGAGCTGTGCCCACATAGAGCTACATAGACTTTCTGGAAAGTGACAGGGATTGCACATGTGGAGTGGCTGGCTCACATATTGGATCTTAATTCAATTGAAAATCTTTGGGATGCCCTTGGCCATGCTGTATGTAAACATTTCCTACCTCCAGCCACTCTGAGATTTAGAAACCATTCTACAGTAGGAATAGTGATTATTGGACTCTGCAGTGGTTGATCATATTCGTAATGAGCATGATCACATGCCCTACACTTTGTATGAAGTTGAGGGATGCTCAGCCTATTAATGTTGGTTTTTGCATTTAAACATTTAGTTTATGAAGTTAGTATGACTTCATCTTATAATTTATGAAAATTTAATATTTTTTGTCTGTAATTTTGATTTATGAATAAACATAAAGCTACTAATTTGCATTTTGTGTCAATCAAAGCAGTACTTGTCCGTTTTTTTCCATCTTACTTCTCCGTGCTTAACTTTTGAAATTAAGTGTAGAAGTATCTAAGTAGGGCCTATATACTTCTTTTGAAACTTCTTGAAACTACTTAATTTTAAGGTGTTTCTTAAAATACAGCCTTGATTTTCATATTTCAAGCCCTTAACTTCACTCAGTAGTTTTTAATGGCAGTGTGATTCAAAATAAATTGCTAACTGGGGAAAGTCAAGTTGTTATTACTGCCCAGACATACTGTATGACCCTCATAAATGGAAATTTCAGCAAGATATTTTGATTTAACCTTAGGATATTCTATTGTGGAAGAAGATATTTTGAGAGAGCTTTATGAAAATGTCAAATCAACTTTCTATAGGTATTATTGGATGGTCCAACTATTGATGTCTATACATTGGTGGTTATGGTATTAGTTTCAAATGACACTTTTAGATAAGGGTCATTATTTACTGACTGAGAGTTTTATTGCTTCAGTGTTAGTTGGACTAAATTAGCTGAGAAAAAATCTTATAAAAATTCAAAAAATTTAAACTCACTGTAAAACTTTATAATCGAAAGGTGTAATGCAACTTATAAATCTGTTATATTATAAAGTTTCTGTGAACCGTAATTTTCTTTCTCTGAAAGGCGCTTAAAATCAAAACCCCCCTCTTTAATTTTCATCTTCAAAAACCTGTATCATAAGGAAATTATCTTGCCAAAGGTATAATTGGGAATTTTGTCTTCCAAAAACTAAATTTGAAATATTAATTTTTTATAATGTATTGTATGATTGTTACTCCTAATTTGATCTTTTTTCCCAAGTGTAAATCCAAAATCACTTGAGGATCATTTCTAAAAGCTTTGAATTTGCAATCTTTGTTAAATTTTAATAAAATTAATGAGTTATCTGTATGTTTATTTAGTCAGATTAATACATCAATTGAGATATTTTACCTTGGTAATTCTTGGGTATGTTTCATAATTTCAAATAAATTCACTGTAGCCTGGGTATCTATTCAAAGTTCTATATTGTTATATTGTCAAGATTATGTTGTACAAAGCATTTCGTGAAATAGCTGTTAATAAATTTTTATATTTTTAAAACTATTTTAAATAGATCTTCCAGCAGAAGTTGACAACTACCACAAGTTATGTCCACTTGAGCCTCCTACTGGTGACAGCCCTGTTAAATCATCCACTTTTGGTTATGTTACTTCTGTTTACAAAGCTGCCAATATCAAGACAGGAATCTACTACTGTCTTCGCAGAGTCCATGGTGAGATTTTAAAATACTGTATCTATTGTTTTAAAACTGGGTACCTATTAAAAGTGCTCTTCGCCATAAAGTTTGTTTTGGTTTATTTTCTACTTACTGAGAGTAGGTCTAGAGGGTTAAATTACTGTATGTATTTGTTTATTACTGTATTTGTGTAAAAAATTGGGGGGGGGGCTGTCTCGCTTGCTACTTTACTTTTTCTCAGTTGTCATGCTTGACATCAATAGTAAAATAACTGACTCTTAAACAACTGGTAAGAAATATTTCATAAGTAGTCATTTGCAAGGGTTATGGATGATTTAACTGTTGTTAAAGATTTAGCTTCAACGTTTTGCTGTTTTAAGTTATTGGATTTAACTTCCCCTCTCCTCTCACTTTCTTTCTGTTTCTGATGTGGGTAGACAAAATGCTTAGACTATCTATATCTAAAAATTCATTTTCTGTCCTTGCATAGAATTACATTTTAAAAAGAAAATGTTTACAGTTATAAGTTTAGTTTAATGATTATTTCATTTTATTTAAATTTTCAAAACTTAGTACTGTTTTAAAGACATTTAAACAGCACCAGTCCTAGTGTTTGTGCTGCCATAGGCAAATCCAAAATTACTTGGCCCCTGCCCTCTCTAGGCCACACGAAACTTTAAAAAAGAAGGAATTATAAAAGATTCATTAACTAGACACAGATTATAATTGAATCAATTTTTTATACTAATAAAAATTTAGGAAAAATTACTTTGAGAAACAAAACATACTTTTTAACCAGCTAATATCATGAAACTTGCAGTGTTTGCCATTTCCAGATGGAATTTAATTATATGCCCTTTAAACTGCTAACAAATTTAATAAAATTTTATACAAAATTTAAATGGAAAGAATCTCTTTCAAAACGTCTTTTTGGGTAGTTAAAAATATTTATTTTCAAATCAAATTTATTAAATCATGTTAAATAGCCAGTATAGCCAACTTATTATGGGTATTTTTGATTAGACATGGTTCTTTAATTTATTATATCTAATTTAAATATAGTAATGCCCTTAAGTCTGTCAGTTCTTGTATATTTTAGTGTACTACTCATTTTCTTGTTTCAAATAATAAAAACATATTTTTGCAAATTGTATTTACTTTTTGAACTCCAGTTCATGCTGTTTTGCTGACAGTTATCTATCACATAGGATTGACTCTGCATTAAAAAAAAAATAGTTTTCTAGGATAACTGAATTTTTTAAATAAAATTTTATATTACTTTTCTTTAAAACATATAAATGAAATTGTATTATTTTCAGGGTTCAGAGTATCAAATATGAAATGTTTATCAATTATAGACACATGGAAAAAGCTACAACACTCAAATCTTGTAAATTTACGAGAAGTCTTCACTACCAAAGCATTTGGTGATAATTGTAAGTTTGAGTGCTCATAGTGAGTAATATTTGAGTTTTTATAACTGCTTGCTCTTGCTATCTATTTATATTTTAGGTTCTCATATCTCATTATTTTCCTAATTTAGTAAAAGTATGTTTATAATTTTTTTTTATTTTATATTTTTATCTGGATAGTGAAAAGCAAGCCATAATTCATGCTTGAAAACTTTGTCATACATATCATACATTTAAAAAAATTGAACATTGCATCAATTTAATAATTCATGACAAATGACTTTTTAAGCATTTTTCTTGTGTTATTTATATTGTATGCATTCATGTTTTCTCTATTAGGAATTTAAGTAAATTTTAAAGATTCGTATTTATACTATAAATGAATTTTTTCCCCAACTCGTTGTTTTAGAAAGTTTTATGTTTAAACTATTTATGATAACTTTCATGGATGTACCGTATATTCATGCACTATTACACATGCAAGAGTTTGTTTTAATTGTTTGTTTATGCTTTCAAATGCATTTCTTTCAAAGTATACTGGATATTCAAAATAGTTTTGTCAACTTTGAGGTTTAAAAACCCTGGTTAACTACACAACTGAGAAATTTTACTTAAATTTACCAATTGTATTTCTTTAGATTCAACTGTACATATTTTTCTTTTATAGCTATGGTTTTTGTGCATGATTACCATCCTGGAGCTGATACTCTTATGAATCTTTACTTCAATCAGCAGTCATCTCAAGCTGTAAATGGCTTCCTGCCTGGCTTTTGTGATGCGGATAGCTTGTCCTCCAAATCTGGTAAGAATTACTTTTTTTTCTGTATATGTCTTTTTTTTTCTCGTAAAATTGGATTTTGATCTGCTTATGCACACAGGTTTAGGTAACTTTCTGAAGGGTTTTTCTGAAAACTATTATCATAGGAGTGTCGCAGGATTCTTTCCCTGAGGAAAATAAAGAATTTTTTAAAGTTCCTTAATGCTGCATTTCACTTTTCTTGATTATGACTATCTTTCACTTCATTTTGCTGGAAAGGGGCAAATTGGTTGTGTCTAAAGATTTAACTGGTTTGATTTTTATTTTAAGTAATCCATCGAAGTAATTACTGTTCCTACTTAAATTGTCGTCACCATATTTAAAAAGAAATAAAGATCTTATTGTCTAAGAAACATGACAAGCCAGAAATCATTTCAGTCCACACAACTTTGAAACATTCTTATCAGCACGAATTTCAGTTCTCCTAAATTTCTCAAAAATATTACTGAGAAGACAGAGGGATATGACTAAACTTTTTTTAGGATAAATATGGGGGAATGAAGTATTCAGGACTGTGAATGATGAGAGAATATAACATTGAATCTATGGGTATAAACTTGGTACCAATTTATTATTGAACAATAAATGAAGGAAAACAATGTAAAAATAATATGGAATCTAAGATCAAAGTTCTTCTGTAAAACTGGATTTGATGTGTGTGTGTGTGTGATTTTAAAAAATGTAAATTTTATATATTCATGGAATTCTGTTGTAAATTATCATAGAAGCAAGAAAAAACAATTCAGAATACTCTATTGCTTCACCAGTTTTCATTCGCTTTAAAAACTCAAGAAATTTGTATGAATAGGGTTTTTCAAACAATATGTAATGTACTATGAGTGAAAAATATAAATGGCATTTTGTATTGTTAGAACAATCTATTTTTATTTTTAGGCTTGAGTAATCTACGGCAGCATGCAGGTTTGCTTCCTGAAAGTTTGATTTGGGGTTATATTGTGCAACTCAGCTCAGTTCTCAGGAGCATCCATGCTGCTGGACTTGCCTGTCGAGCATTTGATCCGTCGAAAATTCTCATTACAGGAAAGTCTAGGTATATGGTCATGGTTCTTAATTTTTTAACTTTATTATTTAATGTCTTTAGTGTTTGTTGGTTAAGCAGTGATTGGAAAGAAATGTATTTCATATTATCAGAAAGGTAATGCAAAATATATTTTTCCCCAGTTCTTACTTTTCTTAAACCTAATGTTTAAAATTTTTGTTGGCAAAATGTTTTTAAGTATGTAAATTTATTTTCTCTAGATTAAGGTTGAATTGCTGTGGAATTTTTGATGTTATTACTTATGACTTACATCCGTCGCAAAATCCCAAGCAAGTTACAGCCCAATTTCAGGTATGAACGTCTGTACAAAAAGTTACATAAGTACAAAAGTTCTGTGTAGTGTTTTTGTAGTTTTGTACTGTTTGTCTCTAACGCATATTTATGTGAATTATACATACAAGTGAATATCTTGTGACACTGCATAATTTTCAAGTTCTTGCTTTTTTTTTTTTTTTTTTTTTTTTTTTTATTTTAAATTAATGTGCACTGAATTATCAAAATCATAAACTGGAAACAAAATTTTTCACTTGTAAAAGATAATATCAGAGTCTTGTTCTGGCCAGCATGTTTTGTTTCATCATCACTTTTATAGTCTATAAAAGACATCATTGTGGCAACTTCACTTCTTTCATATTTGTCTACAATGTGGTAACCTTTATAGATAAAATAATCCTTTATGCTAGTATGGAACTCTTAAATGAAATTAGCAAAAATGCCATATTCAAATACTGCAATAGTGGATATTTCATGATGATCTTGTAGTCATAATAGTTAGATGGCAACTGGAGTCTACTAGTTAGTCCCATCAGTTGGATCATGATGATCAAGAATATATGTTTTGGTTGAACAGGGTCAATAATTGTGGTAAGACACAGAAATTTTGGATTATATATTCAACATACAGGAATTGAGTGTTAAAAGGATAAATTATAGGGTAATTGTTTAACCAGGCCATTAATGTAACAAGGTTTTTCACCTTAAGAGTTTTCATTTCTTCATACATTCATGAATTATTTACATTTTTATTTTTCTCTCTAGCAAGAAGATCTGATGGCATTAGGCAAAATTGTTTTAGCTTTAGCTTGTAATACTTTAAGTGCTTGTAAAAGAAACAATCTTACTAGTTCCCTTGAATTAGTATCAAGAAACTACTCAGCTGATCTTCGAAATCTGATTTTGTAAGTTTTATTTTAGCTTTAAAATATGCTATATACTTATTTTTAGTAGGTACTTTCTTTTAAATGCTTAAATTTTTTTTTTTTTTTTTTTCTGTTGCATAATAAAATGTTTTTGTAAAGTTCAGGAAAATTCAGAAGTTTTAATTCATTGCTATGTTCAGTTTTTAAAGTGTTTATGTGTTTACAAATAAGTATCAAGCAACTAAATATTTACTAAAAAAGATTTTAAATTAGGATGTATTTAAATTTAAGAGTGTTAATACGTAAATTATTCCTTGCCTTGAGCTGGTAAATTTATTTGCATTTTTTTTAATGAAAATTAAATTTTTTTTCATTCAATTAAATGCTAAAAGTGTTTTAAGTTCTGAACTAAAATAAAAGACAATGGAAAGAATATAAATTTTATCGAGTAAAAAGCATAGCATCTGATTGGTGGTCACATCATAACAAGTTAATTTTTTTATGAATTTTATTAAATTAAAAAATCTAAAGTCTACAGACAGCAAATATTTCTTAAGTTCAGATTGAAGAACTTTTAATATTATGCTTATGTTTTCTATAGAAAACATAAAATTTTAATTTCTTGAATAACTTTATTTAAAATTTGTACTTTCCTCCTCCTAAGATATCTGCTACACAGTCAAACACGTCCTCGAAGTATCAATGACATAATGCCAATGATTGGTGCTCGTTTTTACACACAGCTAGATGCTGCTCAAATGCGAAGTGATGTTATTGAGAATGAATTGTCAAAGGTATGTAAAATTATAGAAATAACTTATTTTCTTCTTAATTCTTTTTTCAAAACTTATTCTTGTAGTCAAATGCTCCTATAACAAAGAAATTTTGTATGCAGGAAGTTGAAAATGGAAGATTGTTTCGCCTTTTAGCTAAACTAGGAACAATCACAGAGAGAGCAGAGTAAGTTTATATAAATTAACTCTTATGTGAGTGCTGCACTAAATTTGAGAATTTTAATCTTATACATGTTTTTATTAACTAAATTTTTTCTGTTGAATAATCTTGGTCAGTAAATTTTATAAATTGTATATTTGAAATGTTATGTAGTTGAGAGGAAAAGTAACTTGAACAGTCAATATTTTCAGTAACAGCAACTGTTTTCTTAATGAAATAAAATGAGAATGTTATGTTGTTTTTCATACTTATTATTAAATTTTTTAATAGGCTAGGCATGGATCAATCTTGGGCTGAAACTGGGGATCGTTATTTGTTGAAACTGTTCATACTTATTATTAAATTTTTTAATAGGCTAGGCATGGATCAATCTTGGGCTGAAACTGGGGATCGTTATTTGTTGAAACTGTTCAGAGATTACCTCTTTCATCAAGTCACTGAAGATGGACGTCCATGGGTAGATATTGCTCATATTGTACAGTGTCTTAATAAGGTAATTATTATAAATGCTATTACTAACTCAGAAACATTTTATTAAATTACATTAATGTTATTAGTATATCAATGTCTTAAAATTATTTGGTATTTTGGTAAATCTTTAAAAAACAATCTTCTATAAGAACTGCAATCAGTTTTTATGTGGAAATGTTTTATAAATAAAGATTAAGATTAATGATCTTTTTATAATAACAAATGTTGTACCAATCGAATGTTTAGCAAAAGTATTTAAAGTTTTTAAAAAAAGGGGGGAAAAAAAACCTATCTCCTTTTATTTTTTTTGTCAAGAATCAAGGAGAAATTGGAACAAATTTCCCAACTTGCTTAGCTTTATATTTATTTTTGTTGCTGCCAGTTAGAAGAAAAATAGTTGTTTTTTCTTTAAAAGTATGTTGTTTGACAAATATTGTTGCTAACATGGTTAGATTTATTTGGAATTTACAGAATTACAATTTAATAAATCATAAAATGAACAAAACTTATAAACAATAAATGAATGATCTAGACAACTGGTAAAAAAAATTTTCAGAATCATTTTTGATTGAGTTTGATTCTTGAAGTATGTTTTTTATTTGTATATGTACCACCCACACATTACTTTTCAAAATTAAGTCATGTATAAAAGTTTTAAAATTTAATATTAATTTAGTATCTGTTATTTTAGTAGCTAATTTTTTAAGAGTTATGTTTGGTATAAAGTAAATGTTTCAGTTGTAAAATTTAGTCAAAAGCAAAATAATGCTGTTTCTGATGAATTTTATTATTATTTTAAATTGCTCTACAAGTTAATATTCTATTTTTGTAAGAACTAAAAATATGTTTAATATTGTTTTTAATAATTATAGAACAAAGAAAATAAATTCCTTTAACTTCGTGGGTTTATATACTGTTAAGAGAAAAAAATATTTTTTCAAACTTCATTTTTTATTTTTTAAATTTCTGCACACATCTAATTTATTAAAGTATATTTTTTATGGGTAATTCTTTGATATGAAAATATTTACTTTAAAGAAATGACTGTTTAAATTAAATTTGAACAATTTCAACAAATTTTTCCTGTAGATTTTTATGGTTGAATAGATTATCTATTACAAAATAGTGTTATAACGAAACTTTATCTGGATATTCTTATAAAAAAACTAGTCTTTAATTATAGGAATTTATAATATTTTCATATGTAAAATATGAAAATTACACCATTTGATCGTACCTACTTTATAAAATGCAATGACTATATGACTGAATTTGATAAGGAAACTTTGCAGTTGAGAATTTTTAACTCTAGATCACTAAATTTAAATTGGTGTTCTGTGTCACTAATCATTCAATTTAGGCCATGAATTAAAACAATTTTTTTATATATTTTTATTAGTTTCAAACAAATTAGTATAACATAACAATGTTTAGTTCCTGATTAGGAGGTAATGCAGATATTTACTCACTTCCATCTGTTGGAATATGAATTTCTTGTTTAGAGTTCTATTTTATTTCATCCTGCTCTTCATTTGTTTATCATTAGATTCAAATTCTGGAAAATTCTCTTGATCTTCTTGTGAACAATTTTTCATCTAATATATGTAACAATAAAGTCAAAGCTCAAATGCTGCCTGCTGTTTGAAAAGCCCAATTTGTTATGGACATGTAATTTCTGGGGGAAGATCTAGCCCAAATTCAATTTACCTGGGTTAAGGTCAGCAAAGCCTATTGACAGTCATAGTCTGGCATTTGATTCATGCCGTAAGCAAAAAGCCAGTCTAGGCAGAAGTTCTTTTGTAATACTTCATTTTGTTTACCATCTTGGGACTTGGTGTGTAATTCGTGAATGTCCTTTAGCAAGATGCATACCAGTGTCTGACAAACTTAACTCCCCAGACTGAGATGGATGCAGATTTTCCCATGAGAATTAGCCTCAAGCACTTTTTTTCATCTGGGTGGAGGGGGTGAAGGAAATGTTATGCTGTGATTGAAAAGGTGTTAACACAACAGAAACATCTCAAATTCATTTAACTGGCATTAGTGTGTTAGATGAATATTTACTGATCTAGGGTTAAAATAAAATTTATCATTTCATGCAGTTATTTATTTTTAATTTCCTTTCAGCTTGATGCCGGAGTATCTGAGAAAATCTGTTTGATGGCAAGAGATGGGCAAAATGTACTGGTTGTGAGCTATGCAGAATTAAAGGCTTGTTTTGAGTCATCATTCAATGAGGTTTTGAGTGCAGCTCTTGGCCCAAAGCCTCATTCTTAGTAAATACTGGACTGTCAATTTTAATTCTAAAAATAAACTTGCAAAGGACTTTTTAGCTTGCAAGGAAGGACTTCATTGAGTACAATTTTAATCAAAGGGCCTGTGAAGCTGAGATTCAATGTCATATCAAATCAATGGAGTCGAAGTGCTCACCTTAAATTGTTGTGTTGCTTTTGCTGTCATCTTTCTTTATTTTTTGGACTATCATCTTGTTTTATTTTGTTATGAAGCATCAGTTTAACTAAAAATAATCAATATGAATTATTGTTATAGATGGTGAAATTGAGGATATGTGGATATGTTTAGTTCATAAAAAAAGTAACAAAGAGAATTTCTTCTTTTAAATTAGCTGCCAACACTTGTAATAAAAATCATTTAATTTTCATTTTGGTTTTTTTTTATAGATAATTTTATTTTAAAATGCTCTATATAAATAATAACCGTTCTCTTTTGGAATTAAAATTTAAATCTTGAGTTGACTGTAAACTGTACCTTCTAAAGTATAATTTACTCTTTGCACATCAGCAGACAAACAAGAAGAGTGTTGACTTTTCAGAGCCAATTTCCATGGGCTAATTAACTGCTGGCATGGATGCTTATAGCCAATCAAGATGAGCTTTAAGCAGTAGGTCTCAGTCTAATCAGCCCTTGTTGCAAATAAATAAATTTTAATGTACAGAGCCAAATCACTTTTGTTTTAATAAACTTATTTTAAAACAGCTTTATGCAGTTTGTTTTAAAGTGCATAAAATGTTAAAATGTTTTAATTGAATATAGCATGACATATTTTGGAAAACGTTTGTTATATCATTGAGCATTTATTTAAATTATTTTTCTAAAAGCTTTTTAAATTTAGAAACCAAATTGATTGGATTTTTTTTAAATGTTATTGAATTATATTTATATAGTGTAAATAATATTGCTATTTATATAAAAAATATTCTTGTTATTTTTAATGTTTAGCTTTTTGTCAGAAAAAAATCTTTTGCTGTTATGTTAAAAAATATGAAATCCTTAATTATAATAACTTTTAAAATTTTATATATATAATCACTTCTTAACCTTTCTTCAATATAATAAATTCTGCAATATTTGTTTATCCTGCTGTTTTGTTTTCATTTACCCTCATATTGTTAAAGATATTGACTGTAGTACTCCAAACTAAACTTACTGGCTGTTTGTTGTATAAAGTTGTTTTTCTTAAGCACACAACTCATTCCTTTCCATTCAGGTTGAATAAATGTGACTGATCAGCATTTTTCAAACCCAGATTTGATCTGATTTCTTATCTATAGCTTGCAGGTCCTTAACCCCAAAGGCTGGTGAGATATTTTCTTTCAAAGAAATGTGATGATACTTGTATTTTGCATTTTGTTCCTAGTTTTGATTACTCAAATTTATACATATGGAGATGCAAACATTTCTAAGCTCTGTGTGAAGGTGTAGTAGTACTTATGGAACTGCATTTCTTGACACAGTGTTTGTTAAAATGCGAAAATTTATTTTTTCATATTTTGTAAGAATCGTCATGTTTACATGGAGTATTCCTCCTGAGGAATATGAACCTTTTTAAAGAACTTTCATCCAGATGTACCATTAACATTTTTCATAATGTAGTTATATACCTAAATTATGTTTTGTAAAGTCCTGTTATACTTCTATTTATGGATATTTCCTATTATGTACTTATCTTTTTCAATACTGGAATTGAACCCTTACAACATGACCCATAAGATATAATAAATGCAATAATGTAATACAAATTGTAATATATTGTTAATATTTTTTAATTTTGAACTTTTCTTTTATATTTATGATTCCTAAGTAATTGCTGTTACTTCATATTTTGTATATTTAAATCATAATGTTTCCTTTTTTATTCATTTTTTTTTCATAATACTTAGTTTGCTGATTTCGTACATAGTTTTCTAAACACTGTTGGGACCCATTTTTGTGTTTTTAAATGTTAATTTGGAAAGAGAAAAAAAAATGTAAAAATCAAAAATATTTTTAAGATGAGGAGACAGTATTTTTGCAGTTTGCAGTGTTCACTTCTAATTTTTGTATGCTCTTTGTAATGTAATCAACTGCCATGTAAAATGCTATGATTTTAAATGCTTTATATATACATATATATATAACTGTTGGATAAATCTCTGCTCAGATGAAAATATGAATGTATTGTTTAATTTTTACATGTTTATTCAGTGAAAATTTTGTAGTTAAATTTCACTTCAAATTTGTTAATTAGATCATTATTGCTTAAATGTATAATCAGTGTATTTCCAATTTATTTTTCACAAAGATTATAAATGCATGATTCAATTTTTGACAATTTATTTTATAATTGAATTGGTGTATATCTTATGTTAAACACACATTGCTTATAATTTTTATTTTGTGTTTATGATTAAATTGTTAAAACCATAAGAAATGCATATTATGGGTAATTTTTAGAAGTAAAACAGTAGTATTTGGCATCTAATTTAGCGTTCATCATAAAGTGTATTATATTTTTAATTAATGAGCTTGTGTATCTACAAGCATATCTCACACGAGATTAAATATGTGATAATTCTTGGAATGGGTCGGTTGTATGATTTACTGCTAAAATACTGTTCACCAGATCTGTACTGAAAACAATGCCATTGCATTTTTGTTGTATGTCATGTCCCTTCTCCATTTCTATGGTCAATTTTCATGAAATCAACAATGTGCAGTTTGACAATTGAAATGTGTACTGAATTTGTACAAATGTATTTGAGAATAAAGATTTTATTTTCATGAGATACATGGCTTGTTTTTTACCCCACTCCTGTTTTTCTTTTTTGAGTTTGATGCTCCTTATAAATCAAAATAAATCTTAATACAGGGTTCTCACAATCTTTAAAAGTCCTTAAGAACTCCTTAATTTTAGCTTTCATTTTTAAGGGCCCTTAAAACTACTTAACTTTGAAATTTGAACACTATTGATTTCTTCCATGGAAAGATATAAAAGAGAAGTAGCTGAGTTACAGAAATTGAGCTAAAAAATTTCTGATACAAAAAAAGAAATCTGTTGAACTTTCAAAATGAAATTATGTATGTGAATTTCCACTATTGGAAATTTCTTTGTAAATAGTAAATATTTGTTCATAACATTCTTTTACATTTTCTAGCTAAAAGTGCAGTATTAATAGTAAAGAAAATCCTCAAATACATATATGTTGTCAGTATATTACTATAGTAATTCAAAATTCCTTTCCTTGATATTTTTAAAAAAATTATGAAAATACTTTTAGCTTATTAGTATTTTTTATGGTCATGAGCTAGAAAACTTATTTGACAAATAATCTTTCACATGCTGAAAAAGTTTAAAGTATAAAGTCAGCTGTCCTTTTCTAATAGCTAACAGTCATGCAGATTTTAATTAAATGGTGCATGGAGGGTGGGGATTTGTTGATATTTCAGTTACTTATGGAAGTTTAATTTTCTTTGGATTGGAGGTAATAGAAAAGTCTAAAACTTTCTTCTTTCTCGTGCAATGTCGGTTGTAATCAGCTAGTATACACAAACATATATATATATATATATATACGAGTCATTTTTAAACCCTCAGAAAGTACTGTTTATAATGTATTTTATTTACAATTTATTTTTAGTTTGATCACTTAAACTTTAGATGACATTTTTCAAAATTAGATTTTGTCAGATAGATTATCTTATATTAATTTTTATACATTTTTAAAAACTTAATTCTGGAATATTGTAGGGCATTTCTTGAACATGCCTTGTCTGGTTCATAATCGTTAAAAAATACGTTCCTCAGGAAATAGGGTTTATGTCATTGTGCAGTGTATTTCAAGTAGGTCCTTATAAAAAGTTACTTTGGTCCTTAGAAAGTCCTTAATTTTTCTTCTGGAAAAAGAGTGGGAAATCTGTAATATAGATTCTAAAAGTGTTTTCTTTGACATGTGCACTAGTGAGTAAGCATGCTATTCATAGCAGTTGGCCATATAAATTTTGATTTGGCAGCTGCATATTGTTGAGGTATGTTCAATTTTTTTTTTGTTTGTGTGTAATAAAATTTATTTTATTACACAAAAAATCTATCTTCCAACTTATCATTTTGGCCAATGGAAAACAAATCAATGGTTTTTTAGCACTTCACACGTGTGATATATCCCGACAATACTACATAACCACTTTTCACATGCCTGATTTAGTTAAACTAAAAGCATCTTCATTAAGAACAGCTTTTCTAAGCATGTAACTTTGACCACCAATATCTCATGACAATGCTCTTGCAAACTATGAACTGCTCTGCACAATTTGATAGCAGGAAAGCTAGTAATTCCATCTAGTAGTTAAAGATAGAATTAATCAATACTTTTTATTTACACACACACACACCAAAAAAACTTTTTATGTATTTGTTGCAAATTGCATTTTAACCTTTTTTTTTTTTTTTTTGAAGAGTTATTAAATCCAAGTTTTTCCTTAATTTTGGATCTCACAGTATAGATGAATATCTGGAACATGCCACGTGGATAGGCAAAGTAAATAGTACCTTCCCTTAAAATATAAAGAATAATCATTAAAATGCAAAAAAATTGCTAATTCTTTTAAGGATAAGCCTGATAAGATTCTGCTGCCTTTCAATTGCAATGTTTACTTTAACACTTCATTGTTATCGTGCATGTGCTATAAAAGATTTTTACCAAGCTCATTTTTGTGTGAGGTGAGGAAACAGAATATATTCTACTGCCAGGGAGACAGAAATGAATTTTTCTGAGGAATAAGTAAACTGCATTCATTTCTCAGGAAGTCTTGTTTCCAGGGCATTCAACATTTTGTAATAACCACAAATTAGTCTAAAGGTATGTGCACATAAACATGATTTATTTTTTATAGTTCATATATATATATATATATATATATATATATATATATAGAGAGAGATATATATATATATATATATATATATATAGAGAGAGAGAGAGAGAGAGAACATATCTCGGCTTTTTTTTTTTTTTTTTTTAATTTTGAGTAATATTTTGCTCAATAAAACTGACTACTTTGAAAAATTGCTATCTGCATGTACTTTATAAACAGGTTGTTATCAAATTGATGGAAACACCTGTAAATTAAAGACAGACATTTAATAATGTGCTTTCTAAACATTAAAATATAATATTCTAGCTATCATTTTTTGTTTAATATACATTTTTATATTAAGCAAAAATTGGTAGCTAGAATTGTATATTAATGCTTAGAAAGATAACCTTAGGGAAATTGTATATGTCTCCAATTTTTGTCAAACGCATAAAATGTCAGACCTCACAGACTTTCAAAAAGGTCAAACTGAAAGAGCCTGATTAAACGGAGCTAATATGACCAAAACATCCTAATTGTTAGGCATTTTAAGAGGTAGGGTGTCTAAAGTCAAGACAGCGTGTTATAACAAGTGTGACAAAGAAAGACTGACAATTACTGAAGCAGGTTGTAATGTCTAGAAACAAAACACCTGTTGTCAAAGTGACTTCAGGGCTCAATCAGCATATGGAATCGCCAATGTCAATAAAGGTAATTAGGAATCACCATTATAAACAGAATATATGCAGTAGAGCAACAATCCCAAGCCACTTGTCACAAATGTTAATACCAAAGATTGACTACAGTGATACCCCAACCACATGACTGTTTTCCACTTGTCAGTTTATCAGGTTAACACAACAGGATGGGTGCACATTTGCAGGACACCTGTAAAGTGTATAAATGGGATTGCCTCCTTCCAACTGTCACATATGTTGGTGGTGTAAGGGCAGCTGTGCCAAGCTTTTTTAATAATTATCCGCTTAGTTCCAACATTTAGTTATCAATGATGTCCAACATTTAGCTATGCTGATTGAGACGGTTGTGAGAAGAATATGTTAGGAATATATATAAGATGTAAGAATAATTCTCGATTCTACCAAGTCATGCAAAACTTTCAT
The DNA here is from genome assembly GCA_032207245.1 of Pardosa pseudoannulata. Lineage (NCBI taxonomy): Eukaryota > Metazoa > Arthropoda > Arachnida > Araneae > Lycosidae > Pardosa > Pardosa pseudoannulata. The sequence continues at coordinate 68,057,236 of CM063501.1, forward strand.
GCTTGTGTCAATAGATGGCGCCAGTAACGCAATACTGGCCGTACGAATGAAATCAATTTCAGGCCGTGTAAATAAGTCAAAGCAGGACAAATGAGAATCACATTAAACTTTTGCTATCTGAATTTTTTTTTAATTTAATTATGATTCACTGTTACGTTGTGTAATCTTTATTTTTACTTGAGTCTGTAACGTGGTTAACGATAGTCATAAATTGAATATATAGATATTGAGGTTATAAATTTTTTACTCCCTGGAATCTCACAAAATTTCACGTGTATTTCTATACCTAGTTATTCAAAATTATGCGCCGATTGTAATTTATATCAATCCCTAAGACAAGCTAGCAATTTATTTTTGGATTTGTCAGTCTATAAATTGATTCATCTACCCATCACTGTGAAACAGAACCGTAAATAGGAAAAACATTTTACGAGAAGGGAGAGGTTGTCAAGTTTCTGTGTGATAATTTTTTAATATATCATATATATCATTTTGTGAATATGCACTTCATAATACAAACATCTGAAAGATTTACAAAGGAAGAGAGCATAAAAGATTTGCTTAAAGCAGGTCGAATAAAAATACTGACGAAAATAAAAATGTTTATAAATTCTTTTATTTTAAGTTTTAAATACACATTTTTCTCCAAAATATGCCCATATTAGAGCTTCTTAGGTACGAGGTAATATTCCTGGAGTTTCATCTCATCTGCTATAGAGAAAGAAATTGATAGTGTGCAGCAGGGCCGTAGCCAGAAATTATTTTCGGAGGGGGACCAAGGAATAAAGATATCTTTATTTGTGAATGGTACTTTCAATTGATGAAAGGGAAAGCACTGTATTTCCGAAATACAGTGCTGTATTTCCGGCTAGCGGAAAGGAAAGACTTTTGTGGTCTGAGCGGTTTTTTTTTTTAAAGAGAATAGCTGTTTATGTTCATGAACAGCTAGGCAGATAGCACATACACAAACGTGGGATATTATCTATCTACAAAATGGTCTTTCAAAATTTCGGGGAGGGACCAGTCTCCCAAATCCCCCCCCCCTACCTACGGCCTTGGTGTGCAGTAATTCTAATACATGCGGTCAGCAATTGGGCAGAATTTCAGCCATCTGCCACCTACAGCGGTAGTTGTTAGATTAACACAAATATCAACTCGCTTGGAAAACTGGTCTCTCATTTGAAAACCACTCAGTTATTCTACACTCATGTTCAAAATTAAGAGAAATGTCAGATTTGATCAATGATCTCCAGAACAACAGGACCAATTTTAATGAAATTTTATATTACATACATTGATACAATACAAAACAAACAACCACTCAACAATTTTAAACACACACGTATACTAGTGCGTAACACAAGGAGTCAGAAGGTATCGGTTGCAGAATAGAACAATAAAATCAAATAATAGGGGGTACAATCCCCTCTTACAGATATACAGGACTCGCAGCGTGATTGCGTAATTGAAATAAGGCAATTTATGAATTCCTGTGGCAATCAATCACACTCGTTCAGCAACGCTGGTTTCAGGCCCTGGATGGTTCTCGGATGGAGGTTGCAACTTGCAGTTGCCCTCCCCAGAGAGTCCCAAACATGCTCCGTAGGGTTGAAGTATGCCGTTCTTCTACTGGTTCTGCCAACACATACGTACATTCTTATAAATTCGACGTAGAAGATTTGCACCTTTATCTCGAAGTAGGGGTTTTACATTTCGTTCAGTTCTTTTCATGAAACTTTACAAAACATACAAATTATCTTAATTTTGAATATGAGTGTGTTTCTGTTGGCGAAACATGTAACCGCGGCTGAAATTCACCGACAGCTGGTAGAGGTTTATGGAGAAACTGATGTTCCGTCCGAATGGAGTAGAAAGTTTGCGACCGGTAGATAAATGGTCACCGAAACTGTTGGGATATCACCAATCTCCCTACATCCCGGATCTCGCTCTAAGCCACTTTCACCTCTTTCCTTACTTAATCACCTAGGATTCGCTTCAGACAAGAAAATGAAATAGTTTGCGATAACGTGGTTGAATCCATAAGGACAAGATAGAAGAGAATATTTAAATTACCCCATGAAGCAAGAAATGTCTAAATCGACATGGGGATTATGTCGAAAAATAACCCATGTATGCACTATCGTTTGTGTTAACTGTAAGAAATAAAATATACCATTTTCACTGCAAGTTTTGAAACTTTATATTTTAATTACCTTATGTATTTTTATTAAACCGTTACAGTTCCACCATTTTCATTTAAAAATGCACAAAAAATTTTAACACGTTTTTAATTTGAAAAACCTATTCATTTTTACAGATAATTAATTTGAAAATGTGCGTTTAGAATCAAAGATTTTTTTTTAAACTGAGTACAAATAGACACCAAACAAAATTGTTTTTTAAATAACGTATGAATGTCATTTGTACACATGGTAAAATGCCTAAAAATTTCGGACGAGGGGGGGGGGGTTAATCCTTCAATACCTTCTTCCTTGGCTACGTCCTTGCAGTTAAATAATTCTTTTGTAAGGAGGTGGTCAGTCTATCAGTTTTTTATTCTTAAAATAAAATTATTTTTTCTTTCTGATCTCTATTGTCACAAATGATATCAAGAGATCAGTCCCCGAATGAACTCCGGGCAAACAATTTTGAACTGCAGAAAAAAAAGAAGACATTGTTCTGCTTAAAAACTGATTTCAATCCTTAGACCGAACAACTGTCTGAAAAAAATGATTAGAAACACGTGACTAGACCACGCGAGTTCAAAGTCCACAATGATCTGAAAGGAAAATGACTGACGTAATTGAGAAATGCTTATGGCATTAAAAAAACTAGGTGAAGAACGCGGTAACAAATTAAACGGGCGTCCTCGTAATCAAAGGTCAAATTTAAAAAAGAAAATGGTACTTTGAAATGTTTTTATTCTATAGTTGTGAAAGAATAAATTTACTTTGCTTTTTATCTGTCTTCGTGAAGCATGAAGAATGTGTTTTAGCAAATGGAAGACTTAGGTTTAAATGGATTTTTAAACGGATGCTTTCCATTTATTCAGTATTTTTAGAAGAACTAGTGTAAAGAACTTATTACAAGCTGGGCCTGATTATCGCACGGGCACTTGGGGCACGAAAATTTAGTGGAGTGCTTGAAACACATATTAAGTGGGGAAAAAATACAAACATACGCTACCATCGTTAAGTTTTAATAAATTATTGTACGAGGTAACTGTGTTTGTGATGAACTCTAATGTTTCCTATTTACTTTAATTTTACTGTTATTTACCTGATAATTAATTCCCTCAACGAACCTGGTGCTATTTTTTATCCTATGGGTTATTGCATATTTATAAGACAGATTATTAGCAACGTACCACTATAAACCATTAAATAATTTCATCAATTTAAATTATTTTTAATTCTATTATTAATATTTATTTTCTGCACCACACAGCTTGTGAGTGGGACAAGATAAAAATAAAAAAAAGTGGGTTACTCTGTCTTTAAAAGTCCTTATTTTTTAGCATGGCTAAACAGAGATAATAATGATTACGTAAAATGAAAATTTGGTGTTTTTGATTTTGAATATTAATTTAATGCTAATTTCTTAAATCTATTTGCTAATTCAATGTTATAATTTATATATGACTGTAATTATGATAACTTGTCTCTATAAATTTGCATGGGGGTGGAGGGCACAAAAATTGGATTGTGCCCTGGGCACGAAAGTATCTTAGTCGGGCCCTGATTACTGATAAGCTTACTGGCGTATTCTTTTGTATTAGCATGCAATAACACATGAGAAATCAGTTAACAATAACAATTTATTGCCATAACAACAGAACAATGCATAAACACTTAAATTACAATTCTAAACGTATCTCATAACACATCTCTAAACTGAACTAAACTTAACAGAAATGAACTCTTTCTAGAGGGAAGGGGAAAACAACCTGTTAAGCACATCTCCCAACTGAACGCCTATTTGGGAAGAGCACAACATAACCTAACGTAAACCTAACACATACACCAACATCAGTCTCTTCCGAGACTATATATACCTGCTAATTTACATAAGACTCATTCCGGAGTCAAATATACCACATCCGCTAAATTCAGATTGACTGTGGCTAATAACGTCAATAGTAGGAAGGGGCGTTTCCGGGGATCGGAGGGAAATTAAAAATAAACCAACTGAAAATGATTTTAAGAAAATTAAGTTGGCAGTTAATCGGGCTATTTTACGCTTAAAATTCTGAAAATGCCAACAATTACACGTCAACCTATAATCTTTGAAAATTCAACATATTCAATTTACGATTCACTTTTCTTCGATGAAGAATGCGCGGATGCTAGGAAGGAGCGGAAAAAAATTAAGAAGTCATAGTTGTATAAAGGTTGGAAACCGGTGGGTAACTAATGTAACGGCATGATTTAGCGGAGTGTGGCTTTGAGAGGTGGACTTCGCTTGTGTGGATACAAAGGAATTGTTTTCCCCGGCACCATGATGTCTAGACTTTTGTGTCCTATAGTAGCGAAACATTAGACCAGACAACCCGGCACCCAGACTGACAGCCAGAAATATGACCATCGGAACTACAAAGGAATTGCTGGGACTTTGGATCTAGCCGACACGAATTCCAGAGACACCTGGGATTGCGGCCGGTGATTGTTTAACCCAGACCAATCCAGTTGGTCGAAGGTGAGGTCATCGCTAGATGATCCAATAATGAAATTGTGGGTGAGGCCCCTCACGTAGAAAGAGACGAGAGAAGATTTTTCTAGCGAAGGAGTTAGTTAGCTAGCAACCAGCTAATTCGGAGGTCGCCTTGACCAGTCTCTCTATCGGAGAGTTTTTTTTTAGCTATAATCCCACCTTGGGATCTTTTCTTTTAAGAGTAGCCAGCGTCGGCTACCTCGGAGGTCTTTGTGATCAGTCTCTCCATCGGAGAGTTGTATTTAGCGAAAATCCCGCCTTGGGATATATCTCTTGCTGAGATTGAGAACGATACCCTGTGCTTTGGGTTTCCTTTTTAATATAATCCTCTTCAGAATTGATTGCATATTCCCCCTAGGAACTCTGTGTTTTGATATTCTTCGAAGAAAACCAGTTGTGATCTCTACTTATCGCGTCTAACTGAGAGTTCTTTCTACTTAATTACTTCAGTGAACTTTCGCGCGAGCTACCGAACTGTTTCTTCCGTCGGATCACCAATATTTCGGCAGAGTCAGATCTTAGATATTGCACGTCTCTACTCAGGCCTACGTGTTATAGGATCATTTCTATAGCATGATTAGCGAGTTCTTTTGTGTTATGAACTCACGAATCCACTCTTCTATCTCTTTGCTCTTTTATGTGTTTATTTTTCGCTCGTTGTCATTTTTGTGCTTACTGACAGAAGCCTCTGGATTGAGAGGCTCGGCCCATATGGTCCAGTTGCATCACCACCTTTGATGCCTTTGATGAGGCCTACGTGTATCGAATCACATACCTGTGATCTGAAATTTTTTTTCTTTTGTGTATATAGAAATGATGTTTATAGTAGAGGTGTAAATAAATTCATTATTCCAGACACACCTGATTCTTCATTGCGTCACCTAAAACAGGGACCGGATACGTTACATTATATACAAAATATTCTCAAACCTTTTCAGTCCCGAAGCAGATTTGAATTTGGAAATTCGGTTAATTTGAATAGGTTTTACCTCATTAAATTTTACCTTGCTGATATATACTTTATTTAAAAAATGTAACAACTAAAATGTATTGTCGGTACAAGGTAGTTTCGTTATTTAAGCTTGCAGGGTATTAGATTTCACCGTTTAATTTTTTTTCTGCATCAATTTTCCAATGCTGATAGAAAATACACACATGTTAAAAATATGAGAATAAATTTAGGGCAAAATTGCAAATCCATGATTGTATATATATATATATATATATATATATATTATATATATATATATATATATATATATATATGTATATATATATATATATATAAATATATATATATACATATATACATATATATACATATACATATATATACATATATATATATATATATATATACATAAATATATGTATATGCATATGTATATGTATATGTATATATATATGTATATGTATATGTATGTATATGTATATATGTATATATGTATATATGTATGTGTATGTATATGTATATATATATATATAGGTATATATATGTGTATATGTATGTATATGTATATATATGTATATATATATGTAAGTCTAAAAAAGGGATAGTTGGAAATTACGTGAGTTATAAACGATTTTAAAAAGGGAACTCTTTTATAATAATAAAATAAAGGAAAAAGACCCACGCTTGCGTAACATTTTGGAGTAATCCGGTCAAGCGGAAAGATATTTGAAGAATTGATGATTAAGCGAACCTATATGAGTTAGCTAGCACGTGGACATGGAGCTGTCAACACCTTTCCACGCTTAGCTCCGTCACTAACAAATGAAAATGGCGCAAGTTTTGCTTTTAAATGAAACGATGATTTAATAAACTTATTATTATCAAGAAAGACTGTTTTCCATTCGCCTTAACACTGGACCTTGTCATATATATAAGTGTCATATATACCATGCTATATATATATGTGTGTGTGTGTGTCCGCCTCATAAATTCGATGACAGACAAACAGATAACATAGGCTATTATTATATAAGGGATTGTGTCAGAAATTGTGGCACAACTAGGTATTTAACTATTAATATTTTATTTCACGATAGATAATTGTACCACTCACAGGCGAGTGCACCCCTCCTCCAGCTTCCCTACTCTATTTACTGATGACTCTTTTAACTTTTCATCAAATATTTAAGTTTTCGCTCCACATTAAGCACTTACAGATTTATTTTTTTTTATCATTTCCCATAATTATTCTACCAGCGTTCACAGTCGGAGCACGTGTCACCTCGAAACAAGTAAGGCTTATCTACTGCATTTCGACACAAGATGATTAGGTAAATCGTTCGTTAAAATACATTCGCTGTGCGTCTCGAGATAGTCTTAACTTCGATCGTGAAAGAACTCGATTTATAAACCTCATAAACGCAACCGCGAAAAGGCCCTTCTCTTTAATTGAGTAAGTGCTATTAAAAAAAAAAAACGGAAGAAAGATAAAAGAGACTCGAACGAAAGTGATGAAGTAGGAACGATGTGTATGAGTTGTGAATGTGGGTCAATGGAATATAAAGTGATCCAAACAGACAATAAAAAAATAAATAAAAAACAGTTCGCTGAACTCTACCCTTGGAATTTCAGTCCACTGCTAGAGTTTGTAATGCTTTAAGTTTTCGTCTTCTATCAATGAAACTGTATATACCAGAGTTCTTCAAGCTATATTACGCAAAACCTTTCCAATTGCTCCGTGAAAAGGTAAGACATATTTAAAATTGAAAATATTTTTATCAAACATATAAAAAATTATTAATAATTAGGAAAATTAGGAATAAATTATAATTGAAATTAAGATTATTTTACCGAACAAAGTGGGACAAAAAAAATTGAACAACGTATGCTCATATCATTTTGCGCTCTCGGTGTGATAATACTAATTTTATATATATATATATATATATATATATATATATATATATATATATATATGTGTGTGTGTGTGTGTGTGTGTGTGTGTGTGTGTGTGTGTGTATGTATGTAATGAGACGGACTTGTCGATGGGGGGTTGCAGTCATGGCCATAAAAATGATACCGTTTTAGCTAAAGACCTTTATTAAGATAACGTTGAAGGACGGGTTCCCACTTCATCATAGGGACAGGACAAACTGAAGGGTCAGCTAACATGAAGTTCTATGTACAAGACCCTTAACACCTCGGTCAACATCTATGGGAAAATATTTCTAGAAAAATCTGTCTCCGACAGCGTGTATCCACTTTTTATTTGGAAATTTCCTAAATTGTCCGCTAGGACCATGTAGGATTATAATTGGTCAGGCCCCTTCTCTGACAGCGTAAACTGTAGCCCCAGTGGCCAATTTAGGTTAGGGGTTAAAAAGTGGAATTCAAAATGACGCGGGAAATTTTAGCCCTTGATTTAAGTTTTGAAAACCCATGAGAATTTTTTTAACTTTAATAATTAAAAAAATTCTCATAAAAATCTCCTCTCTCCCATTCTAATTCCTTAAAATCTTTTTCCCAGCCTCTAAATGTCTTAATCAAAGGAGTGTCTTCGACTTAAAATTCTTCCCAAAACTTTCTATCCTAAAGATGTAAATTTTCTGTCTATTCAACACGTTTCCCAGCTGTCGCCAACAAATGGCTCCGCGTTTTTCCTGATCTTGCACTTAAATTCGCAGAATAAGAGGGAAAATTCTTTCTGTCTTCGCTCTTGGGTGCACCTCTGTTTGAGCAGAGTGATCTCTGAAATAAAGTTTTAATTCGACTTGTGCCGGTCTCTTCAACGTCGGCCAACTGCATTTTTATTACTACCAGCTGTTTAGTTTTCTCCTTGTCCAGCAGTTTTATAATTTTCATATATATATATATATATATATATATATATATATATATATATACATATATATACATATACATACATATACATACATATACATACATATACATACATATACATACATATACATACATATACATACATATATATACATATACATATACTATATATATATATATATATATATATATATATATATATATATATATATATATATATATATATATAATATATATATATATATATATATATATATAAGTTAGAGTTACCAAAATTCAAAGCGAGTCAAGTTTATCTTATCTTAAACTATTGATCCGATTCTAAAATAAATTGGTATAAATAGGCGTCATATCACAGCGAAAAATACTGTCGTCTTTAAAATGTTCGAAATCCACTCCTTCTTCCTTTTCGAGCGTTTAATGCCATTATATTAAATCCCATTTCAAGAGCAGGTGATTAATTTATCAATTTATCACATAAATAAGTAAGAATAACATTCTTTTCTAGCATTATAACGTCATTCCTTTAACCATCTCATTTAATTATTTCTTATTTTAAATTATTTAAATATCGTCTGAATTATTTTCATACGTTTTATTGCTGCACTTAGATATTACGTAAATAATTTTCTTTCATATTTGGTTTAAATAATAGATTAGGTACATGTGGGATAATTCTAAATTTAATCATCGATTATTTTTTGTTGCAAGATAGTTCTCAGCTGAAAAAACAAACCATTTTTTTTACCTGCTTCATAGGGTACTTTACAATTTTGGAAAACTAAAAATTTTACTGATCCCGTCATATGACGGGTGTAACGTCATGGTATCCTCGGGTATCGTGTGGGTGTCGAAGTGGTTATGACACGACGTGCAGCTTAGAAACAATAACAGCGTTTATTCTTGATTAAAATGAAATATGTACAAATTTTCCAAATGGAAATCACGTAGCTCAGGCTGGCTGGTGCGGACCTAAAAATTCTAGGTTCAAGGCGAACCTAAAAAACAATCTGCGGACAGGTGCGTGCTGACAGATACCGTTGTACAGGGGTACAACTGGGCCTCCTTGAGTCCCACAAAAAGCTGAAGATAAACTCTCCCCCCCCCAAAAAAAAAAAAAACCAAACACTGTCCTTTCTCTTTTTCTGGGGGCTCTCCGGCGAAACACTCGCAGCGCCTGACGTCCCCTTTCGCCTCTTCCCATTGGCTTTTTCTTTCCGCGTCAGTGTCCTGGTAGCCTCTGAATGGCTTATTCGGGGGCGCCTTACTGTCTGACATTTCGTTGTCCCGTCTGTCTTTCGGATTCCCCTCCAACATCTCAAGGCGCGGTCGAAGTTACAATCCTTTGTAGTGTAGTGTCAAAAACCCATACAGAGTGTCGTCCTGCCCTGGGCTTTAACAAAACCCCTTTGTGAAGCCAATGGGATGTAGAGACGTCACACGGGTTATATGCTAGTTATAAAAGAGTTAAAGTGAAAAAGTTTGTTATCAAAAATTGAATCTAAATCTTAAAAGTTTTATTTTATTTTTAGATTTAACACATTGCACCATTTTATTAAAAAATGATTTCATTTCGACTTCCCACTAACTTTAAGCTTTTGTTGGTCAGTCATCTATCGAGGCACATACTCTTTCCGTGGAAACTACCACTGGGTCATCTTCGCTTTAGGAATAGAAGTCAAGTTTAAGTTCAGGGATTTCACTAATGGTTTCAAGATATAACTTGCAGGATATAACTTGCAATTGGTTTCAAGATATAACTTGCAAAAACAACATCGGAAAATAGTGTGAGCTTACAAGCAATAAGAAAATATTGGATAACGTGAACGATGACGTCACAACCAATCATGGAGCGTTTTGATGTCACGTGATTTTCGCTCAACTTTAAAATTAATTTTTAAAATGATAGACCCAGTTTTTTACATAAACATTTGATAAGAAAATACATTTTATTCAGTAAATTTTTTCTAAGGTCTCCGTTTATTATATATTTTTCTCATTGACATTTTCATCTGTTAGCAAGCGTCTTTATTGACGAGATTTTCATCATCTTCCCTGACTTCTTTGATGAAACATAGTGTTTTTCTCAAAGAGCTTCAAAACCATTTCTAGTACGATTTATATTGTCATTATGTTTATATAAATGATTTGATTGAAGGCTGGATAAACTTATAAAATGTTTTATGTAAAAAAAATATGATAGCCTTTAAAATCTAAGGTCTCCGTTTTTATGACACATTGCTTTTTTGTTACACACTGCTGTTTAGCAAGCGCCTTTTTTTGACGAGGATGCAAATTTGTTCTTCTTTGAAAACATAGTGTTTCTAAAGAGCGAGGACACACACACACGATTTACATTGTCGTTAGTTAGTGTGTGGCTGGAGAAACTTCGAGGACACAGAAATATTTAATAATGCAAATTACTTTAATAAACATTCTGAGAAGCTTAATATACAGAGGAGGTCTAGGTATAAATTTGTTAAATTCTCTCGAAAATTCATATTATTCCTCTCTCCCACACACGTCACTCAGACACACACACTCACATAACATTATATAGGAAAAAAAAAAACTGTTAAATCAGAAGTTAACTAACTTAGGAAGTTATTACGATGGACTCTGCTACTCTGATTTGTAGTGCTTTGTTCAGGAATGTGTAAAAGAATATTTTCATAACACACACACACTCTCTCCCACAATAAAAAACACACATAATATATATATATATATATATAAATACATACATATATATGTGTGTGTATGTATATATATATATATGTATATAGATGTATATATATATAATGTATATGTATATATGTATATGTATATATATGTGTATATATGAATGTGTATATGTATATATATATATATGTGTATATATATGTATATGTATATATGTATATATGTGTATATATATATGTATATATATATACATATTATATATATATATATATATATATATATATATTCCATTAATGTCCGAGTCCTTTCTGCCGATTACATATCGATGCATTACTTAAATTAATGCATAAGTTATTATGGACTGTACTGAATTAAATAAATATTAAGTTTAAACAACTTTGAATAGGCGATTTCACGCAGCGGTGCCCATCTCAACTTATGGCGATTTTGGCTTTATTTTCAAACGGAAGACCAGCTTATTGGTTTCCTATTGGCTATCATAACCATGAAAATGAATGGGAAGGGCATTAAAGTCGTACATGACTTTGTTTGAAATCCCTCTATGAGAGCTTTATTAACCCTTTCGTGGGCCGTGGGAAATTTACTTCCCACCGATACAATCCTACAAAATACCCTTGTGGGAAGCGCAAAACGCATTATAATATATTGGTCTTGTTATTGAAACGACGGGAAGACTGATTCCTGCTTCGTTTTTGCATTGTCATCAATTGTTCGATCGATTGAATAAAATTACCAGCTCTGTTTCGAATGTTTGGAAACGTGGAGTGAGAAATAAATGGCCCACGAAAGGGTTAAAGCACGAGTCTACTGAGCCTAGGCCCCCCTAAAATTTGGCACTTAATTATTAAATTTTAAATAATTTAATTAACAAAATTTGAAAATGTTTTTTGTTAATTCTTCAAGTAATATTTCATGAAACCTTATTCAGAAATTAAAAGTTTAAACTTTTAGTATTCATTTATAAATAGCTCATAGCATACATACAGAAATTTATTATGGTTTGCAGTAATTAAAGGAATATAATACTGGAATAACAGTTTATTACATTCCACATTTATAGTATGAATCATTAAGTCAACGATGGCCGAATGGTTAGGGTGCTAGCCTGCGGAACTGGTGTTCGGGGGTTCGAATCCCACTGTGGCATGGATGTTCGTAGCTGTTCGGAATCGGCTTTCAGCAGTAGGTCCCGGTCTCATTATCCCTCGTGTTGCAAAAAGTAGACCGTAGTGCTCCAAAAAAACCCAAGTGATTAAGAAAATAGTTTACGAAATTTTGAATGAAAAAAGCATTTATGTTATAAATTATATAATATAAATTAGTAATAAATTAAAAATTTCAGCCAGTTATAAAGAAATATTGGCA
>CM063501.1:68072306-68079806 GCA_032207245.1 Pardosa pseudoannulata
AAAATTGTGAAATTCTACGCTGCACAGACGAATTTAAAGAAACTCTCCCTAATTTCTGTTAAATATGCGATAATCATTTTGGCTTCCTTTAAAAGAAACTACTAACATGGTAATTTTAGACTAATATTAAACTCATTTTTTATCCTTATGCTGAAATGGTTTCGAATTATTTATAGTTGAAAAAGAAAAATGGTCATAAATAACCATTTTATCCAGTATTTCCTAGTTATCTGCTGTCTGTGGCAGCGTTTGTTTGCTCAGTTCATTCGCCTATGTAGCTGTAAATCTAAAGTTTCACCTGGCATGCAGTCACAGCAGACAGGTAAAGGCAAATTTGAAAAGGCGAAAACAAAAGAGCTCTACAGCATTCAGTGAGTAATTTCGAAAAGAGCATTTACTGTGGAATTTTATTTTCATATTCTTCAGAATCTAAAAGGAAAAAAAAATACTTCAGTTTCCTCCTCGCTTATTTTATAAGATAAGTCGCTTCGTGCTCAGACTTCTGTTGGGTTATATATAACGTGGCCATTTTTTGACTCAAAACGGGACATTGTTTTATTTAGGTCAAATCATAGATAGTCAATGAAAAAAAACAACACTTTTTAAAAGTTATTTATTCAGAAAAAGTTAGTTGGCTTAAAAGTTACGAATCACAAAATATAGGTACCTATGGGAACCCCTGCTATGGCTCGACGATGATGAATGTAATATCCGCAGGAATCAACACATATATATATCCATCCTCAGAAGGGATTTGTATGGTGCAGTTAAAATAACACAACTAACTTCAGACTTACGCATTTATTTAAGATCATATAAACAATAAACAAACACCAGCACCCTCGATGCAACCTAGCCTCCGTGCTACTGGCACGCTGACTCTTATGTAGTCAGGCAGCATACAGCTATTTTGCATATTTACAATGGTGTGCTGCCACAAATAAAACTACAATAATAAAATTTTACAAACGTGAATAAATATCAATTTGTAGAAGGACGAGACTCTTATTTCAAAAGACGTTTTGAATTAATTTAGTCATTTTTTAGGAACCATTTTTATTTCCTTTCAAAGTTCCACAACACAGAACATAAAACAATAAAGAGCACAAAACACACTCTCATAGACCACTGACACTATATTAGAACACACTCAATGGCTTTATAGCGCCACCTACCGTAAAAAAGGAGAGGGGAATAATTGTACCCGCTACAAATTTATATTACCACATGTCAAAATACATTACAAAACACTTTATAACGACTAAAAAAAACAAGACATTGAGATACGACATATGACGTCAATAGTTGGCAAATTGAGTAATCACCACATACCCAAAATGTTTAGTTATATTTATATTTATTAGAAGAACAAATTTGTTTTAATATAGCTGGTGACGATTTCAAGTAAGAAGGAAACTCTTGACACGTTTTTTTTTATATTCACCTTAATTACCAACATCGCCTTTAGAACTGACATTTATAACTGGGTTTTCTCAGATGTCCACAATTTGTTCATAATAGAAAATACTCTCTGTACTGGAGCATTTGTAGCAGGCAAACATAAAATACATTCAATTACAATAGAAAAGTTTTTATGCTGAAGATAGTTGGCGCGAAAGTGTTTGAATACTTTAACCCAACGGGTTTCCATGGAAACATTTAAATTATTCCATTTCGTTATTTTTTTGCGATGTAATGTAATTAGAAATTAATGAAAATTCGTCAAAAACTTCAGTGTGTGACCCAGACGCTAGTCTCACTGCTAGCTCGTGTCCGGTTGGTGCGGGCGTCACATCGCGGCGGCGGGCAGGGCTGTTGCCGGCCGTCTGCTACTCAAATTTTCGTGCGGTTTCTGAAAACGGGACAACTTTGCGTCCCACACTATATTTCGGGGATACCGGGACTCGTAATTGTAAAAAGGGACAGTCCAGTTCAAAACGGGACGTCTGGTCCCGTTAGTTATATATTACCAGTAACGTTACTTGTAATTTTGAAAGTAATTTTAAAGAATATTTTCAGTTCAGATAAATTATGAAGTGTGAAAGTGATTTGTACGGTAATATTTGATGATTTGACCTTGCTCTCGGTTAAAAGAGAAACACATTTTTTATGAGATTATTTAAAGAGATCCAAAATGAGATACACCAAAAAATAAAAATATTAAACATAAGAAGAATTAAACGTTAAATACTTTTAATTTTTCAAACAATAACGCTGGTAGTAACGGCGAAAAGGAATAGATTGGATAGAGAAGAGGTGAAAAATTACGAAAATGGAACTAAAAAGACGGTAATGACGAGAAAAAAGAATGAATGAAACACACATTAAATGAAGAATAAAAATATATAAATTTCATAAGTAAGATAATTTTTAACCAGTGATCTATTTGACAGCCTAAAACTTTTCTGTGGTCAACGTGAATTACTGTGCAAAATTTTATCAAGATAAATCCAGCCATTTTAAAAAGCGTAGCCGGCATCTCTCCATTTATTCATCCATGCAAACATAGACTTAGAGAATTTTATAAACAGATATTCTACTAAAGAAAAAATTTAAAAAGTAGTTAGCAACTGAGATTGTAAAATATTACGAAATTTTTAATTTATATGTATGTATGTATGTATGTATGTATACATTTGTTATATATTAGAAACTATTTATTTATATATAGCAATTATATATATATATATATATTTATATATATTATAAAATTATACACATATATATATATCTACCTTCCTTTTGGTCTTTTATGGAAGGGATGCATTATCAAAGTTGTTCGTTCTGGGTACTCATTACATGTCCTGCCCATCTCATTCTATCGTTAGATTTGATAACATCATCACTGTTAAAGATCATATAATTCAAAATTATATCATCATTATATCGCATCCTAACAAGAAAAGAAGAGAGGATGATTATGTGAGTGTGTGTATATATATATATATATATATATATATATATATATATATACATAAGTGCTCAAATATTTATATATTTATATAATATATATACGTATTATATTATATATATATGCACACCACAGACATATATCACTGTCTACCAGAGTATTTGGACACCTATGCAAATGACGATATCTGCGGTCCAGAGTACGTCACGGCCTCCGAGAAATCGTGTAGGAACCGCTCAACATTAGTCGCATGCAACATAGGAGTTCGAAGATCTCTGTTCGAGAAAGGTATAATTATTTCATAAATGTCCATCCTTAAGGGACATATATGGTCTGCTGTGCAAAATCGACAGTGGCTATGTGATCACAAAGAAGGTTGCGGTGCTTGTTAATGTGGAGTGCAGACCAACGAAACGAAGATAGAGCCGACGAGATCAGTCGGAAAACAGGTTCGATGGATCCGCGAGGACAACAGGCATCCGAGAGTATTGTTTCAATGAATACCATTCGTACGGAAGCACATCTGTTCGGTTTTCATGGCGTGCTGCTGCCCATAAGTATGATCATAAAGTTCCAACCGGCTCTATTAATGTGGTGCAAAGCACATCGAAATTGTACCGTAGATCATGGAAACGGGTTGGAGCGACGAATCAAGGTTCTTTACCGTTCGGATGGCCAGATCTGGATCCTGGCGTCTGCCAGAAGAACGCTCTCCTGCCAGAATGCACTGCACAGTCAAGTTCGACGTAGGGGAATTATGGTTTGGGGGTTTTTCCTGGTATGGACTGGACCCTTGGTCCCCATTATGGTAAGCTCAACGCCGATGCCTACTGCACTATTGGATGACAATGGGCGTCCTAAATTTGGCAGTTTTACGGGTTGGACCCCTGTTACTTTCAGGTCGACAATGCCAGTTGTTATGTTTCGAAGTTAATCAAGGCTTGGTATAGTGTCAATAAGTTCATCGAATGGACTGGTCTGCCCAGAGCCCAGAATTGAACCCTATCGAGAATCTCTGGGATGAGTTGGATTACCGAATTAAGGTGTGCACTACCCGTCAAAAATCGATGAAGAAACTTGTATATTTACTCCAAGTTGAGTTGAAGGCAATACCACTAGCTGTAATACAAAGATTTGTGGAAAGTATGTCCCGGAGGGTTCACGCTGTAATTGCCTCTCTTGGAGGCTCTACCAACTATTGATTTTGAATAAAGTGTTAGTTTTTGTTTTCTATCACAGGTGTCCAAATACTTATTGTAAACAGTATATATATATATATATATATATATATATATATATATATATATATATATATATATATATATATAAAGAGAGAGGGAGAGATGTGCAGACGTTAATAACGAGAAATGAAAACAAAGCAAAATGTAGAACAAAAAAACCAAATTTTGATGTGTCACATTAGTAATACCCACAAACATTATTAAGCAAAAGGTTTATTTGTAAAAGATGCGATCTATAAAATAAACACATAGATTGGTAGTGTATAATCATTATAAGAAAGAAAAGAGAAAATAGCAGCACCTTATGCTTAAAAGTCAATATTTTATAATTTTAGTTTTATCTTAGATATTTGGAAATTATACCTATTATTAAATAATTGATAATAATTATTAATTATTTGTTAAATCTAAAACTACTAATTATGTGTGTGAAGAAACTAACAGGATATTTATTTTTATGAAGAACATCAATTATATTTTAAGCATGATTAATAATATATCGAATTCCGATTAATGTATCGAGTGTATATATATATATATATATATATATATATATATATGTATATATGTCAGGTTTAAAAATGGGGCTTAAGAATTAAGCGATTTATAATTAAAAATAGTTGGAACTCTTTAACGATAACTTAATAGGGGAAAGACACACCCTCGAGAGGAACTATACAGAGTAAAGAAGCTGACGCGGAAGTAGACAAGAAAAATTTGTTTAGGTAGTTACGTCAAAAATGACACTTCTGAGTAGGAAATTGGGTTGGTAACATCCACACGCTTGACGTACCAAAATGTGAACAAAGAATATCTAAATGGCGTAGCCATGGACAGAAGGATTACAATAAAGAAGTTTTTATACAAGATGTAATATGTGTCTTCCGTGCCTTAATCACTCGGATCGTGTCATATATATATATATATATTATGTAAACATGTGTCCAAAAAAGGCTTCCCCTACTTTAAAATTAAAAAATACGAAAACAAAGATAGATACAAGAATGCCACAAACGGTATGTTGATTGTGAAGGCTTTATGAATTTTATGCCAAAGTTTGAAAATATAGTTATAAAAGTTGTCAATAGATTGAAATACCTACAAATTAGTCTCGAAAGGCCAAAGTTCCATTAAAAGCTCTTTCTGACACGAATCACCGGCGAAGAACGATATGGAAAGTATTCAAATATATAAATGGGGAAGAAGATGAACACGTATGCAAAATTGCGGCACGATTCAGAGATGACTGAACGCAACTGATAGTCGCTGTCATAAAGTGCGCTACAAACGATTCATTCGACCATTGAAATGTGAAAAGAATTGTTCTTACATAAGAAAACGGGTGTAAAGACGTATTCATTTGAACAGCTAGTTTATCTGGTACTGGAATTCCACTGGCAGCAGAGACTGGTTTGAAGCGTTCCAGTACGCACACATATCTTACTGCGAAGTAACCTACACATGTTCCCTTACAAAATTCAGAGTCACCAAGCCACACTTGCATCAGCTTTGCGACAACAGCTTGACTGTGCCAATCGGATACTCAATATGACTGATAATGAAGGCTTTTGTTGTTGACTGCATTTGGTTCACCGATGAAGCATATTTCCACCTTAATGGATTGTTCGATAAACAAAATTGGAGATTTTGGGGTTTCTGAAAATCCCTATTTGTGTGAGGCGAAAGCACTCTATTGTCTCAAACTAACTGTTTTGTCAGCGATATGCAGTAGAGGCATTATCGGCCCTTTTTTTCATTGGCGAAACGATCCCTAGTGAACGTTACTTCTCAATTTTGCAACAATTTGTCTCCACACATTGAGCTTTGAGGATCCACCAGACAGTGAGAGGTTCATGCAAGATGATACCCAACATCGCATCGAAAACACCATCGAGGTGTTTTCTTTCTGCATGAATACTTTGGGGAAAAAGGTTGGATTATCCCAAATGTACTGGCGCAGGCATGAATTGGCCTCCATATTCGCCGGAAATCACTCCTTCTGACTAATTTTTTTTTTTTTTTTTTTTTTTTTTTTTTTTTTTTTTTTGATACATTGAAAGACATTGTCTACAGAAATAATCCCACCACTTTAGACGAGCTTGAAACGGTAAATCTGGGAAGCCATTGATTCTATTTCCGTCCATACATTTCAGGATGCGATGGCAAATTTCGTTGCCCGTTTATGCTATATTTCTAATGTCATTTTGAACACATTTTAATGTAATTGCATAGACTGCTTGCGAGGGACGATTTTAGTTATTCCTGCTTATTTATGCAGGTTTATTTATTCCGTGCAACTTGCAGCGCCATCTATTGACAACTTTTGTAACTATGTTTTGAAACATCTGCATAAAATTTTTACAGCCTTCACAACTACATATTATTTGTGGCATTCTTCTATCTATCTTTGTTTTCATGTTATTTAATTTTAAATTAGGGAGCACCTTTTTTGGACACCCTGTATATCCAATAAATGAACTCCTTTTCTTACTTAAATATTCAAGTTGATATTATATAACTTGTTAGCGTTACAATACTATCAACTACAAAGGTATTATAAACTGGAACTTCTGTGCTTAAAACAAATAAAATAATATTCATATCACTGCAAAGAGGATACAAGAATGTATTTATTGCATCTACACACTCTATTACTCATTTCCAAAAATAAAATAAAATAAAGAAGAATCTTTCTCGTTGAGTAAAATAGTACTGCTAACTTATTGATATAAAATAATTTATTCAAAAATCAACTACACTATTGAATCAGGTTCTCACTCCCACAACTCAACTACTTACGAAAGAGACAAAACCAGTTTTTTTCGGTAGTTAGCTTACCATTCTGAACTTTGTTTCCTTACAGGCTAATTAAAGCTGTTTATTTTTATAAGAAAAGAGGAAGTTAAAAAATAAACTTCCGGCGAAATTATTCACGGCTCTGAAATGGAATCCTGCAAGGTTTTTTTCATCGTGTTTATCCGTGGCCAATTACATCCTCATTGATGAATAAAAGAAATATTTTAATATGAATATTTCTTCATTTGCTTGACATTACACAGTTTTTTTAAATCGTGAATTTCAATTAACTTTTATTATAGAGAAAAGAATAGTGGTTATTATTTTAAAGTTCTTACATTTGGGTAAATGGATTCGTTCTTTTATTGCACATGTTTAACATCTGTACCGAGTCGTTAAAGGTATTGGTTTTTCTATAAAGAAATTCATTCTATTTACGGAATCTTTTTAATTGTAAATTTCAGTCACCTTTTATAGTAAAAAGTGGATGTTCTTTTTTAAGTTCTTATAGTTGAGTAAAAGAATTCTTTCTTTCGGTGAATGTACGTTATT